>CM055271.1:66123136-66174821 GCA_029237695.1 Conchocele bisecta | reverse complement strand
TCTGGAGCTCTGCTTGTATAGATGCGTGGGTATACTTGTGTTTTAATTACCACATATGTTGGCATTATGCGTCTGTGAACAATTTCACACATCTTCATATATACAAGCCTGTATGCTCCCGATAAGCTACCCATGCATACCTGCCAACCTTTGGATCCAGGTGGTCGTTTCACTAAACTTTGTACGACTAAAATGTTCGTAAGTACAAACTTATGATAGTCTGTAAATTTTACATTAACGATGTTTTCTTGTAAATAAGTGTTGGATTTACATTTATTGAGCATAGGCTGCATATGCAGCCTATGCTCAATAAATGTGAATCCATCAATTGAAATTTCCAAACTATTCTAAATTTGCACTTACGAACATTTTAGTCGTACGAAGTTCATTGAAACGGGCCCCAGGATTCCAGAATTCTTTTTGGCAGATGAGAAGCTATCTGATTCTGTAAAAAGAATAGCAAGCACTGTCAAATAAGGGTGATTTTATCACATAGAGATCCAGATAGTATATAGAGCTCATTCAGAAGATATTACCACATTGTGCCTTATCACATGAGCATTATGTACTGAAAATTAGTCGTTCAAATTTCGACTGGCCCATACCCCTTTCGGCGAAATCCTGGATCCGCCACTGAAAAGAGGGACATTTAACCCTTTGAACCCGAAAACCCGCTATAGCGGTTTATGCAAACAGTGCAGATCCAGATGGACCGGTTCGTAACGAGCCGTCTCATCTGGATCTGCACTTTTTGCAAGTATTTTCCATATTATTAGAACAAAAATACCCCCTTTTCTTAAATGGACTGGTCTGAAAACCATTTTGTAACCATTGTATTGGTAACAAAATTAACATATCAAAATTCATTCCAGTTACTTAGGGGTGAAAGGGTTAAGCTGAGGCCCGTAAGTGGGTCGAAAAATGCTAGCTCAGCCATATTGACCGGTAAATGGTTGGGTGGCAGAATGAATTTTGAAATGAAACTGCTTGAATTTTATACAATTTCGACAGAAATGCAACCAACGTGTAAATAGTTGATACACATCATATTAATCAGTGCTAGTCCAGTGACTCAACAGTTTACAGTTAAGGCCATTATAAAATACATTCTAGATTCTCATCCCCGCCCGCCCCGAGAACAATTTTTTTTTATTATTATTGTCAACACGTGGTAGTTGGTTGGGAGCATGTGATGGGTAATTACATATTTTCAGAGAGAAATAAGAAAGACATTGATGAATTGTAATTTGCTATTAAGTTAGAGAGCATAGCCATTATTTTCAATCCCAGCATGCAAAGAGTTAACATAATCGATGGTCTATGGTCGGTATTTCTGATATCCTGAAAATATATAATACAAAATAAAAGTTCACCCCCGCCCCCATTTTGAAAAAGAAATGGATGAGAATCTAGCATTTATTTTATAATGGCCTAATGCACATTTTTGTCTCACCCATGGTAGTGGAAAGTGAGACATAGCGGTCACCATAGAGGGTGGCAGGTGGGAGCATGCGATGGGTAATTTAACGATCTGGGTTCATCCTTACCGGAATCCCGACTGGATACCTGGTTTGGCCCTCACATTTTGTATGTGACATTTGAATCTGGTTATACCCCTTATGTGAGTATTACGATATTCGTAATCCTATTTTAGGGGAAGGGGCCAAGTGACTTTGGTGTGGTATGGACCTGGCACCAGGTCAGGTTATTCTTTCCCCCCCCCCCCCCCACCACCGAATCCAGCAGATTAAAATGGGATCGAACCCGTTTGCCCAGCCTTACATGACCTTAACTGTTGATAGGCCGTTAAACACTAATAAACAAACAAACAAACAAACACAATTCCGGTGTCGCAGTTGTCGTCGGCGTCGTCTGTGTCGTCAACAATTTGGGACATAGCCAAACTTCCCATATCTCTTGATCCATTAGTCAGATCATTACCAAACTTCATCAATAACTTCCTCACATTGATATCTATTCATAAATTCAGATGACCTTGTCCTTCACATTGGTCACCTTAACTTGTGGGGCTTAAATTTTGGACGTAGCCAAATTTCCCATATATCTTCAAGTCTTGATCCGTTAGTTGGATCGTTACCAAACTTCATCAATAACTTCCTAACACGGATAGGTATTCATCCAATGTCATTCGGGTGACTTTGACCTTCACCTTGGTGGCTTTAGATTTTGTGGGACATAACTTTTGGACATAGCATTTGTGTCAATAATTTGTACATACGTCCAAATGTTGAATACCTCCTGATCCGTTAGGTGGACCCTTTACTAAACTTCATCAACAGCTTCCTCACATGAATGGCTATCCACCCAGCGTCTCATTCGGGTGACCGTGACCATGGTGACATTGACCTTCATGTCAATAATTTTGGACATGCATCCAAACGCTGAATATCTTTTGGTCCGTTAGTCTGATCATCTTCAAATGACATCAATAGCTTCTTCACATTATTCTACCAGTGTAATTCGGCATATGTCCAAAATGTTGAATATCTCATGACCCGTTCGGGGATGGGCTGTTGCCTAGTGGTTAGAACACCTGACTTCCAATCCCGAGGTTGTAGGTTCAAAGTTCGTCTAGGGCATCAACAATACTTTCACTGGTCTTTCGGATGGGACTTTAAAAATGTGGTCCCGTCTCAATATGACCTTAGCTGTTGCTGGGACCATTCAATTTTCGCTTGATACGTTAGTCGAATCATTACCAAACTTCACCAATAGCTTCCTTCCTCACTTTGATGGCTATCCACCTAGTGTCATTTGTGTGACCTAAATCTTGGTGACCGTGACCTTCAATATTGTTCAATATTTTGTCTATTCACATGGAAGCTGCTAGCTATTTAGAGTACGCAGTTGGCTGGAGCCTGAGAAGGTTTTCATCCTTAAGGACCAACTATACACCTGATCATCGTTTAATTCAAAGATAATTCCTTCGTAAATGTGATGGAAAATATGTACAACATATATGTGAACACTGCCTCGTTAGTCGGCCATCTTTGTGTGTTCCAATATCAGTCAGTTTCACCTGTTCTGCCATTTGACAAAGGACTCAAAATTTGAAGTAGAACATAGGAAATAATGTAACATGTAGAAAAGCCGGGAGAACGGACTCCTATCAATTATATTACACCAAACTGTAAACTATGTCAGTTTTCTTGACAGGTTTGTGCCTGTGTTTTTAACAACATGAACCACCATTATAAATAACCTCATACACAGAAAATCGCACAGTGTATCACATTTACCTGGCAAACCACACAACACATACCATAGATACCCACTACTGTACTCTGTTATTAGCTATCAAATCCAGTGACATGTAAGCAATTATCTGAGTGTATTGTCCCTGGTATCTACTCACCTACTATGCGAGTAAATATGGTTTTACCTATGGGTAACGTGTAAAGTGACATATGCTGTGTATCAGATTAGAAAGTTTACACGTTGAAATTTATTTTGAGATTGATTGGAGAAATGCTCAGGTATCTCGTCTTTTGTATAGTTTTCTGGCATAATATTTATAGCTTACCGCTGTCATATCTGTCTAGTATGTATTGCACCACATTTTATTTGGTTTACTGTCATATTATTTGCTGTATGTGTCAAACGCACGCAGTGGTGAAACGGTACGATGGCTTGTACATACAAAGATGGCGGCGATGGCAACTCAATGCTCCATATAGTATACAATCTCAAGACAATATTCACATGTTATATTCATATATCACATCACTCTTATGGCGCAAGTATCATTGAAGTCAAGTGTACATATCTATCACCTAATACCTTAACGGAATCCCGATATACCTATAGTCTGTTTCACGAAACCTGCCCAAATTTTACGGCTATATAAAGAATGCAAAAATTATATTTTTTTCATAATATTAAATTAAAGCAAAATTTAAGAATGAGCCTTCTTTTTATTTCGTGAAATTTGGTCAAATATTGGTTTTATTACTAAAAATTGATTTCTCTATGGGAATTTAACATGGGGGGAAAAGAGGTAGAGGAGTGTGGGAATTGACTCCGAAACCTAGCTAGATAGCTTGGAAATGATCTAACTAAGAAAACAAAAGTTAAATTTTAAAAATCGGTCCAGTATTTCTGAAATTCTAAAAAATTTCCCCATGGGGAAATTGTTTTTTCGCAATGAAATCAATATTTGACCAAATTTCACGAAATAAAAACAAGGCTCATTCTTAAATTTTCCTTTAATTTAATATTATCGAACAAAATATGGTTTTTGAATTGTTTATATGGCCGTAAAATTTGAGCAGCTTTCGTGAAACAGACTATAGTGACCCTCAGTTGCATTGTGGGCTTTCTAATTGTAAATACAAAATAATCAGGCTATACCCATTATATAAATATAAAGATTAGTACCAATCATTTTAATTTGTGGAATGGGGTAAGTGAATGGTGTGGTGAGTGATTTTTTCTGCAAATTTTCAGTTCTGATTTCGGCTGTTGCTTTTATATATTGCCTTATTTCGCAATAAAAACATGGTTTGACAGCACTTCAGAATAATTTCAAATGAAATGATTCTGAAGTGCTGTCAAAGCACGTTGTAAATTTGTCTAAAGTGCTGTCAAAGTATGTTTTTGATGACAAACATGGACAATAGAAAATAAACAGCAGACGACAAAATAATTATATAGCGGTATAAGGGTTAAATTGTTTGCAGCTCGTAACCGAGACGAAGACTGACAAATCCCTTGGCATGCTCGCTCGCGATGCAGGCCGTGGCCATCCACACATCAATATATCCTTCCAATTCAATTGATATTTTGTCACATTATCGCCATGTGAGACATGATTGTCTTTCTTTATGCGATTTACTAACCATCGGGGGAATAACGTCTATATTCTTATGGTTGAAGCAAGTCTGGATTGGTTACCAAGTTAATCCATTGCATGCTAAATACACATATATGGCGTCTGAACAACCTGAAATACTTTGATAAGTGATTCTGGTGTGGCGAGGACCTGGCATCAGATCAGGATTATTCTGATTTCAGGGCTGAATATATAGTTTTGTTATTGTAAATATTCAGTTCTGATTTTGGGATTTTCCCCCCATTTGTACGTGTACTTGATATACATGTACATGTACTTGTACAGGTAATATATGGGATTTAGTACTAAACCCATTGACCCGGCCTTAAATGACCTTAGCTGTTGATAGGCCGTTAAACCCCAACAAACAAACAAACAAACAAACCGAAATACTTTGTTTCTTATTTGTATTTAAAAGTATATGATGTGACCATTCATTTGAACCGTCTCGTCGAGACGGTTCAAATGAGTGGTAACAACATATACTTCTGTGTATAATTATTGTGCCTCGTTTTTGATGCGCCTGCTTTAGCAGAAAGCACGACTACAGTTGCCGAATTTTCCGTCACCGTCCGCCTCGTCCGAAATGTAAAAATGTTTGTGCAAGCTTCGTCATCATGGTATATCTTTAAAATTACTTGGTGGATGGCTTCATCATCTGGACACTTGCTACATGTGAGCATTTGGAACACACTCATGCCGCCATTAACATGACCTTGACCTTTTTTACCTTCATATTTGTTTTCGGAAACACTTAGCCATTTTTTGCGTCACAAAGTTTGTACAAGTTTCTTAATCGTATAGCATTACTAGTACTTGACGGAACACAGTCGTACCACCATTAACATGACCTTGCCCGTTTTGACATTCACATGGTTGTGGAAACACTTAGCCATTTTTTATGTCGAAAAGTTTCTTCAACCTAAGTAGTATATAGGGAGTCAGTTCGTTACCACGAAGTGTGGGGGAAGAATTGAAAGCAGTGGGTAGCCCCATAGGTACTAAAAATAGTAAAAGTTCGTGTTAATTTAAAGCGAAATAAATACAACCCACCGTAAAAAAAAAAAATGTCATACTGTAGTATAAGGGAATGGCGGTTCTGGACCACTTTTAATATTCCCTCATATAAAGTGCGTGAGCCCTTGTTATTCATTAGGTATATAAGTAGCTGGAATCGCGTTATCGTTATAAGCGGTCTATGGTGACCAGTTTATAACGTACACCTACAGGGTCCTTATTTTAACCTAGGTGGGTACGCATGGAACAATTAGAATAGTTAGCAATTGGGAGCTAGGTGGGCGGGTACGCATGAGTTTGGTGTAGGTAGCTGAAAACATCCGCAATTTGGGGACCAGTGTTAGGTAGCTGAATTAATTTTGTAGAAATTAGATCCATTTCGGGGCACGTCAAGGTCAATGCCGGTTCTGGCTCAAATCGAAAATAACCCTAACCAATGACTTTAGTTTGGTTTAATGCTCTCTAAACGTGTCAGTTCGTTACCGCGAAGTGTGGGGGAAAGCAGTGTTTAGCCCCGACAAAATATTTGTCTTCTATATAGGGGAGGGTTCGGATACTTTGTTTTCAAAATGGCTACTACATGTAGAACGGGTCGCGACTACCAGAGTGCTGGTGTACGGAGTCGCTAGTTTCGTTTTTCTCATTAGGCGTACCGGACTGTTTGGCGGGGTGTACGAACTGGGAGTCGGGGTCTGTTTTGTTCTTCCAGAGTCGACAGGTCTCTAGAGTCACGAATGGGAACAGTGGTCTGCATACCGCGTACGCCACAAAAAACAACCCAAACCACCACTTTGCATTCTCTACGGTTCTCCAGATGTCGTGTACCTCCAGCTCGTCTTGCTTCTTTGGACACTCGGAATCGGCATCACCGGAAATTGCGTCCAACAGTCTGCGTTCCAGTGTATCCAACCGGTTCTCCAAACGTCTCTCCATGTCGAACGAGCTTGCGTTTCGTATATCTTCTAGTAGATCCGTGGGGAACTTGGTGGTAGGGCCAGGTGCGGTCACCCTGTGTACTACGGGGGTGGGGGTTTCTAAATTTGTTTCAAATTTGGTTTCTTCGGGTTTTGTACTACGTTCCGCATCGACAGCGTCCCATATATTTCGAAGACGAGTTGTACCGATTCCAAATTTCTTCTTCGTATTATCTGCAGACTCTATACCCCGAAGATTACGGATGTCTTCTATATCTTGTTCGGACAAATTTTGCTTTGGTGGCATATTGTAGGCACAAAATATGCAAGTACATATAAATATAGTTTGCCCAATGTTCAACATGATTTGTCTAGGTAAAACCAGGCATACCAGCACCACAACTAGGCATACTCGTTACCACAACTAGGCATACCAGAACACACTAGGCATACAAACCAACCCAACGACTAGGCATACTACCACCACGACTAGGCATACTAGCACCACAACTAGGTACTCGTTACCACACCTAGGCATACCGAATGGGGAAAAACGTGCCTAGCGACCCTTTCTACATGGAGTATCCCTTTTGAAACCCTTCCAAAATGGTGGTAGAATGTTAGCATTGTTCAGTAATTGTTAAGCATTTGTTCAGCATTGTTAAGCAATTGCTAAGCATTGTTAAGCAATTGTTAAGCTTTGCTCAGTAATTGTTAGGCCTTGTTAAGTGTTGTTAAACATTGTTAAGCTTTGCTCAGTAATTTTAATCATTGCTCAGTAATTGTTAAACATTGCTCAGTAACTGTTAAGCATTTGTTCAGCATTGTTAAGTAATTGCTCAGTAATTGTTAAGGATTACTCAGTAAGAGTTAATAATTTTTAGTATTAAATAATGAAATATGTGTATTTATAATAATAAAATATGTCTACGTGTGGTGAAGAATAAAACAATTTTCGCAGAAAATAGATAAACCTGTTTGTAGTGATAATTCTAAAGAATTAATTAATGAAGAAGAAAAATAGATAAAACCACCTGTAGTGATAATTTTGAAAAAATTAATAATAGTTTCCACACGCCATATGGATTGAGGAAAAAAGGAATTAAATATCATGATCCCGGATCTATTCGTATGTGTAATTTGATAGAGACCTGTTTAGAAGAGGGGTATGATGTAGTAAGTGCACAAGCGTTAGTTGATAACCCACATGTGTTTGGATAGATCACCTTCAATCAAAAACCTGTCTATTATAGAAAGCGCTACCAAGGTTTTTCGGCTACCTTTTTTAAAGAAAATTAATCTGTAGCTGCACCCCCGGTTTCTACATTGAAAAACAAAATATGTATTCGATTTATTCGACTAGCAGGTTTACTTGGTGGTGCGTTCAAATTCAACCAGATATTAATTAACCCCTCGTACTGCCGGAGATATGGATTAATTCTTTTCCATGTAGGTTTTTTCGAACTGTTTCATAATAGCTTCAACAAGCGGGCTCATCATCGAATCTTTACAAATTTCAACAACAGGTTTTCGTTTTGTAGCGGCTTCTAGCTCCCTCTCTTCCTCGTGTAACATTTTTAGACGTTCTATAATTCCGTCTTGGAGACCTAAAATATCCTCATAGCAAGCCTCATCAAATTTTATTTTTACGTCTTCTTCTTTTGTGAACATATTTTTATATATATAACTACATATTATAAATATTTAACATAAAATCACAATTGGAAATAAATATGTTAGACATTTATATGTATATATATAAAGTAATTCTTGAAGAATTATGCCTAAATCGGTTATTACGCAGGAAGCGCTGGTAGATATTTTACAATCACGTGGAATTGTTCCTGCCTATGAAGTTAGAAAGAAACACCATATTGGCCCCAAACGCCTTACAGATCTGTGGGAATATGATAAATTTATAATGGGATTATCTAGAGAGAATTGGGCAAAACCCCGTGATAAGCCCCGACCTAAGATACCTTCGAAAATTGAACAGGCTGCATAATTTTTATTTTCTGAAAGTTTAAAGGGGTTCTGTATGTATCCCTCTTCTGAAACCCTTCTCTTATCGTAGTAAGCGGACAGTCCTAATTTGTTTTGGGTATATGTTTTCATAACACCATTTCTCATTCTAAACCCTCTGTTTGTTCCTCTATCCGTTCCAACCTGGTGTAGGGCCTCCATATACCTTCTCCACGTGAGAGGATTTTGCCTGGCAGATAACCCCTTCGCTGAATGTTTTACTTGGGTTGTGTCTACTTTTTCAACCACATAACACTTGCTGCATAGTGCGATTGCACGATCTCCTTGGAACTCTGTTTTGAATAGCCCTGGTTCTCTATTACTCCATTTATCCCAAGCTAACCATTCTTGTTTATGTTTTTTGAAATCCTCCACCATTTCTGGTTTTATCATTCCATCCAGCTCTCCACTCTTCATGCTAACCCCCATATACAAACTATCAGTATCCATCTGTATTAGTTCAAAATCTGCTCTATCTACGTATTTATCCATAAAAATCGTAATAAAATTCTAACATTCTTAGTTTTGCGTATTGGTATACAGCAATCCCACAGTGAAATGGACGAGTTATATTGGCATTTACTTTTCTTGAGGATATTTCGTAAGAATCTCCTATTTCCTCTAAATCATCGAAATACGCTGATCTTAAAGCTTTGTCCACACATTTTTCATCTTTTGTATACGTTGTGTTGAGGTGTTTTTCGGGGGATTCTATCATTTTCCCGCAACATGAGTTACCTAATAGTTTCATTATATCTGCAATTGGGGACTTGGAGCTATCAGCATCTCCGGTTCTCCTGGCTGAAGTAACTTCTTTAACAAACCATTCAAAGGGCTTACCTGCTGTATAATTTATTACTCTGTAAATCCCTGTAATCTCTAAACCATGCTTCAAATACCATTTTAATAATGGGGCAAATAGTAATACTTTTTGAGCAGACATTGCACCTACTAGTTTTCTACCATCTCCTCTTGCACGGTTAGTTTCTTGTAAATACTGTAACATCTTCTCTGAAACTTCCTCCTCCTCTACAATCCATTTATATATTGGGGACATTTCCGAAAACTTCTCTTTTAAACTGCTGGGAACCTCTATATCTACTTCAGCAAAGCCAAACCACTTACCATTTAAAACCGCCTTGGACAACTTATTTATTTTAATAGGGTCGTGAGGGCTGCTTTCCTCGTGTAGTTTCCCTTCGCCACATGACATATGTTTGCTTAATGTTGATACATATAGGGCGTTTGCATCAAAACCAAGTACGGCTTCGCAAAGCTTTCCATTTCCATCTGGGGCTGACCTAATTCTCGTAACACCTGCTTCTACATATCTTGTAAACACAATTGACGGACCTCCAACTAATTTTCCTTTTAACATTTCATATATTTCCTCAGTGGGGGCAAACAGTGGCTGACATATCGCGTCTGCTATCTTACTCTCTTTGGTTTGATAAGGTTTTATATGGTTTTTTATCGTTCCTCTGAGAATGTATTGTAAAGCAACTCCCGGTAGGGTAACCGCATCTTTGAACATATCTATACCTTTTGTTTGATAAAATTTTGTCATTTTTCCGATAGCTTCTAAAAAGGGGCCAACATCCAAGTCGTTATAGTATTTTAACCAGTCTTTGAAAGACTTCATATTTAATCTGCTATAAATGTTGTTGCACTCTTCCAACTGCTGTTTGGTTATCGTTTTATTTGGAGTTAATTTATTTATCCAATTTTTAAGTGGTGGTAAACCCTCATAAGATAGTTTATCGGGGGAATCGAACCATTCGTAGGGGAAGAAACATTTTTCACCTTCGCATCCATAAGCCTTAACCCATCTATCATAATCGATGCCAGGAGCGAGATATAATTTTACATCTAAAAACCTAAATTCTGGTGTAAATAGAAAAATGGTTGTATTGGCTTTCTTTCCTACTAGTACCTTAGTGGTTTTATCCGTTAAAACGTCAACTAAATGCTTCTTTATTAAATTAAGATCGTAATTACTGGAATTGAACCCAATTACTGGGACTTGTGAAATCCAACGGGTAATTTCTCGCTGCTGAGAAGTGTAAAGATACTCCATGTCTGCAGGGTACCCATATGTATTGTTGCTCCCCACGGCCTCTCCGATATTGTCTCCCCTTCTCTTTACATCTTCCATAAATAGGGTTACTAATTGTTTTGGAGAAGTATCACATATGTGAGTTATATTGTTGGATAGAGTATCCCCTATACTAACACTTATTGGGACATGTTCGTTTATAAACTCTAAATCTTTAGTTGGGTTACGCTTTTCTTTACTTCCGTCTAAATATGCTTCAAAATCGTATACAATATGATATGGGTAAATCACTGTAGGAGGCTTTTCGAGTTCCTTTACATCCTCAGGTTTACAAATTGCATCATACTCGCATTCAAAAATAGTTACTAATTTACACTTACCCTCAATTGCTTCGTCTCTCTCGTTGGATCTTCTAAGCTTATTTTTATAATCTTTGCAATGTTTGGGACACCCGTGCCAATAACAGCCGTGAAATTGATAAACTGTATCAATCTCGGGGCAATACCCATCAACTGGGGCTCCCGCAATTATTCTTTCTCCGCCGTGACCGCATACTCCAGTGTGAATATGGGGCCCTGGTAAAGATTTTATCCAACTGATCGATTTCTTGCTACAACCGGGTTTTGGGTGGAAAGCTTTTTCGAACGCTGATAGTGGGCGATCTATTTTTTCTCCTTTACACGATACTTTTGTTAATCCCTTCATACAAGTCAATGCGTGCCTGGTTAAATTGCTGGACTTTGTAAAGCGTTGTTTGCAGTCGAAGCAACAGTAATTGTTTTCAGCGGCTTTATTCATATCCGTAATAAAGAAGGCGTGATCGTTATAGATGCATATTTTCATCTTTTTATTACCAATCTTGTCGTAATGAGCTACTACTTTTCTTAAATACCATGTTCCCTCTTCTGTAGGTTCGTACGCATCAATACCTATTTTAAAACACTCTTCTATTTTCTTGATATCTCCAAATAGTATGGGGCCTTCTGGTTTCGGTAATTTATGGGTTTTACAAAACTGTAAATATTGCTGCTGGAGCTCTTTGGTCAATGTTAAACACCTATCAGCCCTAATCTTCGAAGTGTGGAGGGCCAAGCATCTAAATAAACAAAGATCATCATTGAAACTATCCAGGGGCTTCATCCCTTTCTTATAACGCAACCACTCAGGCATTCGACCTCCTGCCACTTTTTCTGATTGCATTCCAGCATCACCTTTAGGCATTTTATTTAAAGCTGTTCCATATACTATTTTAACGCTGACACCCATCCATCTTACAAACCTCCATTTTGTGCTTGGCCTATCTATTTTATCTATGTTTAATCTATGTTCTTCTTGTTTATTAATCCACTCTTCAACCTCATCGTAACCCCTAAACCACGGACTTCCGGATAAATTTTTATAAAATACCAACGTTGTCGGCTTTCCTCTCGCGTCTCTCTCCTCTTGGTGAATTAATATGTAAGAAAAAGAGAATCTTAGGTAAAAACTGTCAGCTAACAAAGGCTCTAACTCGCCCATTATCCTTTTGCTGTTATTTATTTGAAGTTTTCTTTTCAGGGTTATTGTAGTTATCCTACGCCCTTTTACTATTTCTTTTTCTTTTTGTTTATAATCTTCTAATATTTCGCTACCTTCCTCTATTAACTGTTGTAATAAACGCGCTTTCTGTACTCGTTTTTGAGGTTTGCCGATGTTCCTGCTTCTAAGACTGAGGGAAGCCTCATCGGCTATATTCTGTGCTATCTTTTCTATATTCTTTTTTTCCACCCCCTTAAATACCCCCCGAGACATTGCACGAGCCATTCTTTTCATAAATTCATCATTTTTTTCCTTATTTATTAGTGTAGTTAACCCCCTTTCCCTTAACCTGTTTGAAAAAGGTATACCCATTCTTATTAATTCTGATCTTAATTCCCGAATCCTAGGGGAAGAACTTTTAGATGGATTTACACCCCTTTTATCGCTAATCCTTGTGCGAGTTAACTTAGGGCGAGGCGCTCTCGTAACTTGTTTACGTATATCTGTCATTTTTCTAATCGTGGAAATTTATTGTTTTATATAAATACCTGTATGGCTTATGTTCAATAGGGTGTTTTTTCATGTTTGACAATTAATTAATTATAACACCTCATATAGAAGACACATATTTTGTCGGGGCTAGGGGGCTTTCTGCTAGTTTTCTCGTGTTAAAATCCGTGGCAAATCTGTACTGGTTTCAACTACCCTATTTCAACTACCAGACTATAGCAGCTCCACATACGATTGTGATGGGTAGCCGAAACCGCTGCAACATTTTGTATGACATTTTATTTTTTACTGTGGGTCGTATTTATTTCGCTTTAAATTAACAGGAAAGGTACCTATGGGGCTACCCACTGCTTTCCCCCACACTTCGCGGTAACGAACTGACACGTGTAGAGAGCATTAAACCAAACTAAAGTCATTGGTTAGGGTTATTTTCGATTTGAGCCAGAACCGGCATTGACCTTGACGTGCCCCGAAATGGATCTAATTTCTACAAAATTAATTCAGCTACCTAACACTGGTCCCCAAATTGCGGATGTTTTCAGCTACCTACACCAAACTCATGCGTACCCGCCCACCTAGCTCCCAATTGCTAACTATTCTAATTGTTCCATGCGTACCCACCTAGGTTAAAATAAGGACCCTGTAGGTGTACGTTATAAACTGGTCACCATAGACCGCTTATAACGATAACGCGATTCCAGCTACTTATATACCTAATGAATAACAAGGGCTCACGCACTCTATATGAGGGAATATTAAAAGTGGTCCAGAACCGCCATTCCCTTATACTACAGTATGAAATTTTATTTTTTTTACTGTGGGTTGTATTTATTTCGCTTTAAATTAACACGAAATTTTACTATTTTTAGTACCTATGGGGCTACCCACTGCTTTCAATTCTTCCCCCACACTTCGCGGTAACGAACTGACTCCCTATATACTACTACCTAGATCGTTTTAGTTTTTAAGCATGCACTTCTCTGACGGTCTTTGTGTTGCTTTCTTCAGCACACGTCCATGATCATGTTACGGTCAAATGGGCGGAATTACGACAAGAATTCCACGGACGCGACACCGCGTCCGTGGAATTCTTGTCGTAATTCCGCCCATCCTTCCGCCCGTTGGTCGGTAATCCAGATTGACTTCCAACTTCATATACTTCCTTATCATCATCTATATTTTCATTCCATACCACACCTATCACACCTATTCATGTCCAAGGTCAAGGTCAAATTACTTAGAAATTTGTGTTCAAGTTTTCGGGTACCCATTATCTCTGCAACGGTAAGTCGGATTGACTTCAAATTTAATGTATTTCCTTATCATCATCCATATTTACATTCCAAACCACATTCATGCGGCTTTCATGTCCAAGGTCAAAGTCAAATTACTTAGAAATTTGCGTTATAGTTGGGTTTTTTTGTCGGCCCAGGCGGTGGCCGTGGGTATACGTGAGCCCCTCCCTGCTCACTTTCTCTAGTTTCAGCACTGCATATATATTTTTCTGTAATCATTCAGTTCTGAAGATAATACTATCAATACATTTTATTCACTCTAAGCCACATGCGTGACACACGATGAAATACGGAAATCGACCACATTAACTTGACCTAAAATGACCTAAAATGACCTTTGATGTTGACAAGCTGTTAAACACCATTGAATCAATAAATAAAACTGAACTGGTGCACTAGACTGTACATACAGAGTGTGGGAGCATGGATAATATGTAATACATTGATTGAAGGCTTATATACACACAGGAAAGCTTCCAGTATACCGTATGTGTATACGTATATCATTGTGTATATAATTCTATCCTTTGTGTATATGTCTATCATTTTGTACTGAAGTCTACCATTGTGTGTATACGTCTATCATTATATCCTTGTGTGCATAAGGCTATAATTTTGTGCATAAGTTTATCCACCTGTGTATAAGTCTATTAGTTTGTATATAAGTATATCCTTGTGTGTATACGTCTATGGTTTTGTGTATATAAGTATATCATTGTGTGTATAGGTCTATCATTGTGTGTATAAGTCTATCAATGTGCATATAAGTCTATCATTGTGTGCATAAATCCATCCCTGTGTGTTTAACCGTATGGTGTGGACCTGACCTACTGACATGTGTGCGCTATGGAGAATATTGACATTATAGCCGCTGTTAATTACAGTCAGACAGACAATTATCATTAGCAGTCTATACCTGGACATACTAAAATGTGATTTAGAGCTGTTATTAAGGGAATGTGTATGGTGCATCTAAAGTCAGTGACATGTGGCGGGCAATTGGTATAAGGGTAAATTTGGTATAATTGGTATACGAAGGGTGAATTTAATGATTGTTTTCATCCTTACCAGAATCACGATATGCCTGGTTTGGGTTCAGTTACATAGTACTGGGGGCCGTTTCACTAAACTTCGTACGACTAAAATTTTCGTAAGTGCAAATTTAGGATCGTCTGAAAATTTCAATTGATGTATTTACATTTATTGAGCATAGGCTGTATATGCAGCCTACGCTCATTAAATGTAAATCCAATAATTGTTTACAAGAAAACATCGCTAATGTGAAATTTACAGACTATCATAATTTTGCACTTTTGAACATTTTAGTCGTGCGAAGTTTAGTGAAACGGGCCCCATGTACGTGATTGTTGAATCCGGTTACACCCATTATATAATAGTGTTGTACATAATGCGACTGTGACTGGAGACATTGGGCTTATGGGAGTATTGTATGCATATGTGGCTGTGACTGGAGACTTGGTGTATTGCGGCCAGTGTAGATCCAGATCAGCATGTGCATCTGTAGTCTGATCAGGATCTGCACTGTCGATATTGCAGCAAAGAAACAACCGTCATGCTTCTAACAAACAATATAGATCGTTATCAGGATACAGGAGTTTGCTATTTGATCAGGGGCTACGCTGATCGCACATTCCATAATCCCCAATTCTCCAGTCACGGCCACATATTAGAAACAAAATTGCTAC
The DNA here is from genome assembly GCA_029237695.1 of Conchocele bisecta. NCBI lineage: Eukaryota > Metazoa > Mollusca > Bivalvia > Lucinida > Thyasiridae > Conchocele > Conchocele bisecta. The sequence continues at coordinate 66,158,931 of CM055271.1, read as the reverse complement.
CCCGCTCCATACCTCTCGCGAGGGTATCAATTTAACCCCATCTCTTTAATGTAACACATGGAAGAGTGATTTTTGCAATCGTTTATCCGGCGTGTTTGATATGTTAGCGATATAAAACTGTCAAAACTGTATCAAAAAAAAAAATATTAATAAAGAACATACACATGCAGAAATTGGCTATTTTATCGTGCCAAGTCGCTTATCTGACATTTACATGTATATCTTGTAAATTTGAAAGCTTCATTTCGTTATGTTGAATGTTGAACAACAATAAGAGAAAAGATGGATTCCATGGGAAAATGATTTCCCTGTTCTTTTATTTTTGGCAATTTACTAGTTCTACATCAAAAATTATTTCCTTAAATGTATAAAATATACAGTTTAGTAAAGTTTGACCTACATACGACAGGTTTTGCTATGCACTTCGGTAGCTCACATTTTTTTGAATGGGTCAAATTGTAGCCGTAGATAACATATCGGAGACGAATTATTGTAGCTAGGCCACATATATGCATCTGGTAATGTATCTATTCACATGCAGGCTGGAAGTTGTCCTTCGAAATCAGGTGGTGGTTGCTTCAAGGTGCATGATCACGTGGTTATAACAACAACAACAACAACAACAACAACAAGTAGTGAAATTTCCAGAATCCATCTGACTCAAAGTACGTATTATTTTACAGTGTCCTTATTAAGTAACGGATTTTCATGAAATATGGCGCATCAAACGCGTCTTGTTAAGCTGCACTTGGTGGTCTCTGTATTTTCGCCCAAACTTCTGTCGTTTTTGCGAAGAATCGATTTCCGTGTCTCCGACACGGAAATCGATTCTTCGCAAAAACGACATAAGTCTGTGCCAAACTCCCGGGACCACCAAATGCAGCTCATGAAGACGCGTTTGCTGCGCCATATTTCATCAAAATCCGTTGCATATCAAGGAACATATAAAATAATACTTACTTTGGAGTGGGCGACGTTGTTGTTGCTGTAACCACGTGATCATGCACCTTGTGCTTGGGAGCATGCGAATGGCAAATGTAAAGATGGGTTTCATTCTTACCGGAATCCCGAATTTGGCCCTTAGGTTCATTATTGGCTTCCTTGTTATTTGAGAGTTTAACCATTTCACCCCTAGGTAACTGGAATGGTTTTGATGTTAATTTCGCAACCAATCCAGTGGTCACACAATGGTTTTCAGACTAGTCAATTTATGAAAAGTGGGTCTTTTCTGTCCTCAAAAATATGAAAATTACTTTCAAACAGTGAAGATCCTGATGAGACGGCTCGTTACGAGCCGGCTCATCTGGATCTGCACTGTTTGCATAAACCGCTATAGCGGGCTTTCGGGTTCAAAGGGTTAATCCGGTTAAACCCATTATACAAGTAGTGAGGTTAGTACTAATCCTATTACTTTAGGGAATGGGGCTAAGTGACTCTGGTATGATGTTAGTGACTCTGGTTATTCTAATATTAGGGCTGAATACTTTTCTTCTGTAAATTCTGATTTTGGGATCCCCCCCATCACAAGTGCAATATGGGATTCGACCTCGTTAACCCTTTGAACCCGAAATCCCGCTATATCGGTTTATGCAAAAAGTGCATATTCAGATGAGCCGGCTCGTCACGAGCCGTCTCATCAGGATCTGCACTTTTTGCAAGTAATTTTCATATTTCTTAGAAACAAAAACACCCCCTTTTCATAAATTGACGAATCTGAAAATCATTTTGTGACCATTGGATTGGTCGGAACATAAGCATATCACAGTCCATTCCAGTTCCTTAGGGTTGAAAGGGTTAACACAGGCTAAAATGACCTTAGCTGTAGACAGGCCGTTAAACACCAACGAATAAAGTCTTTCGAATCGTCTATATTTGAATTACAGTGGAACCTGTCCAAATCGGACACTCGTGGCACATCCCAGGGGTGTCCATTTTGGCGAGGTTCCATTGTATAATTAGGCATGGGTTGTGGCCTAGGGGTTAGAACACCCGATTTCCAATGCGGAGATTGTGGAATCAAACCTCGACATATGAACCAATAAACACGTTCATAGTGCAGTTGTGTATTTCCGTCTTTCAGATGAGACTTGAATACTGTCCCTAAATGACTTCAGCTGTTGTTGGGATGTTAAATGACTTCAGCTGTTGTTGGGATGTTAAATGACTTCAGCTGTTGTTGGGATGTTAAATGACTTCAGCTGTTGTTGGGATGTTAAATGACTTCAGCTGTTGTTGGGATGTTAAAGGTACATGCCCACTCAGTAGTAGACAAGACGAATAATTGTATAATGCCCTTGGAAAAAGTTGTCGGCATTTTTTAGTAAAAGTGGTACGTCTAACTTTTTAACAAAATTCGAGTATGCTGAATCCAAAAATGGCGGATACCACGAACAATTTTGAGGCAAAAGGCTTCTAATTTGAAAAACAAAATGGCCGCCAAATATTTATTTTTTTATTTTTCTAAAATGTGTTTAAGTGGTATTATGGTACCAGTATAAGCAATTCAGTGGCAAAAGAGTAATCAGATTGTGTTATAGATATTATTATGACATGACCTTCTAATTTTCTCTGTCATTCACTAAAGTTGGTATATGTGAGCAGTTGCAATACTATGGCTTGTATATTGGTAGAAGTGATTAAATACACCACAATGATGTACTAAATATTCCTTATTCTATTGGAAAACATGTTTGAATGCTAATACATAACATTGAACGCAAATGATATGCCATGTGTAACATGCATGTATTACACAGTTAAGGAACATAGACAAATATTATTTAAATCAGTCACCATTGTTGATTTCTCCAGTAATGAAACTATGCGTCTTTCAAACTAAATCGGCCCCCACATATCGGTCGCGGCGCCGGCCTGACTCGTAAAACCACAGGTGAAAGAATCGTACCTGTGATATTAAATTATGTACAGGTCCATTAAGAATGTTTACAAACTACAAATAACCCAAAATAGCATTGCGTGTACAGACATTTTTTGCCAGCTATCATTAATTTTGATTATTTGTAGTTTCTAAGCATTGTCAATGGACTTGTACTTAATTTGATATCACAGTTACGCGTCCTTCACCTGTGGTTTTAGGAGTCGCCCGGATGCCGCGACCGATATGTGACATGCTGGATGACTGTTTGCTCTGTGTGATACATGTACATCTAATCCACTATAAACCGATTCACAACCCGAAATGTCAGTTTAGATTATGTTCATACATGGGTTTGCATCACCGCCATGAGCCTTTCAACTACACAAAGCTGTGCAACGTAGACCAGACTTGCGACATTTGCAGCGCATGGTCTTACACTGCATGTGACATGAACAGGATATCATTTCCAGACATGCCGCTGGAATAGGATCCAACGTCATAAGGATGGGTACAAAGCCATCGTCACTGCGCTCCCACCCCATAGTGTCTGGCGCAGGAAGCTCCGGTATGGCAGTGTCAGCCTGCCTCCAGATCATAGACTGATACTGTACTCGCATTATGTGAAAGCGGAGAGCATCACTTGTTGGTGGTAATGCATCAGGCTTTACTGACTTTGAGAACAAGTGATATCTCGCTGTGTCAATAGAATCGGTTTGAGGCACGTTGTAGATTCTACACAGAAACTTCTCTGCAGATTTGAGAATTGCCTGCGTGAACTCTCCTTCACCCAAATCAACGAGTAGCTCGTGGTTGCATTTGAGCACTTTCCATGCTGTTCGTTTGGTGTGACCTGAAAGGTAAGACGTCGTGTCACAGCCTGTGAGAGCATGGAATGGCAGTAGCGATGCTGAAAAGACTGGAAGTGGCTTGTTTGGTTTGATGTTGACAGGAATCAGCTCCTGAATGATTGGGGGGGGACTTTCAATGTGTGTCTACGGGACAGATCAAGTGTATGCAACATGACGTCAGGCTCGAGGCCTCGCTGCCATGCCGCTACCTGGGTGGCGTGGAAAGTATTCTTCCCATCAAGCGTTTCGTCAAAAATGTCAATGTTATCGGCAGTATAGTGAACACATTTGTTTGGTACAATGTTTGGTGGAATTACAGCCCCAGTTTGTGTGTCTAGTGTTTTCAGTGTACTTTCTGCTAAAGCAGTGTCCATTTTCAAAACCTGTTCGTAGCTGAGACAGTGGCCAGCATTATGTAACAACTGCACTAGACGTTTTGAACGGGTTGCCTGATGTATTGTGCTGGCCAGACCAATGTGTTTGGGGGTCAATTTCTTTCCACCACTGATGCCATATACAAGGTCCTGTGCAACGCTTAGAACCTTTCGTCGAACTTGGATCTTCCGCAGCCCCATCACACTCAACCTCGAGAACCCATTGACCGCCATATATGACTCTCAGAAACATATAGAGACTATCGGGTACACATTTGATAGCATCATCCTCATTGACAGACAGTCCCGTGTGACCTTCCGTTTCAATTATATCACCACGGAGTTGTAATGCGACATGGAGCAGGGATAAGTATATGTCTTCTTCTGGTCTATAGTGGGGTATTGTTAGCTGTTCATCGTCTAAGCTTTTAATCACAATGGTTTATATTCAAACAATAGTCAAATATTATTTACATATATTGGTGCGTTGACGTTTTGACCGAAGAATCACGATTTTCATCAACCAAAATAGCGCAAACTGGAGGTCATTATTTACATCAACACCGGGATTTCACGCGCTACGCGCGCACTTGTCATGTATGGTGCACAGTCAGTGTCATTGAATTTTAGGACTTTTTTTCTGTGGTTGTTATATCGATGAACTACCGTTTACAATATCAATCGCTTATGAAGGAATATGTTCAGGGTCAAAAGCTACATAGCCTAGCCCAATAGGATTTAAAGGTTCATGGAGCCTGGAATATGCCATCAGTGTTGTTCCACCGTCATCGCCGATATGTATGGCAAACAAAACAATGTTTTACACCGCTATAGTAACAATACTGTAGCATGTATTGCACCAATACTTAGTTGGTTCACTAACATGTTCTTGGCATGGGCTCACATTATCTCACCAGAACTATTAGTAAAATACATACACATTTCTTTCTTTTTTTCGCAAAAAAATGACAATTATTCAGATATTTTTTGAATATTTTTAGTTGTAAGCATACACAAATCCTTTGTAATGTATTGCACAACCCATATAACGTTATTTGCATGTTCATTTGCATACAATTTGCTTACAATAATGCACTCATTCAATTATACTAAGACCAGGACAGGCGAAACAAAAAAAGATTGGCCGCCATTTTGTTTTTGCAAATTTGAAGCCTTTATCCTCATATTTTTTCGTGGTATCCGCCATTTTTGGATTCAGCATACTCGAATTATGTTAAAAAGTTGGACGTACCACTTTTACTAAAAAATGCCGACAGAAGTTTCATTTCTTGAAATGCCGACGAGTCTATAGGCACAAAATGTCATTTATATCGGAGACATCGTCTGAAATTTTTTCTGGCAAAACAAACATTCATTCACCATTACCCCACGTATTGATTGGCATTAGTATACATTTTGTATCGGACTTACATTTCTACACTGATATCAAGGGCGATAACCGTGTTTCCTTAAATTTTAACGGAAAATACTATTTATTCTCTTATTTATTTTTTGGTGAGCAATGCTCATACTTTATAATCTGTCGAAAATATATATTTTTTCAGGTGATGCATTTAATTAGTATAAATAATTAAAAATTATCATGCCTCATTTGCATATGAAAATAGCCCGATACCACCTCGCGTCACTATCAGTAAAATAAACGTTACAAAATGATTATACATGTAGCTGTACAGCGGGCTCTCGTAATCTTTAGAACTGGTGGAATAGTGACACAATTATACACTTATTTAATTTCTATAAAGAACATTTTGTGCCTACTGAGTGGGTATGTACCTTTAAGCCCATTCACTTTCAATGTTTCCACTGTATAATTGTTTCCCGTGCTGCATCTGCTGCGCGGTGGACAATCCCCCGGTAATTAGACGCGTTTAAACATTGAAATTTAACAGAGCTCCAGATAAGGTGCGTTTTGGCGTATTTTACGCAATTATTTTAACTAAATACGCATTTATTATCAAAAGTGGGAGTACAAAATACGCACAGCAATGTGAAAATACGCATTGATTTTCAAATTGAGTAGTGAAAATACTGTCATAAAGTTGACAATTCACTTAGTTCAGCTGCAAAAAGCAAACAGTGTTTGCTTTGTGCAGCTGAAATGAGTGAATTTTAAATTTGTTATATTTTCTTATCATTCGTTCCCTATTTAGTAATGAAGAAAATCAATAATCCATTTGTAAAAGTAAAATACGCAATGTTTTTGAAATCAGGGGGTGTAGTACGCTTTACACAAAGCTTATCTGGAGCTATGCATTTAATTCATTGCTATTAGAAGTATAACTGTCTAATTTCTGAAAATCATACAACCGTTGTATGCCCTCGAACTCGGTGGAACGGAGAGGCATATAGTCTTTAGACTGTGTCCGTGGGTCCAGTTTTGATTTGCCACAGTTTCTCGAATCTGCCACAGGGGGCATTTGTGTCCCGACTGACCACATGTTCTTGGGGACGACGGTACATGTAGACATCTAATATCACCCCAGACATATGAGACACGCCATGTGATTTTGTACCTAAGAACATGTGGCGATGATGTGCGCTATTTCATGAAAAATATTTACAAAATGTACAATAGTTTCCGTAAATGACGTCGAAAGATGACGAAATTTTCATAGCAAATGCGGAATTCGATTCCGCATTTGCAATGAAAATGTCGTCATCTTTCGTCGTCATTTACAGAAAATATCACAGTTTCTGTCAATATATTTCATGCAAAATCGCACGTTTATTATTAGACATGTGACATTATCAGACCAGGCTGCACACGTTTGTCAGCCTACGGCATTTAATTAGCTAGTGGACAGATTCTATACAATGGAGACAGTATGCCTTATCATGATTTAGCTCGCACTCTGAGAAAATATGGCTTACAGCGAACATTAAATGTAATACTGGCAGGGGACGTAGAATTCTTTTTTTTTTTATTAATTCGTTCCCACGAAATAACAATTCGTTCCCTCAATTTAACAATTCGTTCCCATAAAGTAACAATTCGTTCCACGAATTATCTATTCGTTCCCACAATTTAACAATTCGTTCCCACGAAATAACAAAGTTAATTCGTTGGAACGAATTGTTATATCGTGGGAACGAATTGTTAATTCAAGGGAACGAATTGTTAAATTGAGGGAACAAATTGTCATTTCGTGGGAACGAATTGTTAATTCGAGAGAACGAATTGTTATATCGTGGGAATGAATTGTTAATTCGAGGGAACGAATTGTTAAATTGCGGGAACGAATTGTTATTTCGTGGGAACGAATTAATAAAAAAAAAATCAATGTCCCCTGCGGGGCTCCGTAAAATTTAGACACGCCATGCGATTTTGTACCTTCGGACATCTGCGTAATTTCATTACATACGTTTACACAATTTACAATATTTTTCAGAAATAAAGTCAAAATTAGACAAAGTTTTCAGAGTACATGTGGAATATAATTGTACTCTGAAAATGTTGTCAACTTTTGACGCCATTTATGGAAATTATTGTATTTTGTTTTAAACGTACGAGATTACGCAGATGTCCGAAGGTACAAAATCAACTGGCGAGTCTCATTTGTTGATGGTTCCCAAAGCAAACAAATGCAAACGAATGGAAAACGCAGTGAAAGTACAACGATATGCATAGAATCGATTATCATTTCTTTATTTTCGTACGTGAACCCGATATTTTCGTATAAATACCTGGGGCCCGTTTCACTAAACTTCGTAAGACTAAAATGATCGTAAGTGAACAATTATGATAGTCTGTACATTCATATTAACAGTGTTTTCTTGTAAACAATTATTGGATTTTCATTTATTGAGCATAGGCTGCGTATCAATAAATGTAAATCCATCAATTGAAGTTTCTAGCCGATCCTAAACATTGTTAACCCTTTCAACACCACAGACCTCTATAGAGACAATGTTTGCAAACAGTGCAGATCCAGATGAGCCGGCTCGTAACGAGCCGTCTCATCAGGATCTCCACTGTTTGTTAATAATTTTAAACGTCGTACAGATTACCCTTTTAGAAGAATGGGATAACTTGAATGAACAAAATTAAAGAAATAGCGTGAAACATTGGCATGGAACATCCTATTAAGTTACTTGGTGTTGAAAGGGTTAATGTGAAATGTACATATTATCATCATTTTGCACTTACGAACATTTTAGTCGTACGAAGTTTAGTGAAACGGCCCCCTGGCTTTCAACTACTTAAACGGCTATCGTTTCTGTCAACGCATCGTTTGGCATCGTTTTCCTGTTTATAATTATAAAACCAAAAATACATCGTTTTCTAATTATAAAAACGAAAACGATGTCGATACGATGTGCAAATAATATATGTATTATTTCAAACCTCCAATACTAATGTGTATACATAACGTGTGTTTATCCAAAGGAAATAAAATACTGTTTAAACTAAACTAAATTTTATTTCCTGTTTAAAACTAAGCTAAACTAAATTAGACAATCGTTCATTTGTGGAACCAGGAAACAGGAACCAGAACCAGGAACAAGTCCGGTCTGTAGTTCATTCTGATCCATTGTTATTAATTCGTTCCCACGAAATAACAATTCGTTCCATCAATTTAACAATTCGTTCCCTCGAATTAACAATTCGTTCCCACGATATAACAATTCGTTCCCGCGAATTAACAATTCGTTCCCGTGGGAACGAATTGTTATTTCGTGGGAACGAATTGTTAAAATGCGTGTCTGAACATTAAAACTATTGATATTCTAGTTCACTCCTGAAAGCCCGATATGTATCAAAACTACAATAATTATACAGTGAAACCTCTCTAAACCGGACACCATGGGAGGTCCCCAGGGTGTCCGGCTTAGAGATGTTCCACTGTAAAACAAACAGATTACTACTTCAGGAGAAACGTGGGTGCGTTGTATTCATGAATATTCATGATCATCGGAGATAAAGGGCAATGGAGCATATCAAAATGAATATTCATGATCATCGGAGATAAAGGGCAATGGAGCATATCAACATGAATATTCATGACCATCGAAGATAAAGGGCAATGGAGCATATCAACATGAATATTCATGACCATCGAAGATAAAGGGCAATGGAGCATATCAACATGAATATTCATGATCATCGGAGATAAAGGGCAATGGAGCATATCAACATGAATATTCATGATCATCGGAGATAAAGGGCAATGGAGCATATCAACATGAATGTTCATGATCATTGGAGATAAAGGGCAATGGAGCATATCAACATGAATATTCATGATCATCGGAGATAAAGGGCAATGGAGCATATCAAAATGAATATTCATGATCATCGGAGATAAAGGGCAATGGAGCATATCAACATGAATATTCATGATCATCGGAGATAAAGGGCAATGGACCATATCAAAATGAAGCACGACTAACGTTTATCTGTGTCCGGTTTAGAGCGGTTTAATTATAGGAATGAATGGCCTTTTTGTTGAATTTATCGGGGATATAAACTTGGAAAAGTCGCGGGAATACTGGACGAAGGCCGGAAGGCCTTCGTTCAGTATTCCCGCGACTTTTACAAGTTTAGGCCTTCGTCCAGTATTCCTGCGACCTTTCCAAGTTTATATCCCCGATAAATTCCACAAAAAGGCCATTCATTCCTTATAATTCCAGCATTTGAAATAAATTCATCAAGAAAATGTGTTTATTTTGACAGACGGCATCCATTTGTTTACATTGACAGCACTGACAGCGCACCTGTAGAAAGTAGGTTGACGTGGGAGTTTACTGGGATATCAATTTTGGACAGAGACTTGCTACGGACCATTCAAATGTTAGCGAATTGTGTAAATATTTTTGTGCTGGAATTATTGTATTATAATATATAGACGTAACTATATAAGCTAGACACACTATGGGTGTTTCATTGACTGAATGGCGAACAGTGCAGGCCATGATCAGACTGCGCGGATGCGCAGGCTGATCTTGGGCTGTGCTGGTCGCATTACCTATAAGCTCCATTTCTTCTGTCACATCCATATATGTATCATTACCTGTGTTCGCTGTTGTCTTGGTGAATGGCTTATAGACTGAATGTTGAACAGAGTAGACCCTGATCTGACTGTGCAGATACATAGACGGAGTTCGGTCTGAATTGGTCACAAAACAATACATCTGCGTGGTAATGCCTATATGAAGTAGCAATGTCATCCCCACATTGGAATTAGACATAACACATTCCAAGAAATGGGAATCAGACAGGTTAATTATAAATAATATGGCCACAGTGTAAGTCCTTTCTATTGGCCGTATGGGAAACACTGTCCCAACTTGAAGACCATGAGCCCCTTCCCTCCATCAGGCGCCCATGACACACAAGAATTAGATACAAATTGAATTCCAAATGGCTGGAATTAGACAGTATTGTTTTATTTGTCTAAATCTATAGTGGTTGCACGGCCAACTCATTGGGTGGGAAGACATTGTTAGGTGCAATATAGTCATGCACTTATTGATTGTTGGATTGCTAAACTGGTCAAGCTGTTAATATGCTCCATTTCGTCATCATACGTCCGCCTCAAGTAGATAGGACTGATCCACCTATGACGAGATACAATCTTAATTAATTAGTTACTCCGGAGAAATTCTAATCCATGTACAAGGTACACGTAGTACCTATCATTGCATTCTTTGTGACGATCGCATTTAATACAGTAGTCGATATATGTGACTGACTCGAGAAGCGAGTTGTTGTAGGTGGGTATATTGCAGTCAGGTTGTCCGTGCGTGCGTTCGTGCGTGCGTTCATGCATCCGTCCGTCCGTCCGTCCGTCCGTCACTATACATCAACGCTCGGATAAATGGCTTATAATTATACCACCCGCAACGAGTTATGAAGTGGGGGATGTACTGGAGTCTGGTTGTCAGTCCGTGCGTGCGTGCGTGCGTGCGTGCGTGCGTGCGTCCGTCCGTCCGTCAGGTGGGCGGCAGGTGGGAGGGAGCATGCGATAGGTAATTTAACGGTCGGGGTTCATCCTTACCGGAATCCCGACCGGAGACCTGGTTTGGTTCGGATCTGCTTCACATTTCACACACGCATTGCTCCAATGGTCCTACACCGCGCTGTAACAAATCAACGTTCATGCAGCCCCCGCTTTAGCCTATTTCACCAACATTGCAAAATATACTTTTCTAGCAAAGTATACTTTGAGGGAGAAATTTTCAATTTTAGGATAAATTTATTAATTTTTATTATACTGAATTTATTACATTATCACAGCCATTTTATTCAGTATAATAATTCTGCATAAATTTAATCATCAAATATATGCAGTCGTTAGTGCTATATGAAATAATGAATTTTGATGAAATCGGCTACAGGGTCCAGGTGACATACTTTAGGGGCACCTGGGCACACGCGGTGGTATCAAGTTAGTAGTTGATCTCCTTGGTAATACATTTCGAAAAACCGCCCCTGGAATAATATACAGCCGAGTTTTTGCATATACAGTCGAACCTCCCCGAACGGCCACCTCTCTACAAGAACACCCTCACTATAACAGCGGCTATTTTATATCCCAAATGGATGATTTCCTCTGTATCTAACCCTTGGACTGCTGAGCACGAAAATTGCCGTCTGCTGTTACTTTGCCTTCTTTCTGAATAAAAACATGTTTTGACAGCATTTTAGAAACCTTTCCATTTGAAATGATTCTAAAATGTTGCCAAAGCATGTTTTTGATGACAGCGGACGACAACATTTAATTCAGCATTAACCTCCCTACAACAGCCACCTCTCTACAACAGCCAGTTTTGCGTCTTCCCATGGGTGGCTGTTGTAGAGAGGTTGCACTGTACTTAGTATAATCATTACTGAGCATGAGTTGCAAAATCGTAATTAAAACAAAAATATCGATTCCATTTCGTGAAGCTGGAGCGTTTTCTATGGTGACCTATTTGTGTTGCCTCTATATCTAACCTCCCTACACCAGCCACCTCTCTACAACGGCCAGTTTTGTCTCTTCCTAAGGGTGGCTGTTGTAGAGTAGTAGTAAGGGAGTCAAAATGATACCACCTACCGTGGTATCGTTTATAACCCTCTATAATACCCCCACCACCCCCGAAAATCAAAAAATTGGTTAACGAGGAAAATTGGGTCTCCCGACAGCAAATTTATAGGAGTGTAAAAAATCTTCTAGCAACCTAGTTTTCGGCAACCATTCTATCTCTACAAAAAGTGGAAACCACGAAAAAGAACTAGAAAATAATCGCAAGAGGTGTGGGATCTGCTAAATTTCTACTCGTTTTTGTGCACAATCGGTTCCAAAACTGCTTCCAGCATGGAAAAATAGTCCAATTGAACATATAAAAATGTAGCTGTATACAACCACGGCAACAACAATTTCAAAATGTCTTTTCGAGCAACTTTCCAAACAATGGGAATACAAGCGAAGAACAGTGTTTCTAGGCACTTGCTTCTAGAGAACACGTACGAGAACAATCTAGTCTCGGACATAGCAAAAGTAGACTACTTGTTCGGCCACGAGGGGCAAACACGACTCCTAGATGGCCTGCCTGCTTTCGTCGACGATCTGTACGTTTTTGGCTATTTGTCTAGAGAAGAGTGCGTAGTAGTAGGAAACAAAGTCTCTTGCACGACCGGCGATACAGGGTCTGCAAAAAATTGCGTGGGAAAGATAGCGATAGCAGCTAGAGAAACAATAGGTCTGGGGCAAAAGCCACTGCATACAACAATACTGCACACAGTCCGAGAATGTGGAGAATACGGCAATAGTACCATACGAAACACGATAGATAGAATAGAAGAATGTAGTGGGGAGAAAGCGCAAAAGAATTGGACCCAGCAGCACAATGGACTGTACCCATACGCGGAATTTGTAGCAAAGATAGCGGTGTCCGAAATTCCGATAGAACTTCTAGAACAGCAATTGCCAACAATGCAGGCTAGATTGCAAGCAGTAGGTATGGACATCTACTTTGTAGACTACACGCAAGACTTTTCTGGGGTCCTAGATAGAAAAGCGCGGTAGTAGAACATCTCGAAAACGACCAAGGATTTTGTTCTACAGGGTAGTAGTACTGGTTGGGGAGGGATAGAAGAAAGAGAAGGCACAATTCTAGACAATACTAGTTCTGTTGGGAACCACGTTTGTAGCTGGATACAGACACACGACAGCAAAACAACTAGAACAAAGGTGTACAACAAGGTAGTCTCCAATTTCGAAGCCGGAGAGATCCGAGATCCAGTAGGTGGCCATCTAGCAGACTACGCGGATTGCACCAACGAACATCTACGAAAAACTTTTGTACACACAGATGTGCAGCGTAGGGGTTGCACGAGAATAGAAGTGTCTGTGTACGCTAGTTCTGCACTCTCTAGAGAAAATGCAGAGGACGTTCTAGCACAAGCAAGAGACACTGTTTCCCTAGGTGGAGACATCTTCGTAGTACAGCCTCCACGCAGACAGTGGGAGAATCTAGCAAAGAGTCTGGATAGATGTTTTGTACTAGGAGACAAGCCATGTGGACAAATATTTGTAGCATGGTACGCACATACAGGAACAGGTAGGATATCTGGAGTACGCATCGTCCGACTCCCGCAACACTAGAATGTCCGCAAAAATGGAAGCGAGCAATGGAATGGGCTGCAGCAGATTTTGGCTTCCGAGCATGTCCGATATTTGTATCCGAGATTCTGTCTGTAGAAGACGAAGAAATAGAAATGGCTCCACTACAGTGCTACGCAAAAGCAAGCGATTCCGCAACAATACTCTGTGCGAGCAAGAAGCCAACCGAAATACGCGCTAGAGGTCCAGATGTAGATCTTGCAGAGGTCTTGCCATCCACAGACTACGTTTGCTGGAAATGGAGAGACAAGAAAGCGCAACGTGTAGGTGTAGAAAAATCTATGTACGATCTTGTAGAAGTTCCAGAGATAGCAGCCGCTAGAGAGGTTTCCACACTGTCTCCACGAAATAGAGCAGAAAGATTGCTACAATTTCGAGATGCCGAACAAGCCGAAGTTTGGAGAAGAGAAACACTAGAAAGAGAAACACCAGCAGAGTCTACGCCCGAGTACACCAGAAGATTCCTCGAACTAGAAAGACTAGCTGTAGCAGCCGCCGAACACGTAGAATACACCGAAGAGAAAGAACGCCTCCGAAAAACTATTTGGTCCATGCTAGGAAGCCATGCAACAGAAAAGATCTCCTCGATTGCCAAACAGCAATGTACTCTGGGACATTGTAGGGTTTCGACGAGGTCCAACAAGTATGTACCAATACGGTGGCACTAGAGCAGTCTTGTGGAGTGCAGAAGGTGGCCAGATGTGCGTTTGGCCTACCAACGCGCTTTCCAAATAAAATTCTAGATAGCCTGCGAAGATATGTTCGAGAAGCAAGTTGGCGGCGCCAAGACAACATTCTGGTTGCCCCAACGTGTAGCTCTCCGCATACGAATTTTGTTGTCCGACAAGGTTGTTCCAAGCAAACGGGACGTACAATCCAGTGGAACCGATAGAAGTAGAGGAAAACACCAAATCCAGAAGAGCTCGAAAGAATACAAAAATCTTGCAACAGCTGCAGTAGGAGTACGGGTCTGTAGAGAGCTCTGCCTAGAGGAAACAACATTGGGAAAGACGAAGCCACAGAGAGATCTAGATCTAGAACCAGGTTTTGTACAGTTGTAGTAGATACGCCAATACAACATACAGGGGAGCAGATAGAACAATACTATTTCTAGTAGCTACAGACGAGGATGGCACACCTACAACAGGAGAGGAGATTCCAACATACGGATACTTCCTCCAACAAGAAGTAGAACATATATCTACTCCACTGTGCGAGCTGCAGAACCCACTTCGATGTAGAATGGGGGATGTCCGCACAACCAAAAGCAAGAAGAAATCTAGAACATTTGTAGTGTGCCCAGTGGTAGCTACAGTGCCAGACAGAGTCTAGAATAGAAAGCATACATATTTCCACTATTTTCTTTCCAAAGGGCTACTCCATGTAGAAAGGGTCGCCAGGGCGTATGGACTCGCTAGGAGTTTTCTTTTTTTCAACTAGTAGTCGACCTAGGCCAACTGCCGGTATGCCCGGGTAGACGGTAGAAAATACAAAACCGTGTATATAGACATTCTAGAATATTTTGGACTACTATTTCGAAAACTTGCCGTGGTCGGTTTTGTATTTTCTACCGTTCTGCCCGGGCATACCGGCAGTTGGCCTAGGTCGACTATCTAGTTGGCCCAGGTCGACTTCTATTTGGCCCAGGTCGACTTCTATTTGGCAAGTTTTGCCTAGGTTTGCTAGTTTTTCCTGTTGTACAGTGGGCAAATATATATATATATATACATTTGCTTGCATATTTTGTACCAACAAAATGCCACAAAAACAAAATTTGTCTGCGCAGGATATAGAAGATATTCGCAATCTTCGAGGTGTCGAGTCTGCGGACGGCACGAAGAAAAAAATATAGGATCGGTACAACTCGTCTTCGAAGAATATGGGACGCCGTCGATGCGGAACGTAGTACAAAACCGGAAGAACAAGAAACCCCTACCCCCGTAGTACAAAGGGCGACCGCGCCTGGTCCCACCGAGTTCCCTCGGGATCTACTCGAAGATGTACGAAACGCCAGCTCGTTCGAAGAATCGACGCGCCTGTCCGACATGGAGAGACGATTGGACGCGCTGGAACGTAGACTGTTGTTGGACGCGATTTCCGACGATGCCAGCAGTTTTGGAAAAACTATCGATTTCGAGTGTCCGAAGAAAGACGAGAGGTGCACGACATTTGAAAAACCGTAGAGAATGCGAAGTGGTGGCTCGGGGTTCTCGTGGTGGCGTACGCGGTCTGCAAACCACTGTTCCCATTCGTGTCCCTAGAGTCTTGTAGAATCTGGAAGAATGGAGATCCCGACGCCCAGTTCGCGCACCCCGCCAAACAGTCCGCCAAACCGGAGGAAAAAAAGAAAACTCCTAGCGAGTCCATACGCCCTGGCGACCCTTTCTACATGGAGTAGCCCTTGGAAAGAAAATAGTGGAAATATGTATGCTTTCTATTCTAGACTCTGTCTGGCACTGTAGCTACCACTGGGCACACTACAAATGTTCTAGATTTCTTCTTGCTTTTGGTTGTGCGGACATCCCCCATTCTACATCGAAGTGGGTTCTGCAGCTCGCACAGTGGAGTAGATATATTTTCTACTTCTTGTTGGAGGAAGTATCCGTATGTTGGAATCTCCTCTCCTGTTGTAGGTGTGCCATCCTCGTCTGTAGCTACTAGAAATAGTATTGTTCTATCTGCTCCCCTGTAGTTGTATGGCGTATCTACTACAACTGTACAAACCTGGTTCTAGATCTAGATCTCTCTGTGGCTTCGTCTTTCCCAATGTTGTTTCCTCTAGCAGAGCCTCTCTACAGACCCGTACTCCTCTGCAGCTGTTGCAAGATTTTGTATTCTTTCGAGCTCTCTGGATTTGGTGTTTCCTCTACTTCTATCGGGTTCCACTGGATTGTACGTCCGTTTGCTTGGAACAACCTTGTCGGACAAATTCGTATGCGGAGAGCTACACGTTGGGGCAACCAGAATGTTGTCTTGGCGCCGCAAACTTGCTTCTCGAACATATCTTCGCAGCTATCTAGAATTTTGGAAAGCGCGTTGGTAGGCCAAACGCACATCTGGCCACCTTCTGCACTCCACAAGACTGCTCTAGTGTCACCGTATTGGTACATACTTGTTGGACCTCGTCGAAACCCTACAATGTCCCAGAGTACATTGCTGTTGGCAATCGAGGAGATCTTTTCTGTTGCATGGCCTCCTAGCATGGACCAAATAGTTTTTCGGAGGCGTTCTTTCTCTTCGGTGTATTCTACGTGTTCGGCGGCTGCTACAGCTAGTATTTCTAGTTCGAGGAATCTTCTGGTGAACTCGGGCGTAGACTCTGCTGGTGTTTCTCTTTCTAGTGTTTCTCTTCTCCAAACTTCGGCTTGTTCGGCATCTCGATATTGTAGCAATCTTTCTGCTCTATTTCGTGGAGACAGTGTGGAAACCTCTCTAGCGGCTGCTATTCTCTGGAACTTCTACAAGATCGTAACATAGATTTTTCTACACCTACACGTTGCGCTTTCTTGTCTCTCCATTTCCAGCAAACGTAGTCTGTGGTGGCAAGACCTCTGCAAGATCTACATCTGGACCTCTAGCGCGTATTTCGGTTGGCTTCTTGCTCGCACAGAGTATTGTTGCGGAATCGCTTGCTTTTGCGTAGCACTGTAGTGGAGCCATTTCTATTTCTTCGTCTTCTACAGACAGAATCTCGGATACAAAAATATCGGACATGCTCGGAAGCCAAAATCTGCTGCAGCCCATTCCATTGCTCGCTTCCATTTTTGCGGAAATTCTAGTGTTGCGGGAGTCGGACGTATGCGTACTCCAGATATCCTACCTGTTCCTGTATGTGCGTACCATGCTACAAATATTTGTCCACATGGCTTGTCTCCTAGTACAAAACATCTATCCAGCCTCTTTGCTAGATTCTCCCACTGTCTGCGTGGAGGCTGTACTACGAAGATGTCTCCACCTAGGGAAACAGTGTCTCTTGCTTGTGCTAGAACGTCCTCTGCATTTTCTCTAGAGAGTGCAGAACTAGCGTACACAGAAACTTCTATTCTCGTGCAACCCCTACGCTGCACATCTGGGTGTACAAAAGTTTTTCGTAGATGTTCGTTGGTGCAATCCGCGTAGTCTGCTAGATGGCCACCTACTGGATCTCGGATCTCTCCGGCTTCGAAATTGGAGACTACCTTGTTGTACACCTTTGTTCTAGTTGTTTTGCTGTCGTGTGTCTGTATCCAGCTACAACACGTGGTTCCCAACAGAACTAGTATTGTCTAGAATTGTGCCTCCTCTTTCGTTCTATCCCTCCCCAACCAGTACTACTACCTGTAGAACAAATCCTTGGTCGTTTCGAGATGTTCTACTAGCGCTTTTCTATCTAGGACCCCAGAAAGTCTTGCGTGTAGTCTACACAGTAGATGTCCATACCTACTGCTTGCAATCTAGCCTGCATTGTTGGCAATTGCTGTTCTAGTAGTTCTATCGGAATTTCGGACACCGCTATCTTTGCTACAAATTCCGCGTATGGGTACAGTCCATTGTGCTGCTGGGTCCAAATTCTTTTGCGCTTTCTCCCCACTACATTCTTCTATTCTATCTATCGTGTTTCGTATGGTACTATTGCCGTATTCACCACATTCTCGGACTGTGTGCAGTATTGTTGTATGCAGTGGCTTTTGCCCCAGACCTATTGTTTTCTAGCTGCTATCGCTATCTTTCCCACGCAATTTTTTGCAGACCCTGTATCGCCGGTCGTGCAAGAGACTTTGTTTCCTACTACTACGCACTCTTCTAGACAAATAGCCAAAAACGTACAGATCGTCGACGAAAGCAGGCAGGCCATCTAGAGGTTGGAGTCGTGTTTGCCCCTCGTGGCCGAACAAGTAGTCTACTTTTGCTATGTCCGAGACTAGATTGTTCTCGTACGTGTTCTCTAGAAGCAAGTGCCTAGAAACACTGTTCTTCGCTCGTATTCCCATTGTTTGGAAAGTTGCTCGAATAGACATTTTGAAATTGTTGTTGCCTGTGGTTGTATACAGCTACATTTTTATATGTTCAATTGGACTATTTTTCCATGCTGGAAGCAGTTTTGGAACCGATTGTGCACAAAAACGAGTAGAAATTTGGCAGATCCCACAGACCTCTTGCGATGTTTTCTAGTTCTTCTTTCGTGGTTTCCACTTTTTGTAGAGATAGAATGGTTGCCGAAAACTAGGTTGCTAGAAGATTTTTTACACTCCTATAAGCAACTACGCTGTCAGGTGGCTAAAGGTGAACGTGGTAGACTAGAGCTGGTAGAATTAGTTGCTGATCTGCGAAATATATTAGCTATATCGGAGAAGAAAAATGAGGAATATAAACTATTGTACTTACATGAATGATTTCGACTTTTTTCAAAAGTCAATTACCAATATAATTGGGACTCCCTCTTCTCAAAATTATTTTCTCCAAAAATTCATAAATTTGCTGTCGGGAGACCCAATTTTCCTCGTTAACCAATTTTTTGATTTTCGGGGGTGGTGGGGGTATTATAGAGGGTTATAAACGATACCACGGTAGGTGGTATCATTTTGACTCCCTTACTACTACTTGTAGAGAGGTTGGAATGTAATACAGTTCAGAGACTACTGTCTGTTTCACGAAACCTGCCGAAATTGTACTGCCATATAAACAATGCAAAAAGAATAAACAAAATTTGATAATATAAAATTTAAGAATGAGCCTTCTTTTTATTTCGTGAAATTTGGTCCAATATTGATTTGATTGCGGAAAAATAAATTCCCCATGTAAGGTGTCTAATTTTTCTAATTTCAGAAATAGTGGATCGATTTTCAACATTTAAGATTTGTTTTCTTCATTTCTAACCTATCTATCCAGATTTCGGAGTCAATTTGCAATTTATTTTAATTTTTTTGGCTCCTCCCCTCATTTCCCCCAATGCTAAATTCTCATAGACAAGTGAATGTTTCGTAATAAAATCAATATTTTACCAAATCTCACGAAATAAAAAGAAGGCTCATTCTTAAATGTTGATAACATTTAATATTGTTGAAAAAAATATTTTTTTCATTGTTTATATGGCCGTAAAATATGGGCAGGTTTCGTGAAACAGACAGTAGCTGGTGTGGCGTGTTGGTCGTATATGCCATCATGTTCGTGTTTGCTGACTGGCTCCCATTGTAGAGCATTCCTCTGCAGAGAATACAGCCAGGTGCCAAGTCATAACACTGACAAATATCGTAATACCCAAATATATTGACACACAGGGACCCGTTTCACTAAACGTTGTATGACTAAGAAGTTTGTAAATTCACGCTTTAGTTTAAACAATATTTAATATAATTCCGCATGTTCTCTGAAAATTTTGTAAACTTTTGACTCCATTTACGGAAAATATTGTAAATTTTGTAAACATATTTCATGAAATTACGCTGATGTCCGAAGGTACAAAATAAAATGTTGTGCCTCAATGAGTGTGTTTCCAACGTTTTGCTACCAGTAACGTGGCGCATCATAAGCGATGTCCGGATATGTACCGCTAGTACGGTAATATGGCAGAAGACGTGGAATTAATGTGGAATATGTTTGTTTGTGCGAGGTCACAAGTGGAGTTGTTGCTGGGAATATGGACATTATGACTCGTGCGATTAGCGTAACCCCATTCCAGGCTGGGCATACCCGCAGTTAGACTAACATACCACGTCTTTACGGAGCCCCGTATAATTATTGTTTTTATTAATTCGTTCCCACGAAATAACAATTCGTTCCCTCAATTTAACAATTCGTTCCCACGAAATAACAATTCGTTCCCACGGGAACGAATTGTTAATTCGTGGGAACGAATTGTTATACATGTATCGTGGGAACGAATTGTTAATTCGAGGGAACGAATTGCTAAATTGAGGGAACGAACTTTTATTTCGTTGGAACGAATTAATAAAAAAATCCATGTCCCCTGCGGGGCTCCGTACGTATGTATATCATTTTTTAAAAATTAATTTGACAATTTTCTTGGGCCATATAGTGCTATGTATAATGCGCAGTCTGGTCAGGGCCGTCGTTTGTCGCCAGTATGTCCCCTGTGCGATAGCAAATGGGGGAGAGGGGGCATATTGCGTTGCTCTTGAGGTTCCGTACGTCCGTCCGTACGTCCGTAAGCCCGTCTGTGTACATTTACGTCGAAATATGTGTAAGAGTTTCTACATCATGCAATATCTTCAATAATACTTGAAGGATTGCTTTCACATTTGGACAGTTCATTCACCTGAACATGTGTCACGCAATCGCACGACCAATGACAAGACATTAACCTTTGTGACCTTCGAAATGGTGCTGAAACATTTATATTAGCCATTTTGTAACATCGAAACGTTTGTAAGAGTTTCACCATCGTGTAATATCTTCAATAATACTTGAAGAATTGCTTTAATATTTGGACACTTCATTTACATATAATTCCAGCACAAAAATATTTACAAAATTCCCTAACATTTGATTGGCCAGTAGCAAGTCTCTGTCCAAAATTTATATCCCAGTAAACTCCCACGCCGAACTACTTTCCGTAACCGTGAGGCTCAGTTAAAATAATTCTTAAGAAAACGGAAAATAAACACATTTTCTTGATGAATTTATTTCAAATGCTGGAATTATAAAGAATGAATAGCCTTTTTGTTGAATTTTTCGGGGATATAAACTTGGAAAAGTCGCGGGAATACTGGACGAGGCCTTCCGGCCTTCGTCCAGTATTCCCGCGACTTTTCCAAGTTTATACCCCGATAAATTCCACAAAAAGGCCATTCATTCCTATAATAACCAATAGAATAAAAATAAACAATTGGCGATAAAATATTACAATTTTCGAAAATTGTAATTTTTTATGCCAATTGTTTATTTTTATCGCCAATTGCGAAAGTGGTTTTTCCAAGTTTATACCCCGATAAATTCCACATGAACATGAACATGAACATGAACATGAACATGAACATGAACATGTGTGATGCGATCACCAATGGCATGACCTTTTACTGTGTGACCTTCAAAATGGTGCTGAAACATTTTCATACGTCAAAAAGTTTGTAAGACTTTCTCAAATGACTTTCAAATTTGTGTAAATTTAAAGTTTTATTTTTTACACACAATAGCTAGTTAGAGTGCAGTGGCCCGTTTCACTAAACTTCGTACGACTAAAATGTTCGTAAGTGCACATGTAGGATCGTCTGTAAATTTAAATTAATGGATTTACATTTATTGAGCATAGGCTGCATATGCAGCCTATGCTCAATAAATGTAAATCCAATAATTGTTTACAAGAAAACATTATTAATGTGAAATGTACATACTATCATCATTTTGCACTTACGAACATTTTAGTCGTACGAAGTTTAGTGAAACAGCCCTCTGTACGGTAGCCTATTTCACCAACATTGCAAAGTATACGTATACACTTTGAGGGAGAAACTTTCAATTTAAGCATAAATGTATTAAATTTTATTATACTGAATTTATTACATTATCACAGTTCGTATGTGCAACATTAGGATAGTGTGTAAAATTCACATTAACAATGATTTCTTGTAAACAATTATTGGATTTACATTTATTCAGCATATACTTACGGGTTCATGGCATTCAATGCAACACATCCACGAAAGATTTTTCCAAAATCGGCTATCAGAACAAATGTTATTGGGGATTTCAATTTTGCACTTACGAACTTAGTCGTACGAAGTTTAGTGGGGCCGTTTCACTAAACTCCGTACGCCCAAAATGTTCGTAAGTTCAAAATTCAAATAGTCTGTAAATTTCACATTAACAATGATTTCTTGTAAACAATTATTGGATTTACATTTATTGATCATATGCAACATATGCTCAATACATATAAATCCATTAATTGAAATTTCCAGCCGATCCTAAATGTGCACTTACGAACATTTTAGTCGTACGAAGGTTAGTGAAACGCCCTCCAGTACGCCATGGGGGCATATCAATGTTTTACAAACATAATGTCTAGTTTATTTAATGATGCAAGTTTATTGTAGTTAGCAAAGGGATTACATATTGATGCAACAATCACTGGTGCTGCACTCCGCATCGGTATATAATGTTTCACGTCGAATAATGCACTGGTTTCCTGACAAGATGCCACTCAGTTCTGCATATCTAGCTATCGCATAAACGCAATTTTCGTCTAGTAACCGGTGCAAGTTATTTACTAAACGAAAGTGTGTTTATGCAGTATTTTCTGCATGTAGCTGAATGGAATTCGTAAGGTATCCGGCGCCTATTTCGACATGAAACATTTGACACCGGCACGGAGTGCAGCACCGGTGGCAATGGAAGTCAGGGGCAGATCCAGCATTTGGTGAAGGGGAGGGGGGGGGGGGGGGGGGGGGGGTCTGTCTAGTTGCGAAGGTAACTCTTGCAATCTTGTCCCTGGAAGTGTGTAGAATAATAAAGATATGCAATAGCTACAAAATATCATAATGTACCTTTTCTCAATGTGTGGCCACATAGGTTGTTTACCTGCACTACATTTATAAGGTGCATGGTTCACTGTACGCTGCGGAATTGACATGTATGTGGAAGTGTACATGTATGTGGAATTGACATGTATGTGGAAGTGTACATGTATGTTTATCATTATGGAATATATAGACAATGGTGCGTCATCAGTGACACAGTAATATTTGTAAGAAACGTAGATCTATATCGATCGATTACAGTGCAACCTCTCTATAACAGCTACCCATAGGAAGACATGGCTGTTATAGAGTTGTAGAGAGATGGCTGGTGTAGGGGTCGGGGTGGTAAATATAGAAACAATTGTATATGTGGGATATAAAATGTGGTTTTCACAGAGGGTTTTGTTGTAGAGAGGTGGCCGTTCGCGGATATTCCACTGTGCATGTATGTATTCTGCTTGTCGCTTAGTAGGCATTGCTGTGGAAAGTGTCAAACATCCGAACGCCACGGGAGATCTAGAGAGGGTCCAATGTGCATGCATGTGTTTACCTTGGTGTTTAGTCTAGAGATTCCAATGTGCATGTATGTATTCACCTTGGCGTTTAGTCTAGACAGATTCCTCTGTGCATGTATGTATTCACCTTGGCGTTTAGTCTAGACAGATTCCTCTGTGCATGTATGTATTCACCTTGGTGTTTAGTCTAGACAGATTCCACTGTGCGTGTATGTATTCACCTTGGCGTTTAGTCTGCATTGCTGTGTACAGTGTCAAACATCCGGATGCCCATGGAGATATCTTAGAGGACGTACCACTATACATGTATGTATTCACCTTAGTGCTTAGTGTTGCATTTGTAATATTGCCCTCTATATACCCATTATAATATGGCGTTATATAAACTATTAAAGGTACATGCCCACTCAGAGGGCACAAACTGTTCTTTATAGGAATTAAATAAGTGTATATGTGTCACCATTCCACCAGTTCTAAAAATTAAGAGTGCCCGCTATACAGATATAATCATTTAGTAATATTTATTTTACTGATAGTGACGCGCGGTGGTATCAGGCCTTTTTCATATGCAAATGAGGCATGATATTTTTTAATTTATTTATACAAATTAAATGCCTCACCTGAAGAAATAGTATTTTCGACATATTATAAAGTATGATCATTGCACATAAAAATATAAATACAGAGACTAATTGGTAATGTCATTTAACATTTTAAGGAAACACGGTTATCGCCCCTGATATCAGTGTGAATATGTACCAATGATATAAAATGTATACTAATGCCAATCATTACGTGGTGAATGAATGTTTATTTTGACAGGAAATGTCTCTGATGATGTCTCTGGTATAAAGAACATTTTGTGTCTACTGAGTGGGCATGTACCTTTAAGATGACATGTAAGTTCGATCACTTTTAATGATGTCCTAGTGTGGGAGAGGTGATCAGCGACATCTGACGGCTATACTCAAATCAACAGTAATGTACTAGTATCGATACGGATGAACGAAGATGTTCGAACGAAGCTGCTTAATCAAACGACCTATCTAACGAACCGACTACTCAAAAGAAAGAATTAAAATGCTAAAACATCATTCGAGAAAACTTTGACAACCGGCAGGATTGTACTGAACACTAAAATACCAGGATTTAAAGTCGATAAAACGCGCAAAGGGACAAAACAATGAAAAGGGTATGGGCAAACGCTAAAACGCGGTTAGGCTGAAATTCACTCCGGTTACACATTGGTGAGGAAAGTATCTAACATCTGGGCACCCTGGGAGATCAAGAGAGGTTCCACCGTGACACAAGTTTACGAACATGCCACGTCATGTCAGTTTGATTAGCAATCATGAACATATATGTGGCTGTGACTGGAGAAATGCGGCTTATGGGTTTAGCGACCAGTGTAGATCCAGATCAGCCTGTGCATCCGCACAGTCTGATCAGGATCTGCACTGTTCGCTATTCAATCAATAAAACACCCGTCATGCTTCTAAAAAGCAATACAGATAATTATCAGGCTGCAGGAGTGCGCTATTTAATCTGGAGCTAAACTGGTTACAAATCCCATAAGCCCCATTTTCCCAGTCACAGCCATATAGTATCATGAGAGACACGACAGTGAAGCCTTTATAATTAAACACTGGTGTTTTCTATGTGTCCCGGCCGGTGCAGGCCCGTACGCAGGAATTATTTTAGGGGGGGGGGGGGGGGGGGGGGTGCGTTATCGACGGCGCGAAGTGCTAAACATTGTTTTTGCACATCCACGGACAGACCTCCGCAGATTAACCATTTCACCCCTAAGTAACTGGAATGGATTTTGATTTGTTAATTCTGCAACCATTCTAAATCATCACAAAATGATTTTCAGACCAGTCCATTTATGAACATGTGGTGTTTTTGTTCTCAAAACTATGAAAATTAATTGCAAAAAGTGCAGATCCTGATGAGACGGCTCATCTGGATCTACATTGTTTGCAGGCCTGCGGGTTAAGAGTAAAATGGTTAAGGGGGGTGCGTACGCACCCGTCGCACCCCCTTTGCGTACGGGCCTGCGGTGTAGAACGGTTTCACTGTACAATGTTGGTTCTAGTGTGTGAGTCGCGTAGCAAAGCCACTATAGCATTCATGCTAATTCGTGTATGCCTTAAAATTAACCCTTTCACCCCTAAATAGCTTGAATGGGTTTGCACATGTTAATTTTCCGACCAATCCAATCGTCACAAAAGTATTCAGACTAGTTCATTTATGAAAACGTGTTTTTTTTTTAGAAATATTAAAATTACTTGCAAAAAGTGCAGATCCTGATGAGACGGCTCGTCCAAAGCCGGCTGATCTGGAACTACACTGTTTGCAAACTCCACTATACAGGCATTAGTTGTTGAATTGGGTTAAGTGGTTCGATCCAGAACATGTTAGGAATATTGTGAGTAAATGTATCATACCAATATTCCACGCAAATGATCTGAATATGTCATTTATTGGCGAGGTTTGCCGAGTTTCTAATGACATATTCTGGTCACTGCATTTGATTGATAATTTTTCTCGACCATATCCTGACCATATTTGCGAACCATACTTCAGTAACATGCCGTGATTATACCATTTTGTTAGCTGAAGTTTAACCCAAATTATCTGTCTGTAACGCAAGGCGACTTGTAAGTCGCCCTGCGTTACAGACAAAAAATTCGGGTTAGCTGAAATTATGCTATTTTTTACTTATGCTGTTTATCCCGAGTAATCTAATCAGACTATTGACATTTATGTATTTGTTTTCCTTCTTTGTGTTCAAATTAGACACAGTGTACATTTAATTAACTACAACTCTATATATGGAATGGTCTCGTTGATCCTGGTATCCACTGCATTCAATGCTTAATCCTGTGTGTACTAATAACATAATAGTAACATAAGACACGCCATGTGATATTGTACCTTCGGACATCTGCGTAATTTCATTAAATACGTTTGCAAAATTTACAATATTTTCCGTAAATTGCGTCAAAAGTTGACAAAACTTTCAGAGTACATGCGGGATTGTATTGTATTGTATCTGAAAGTATTGTCAACTTTTTACTTTATTTATGAAAAATATTGTAAATTTTGTAAACGTATTTAATTAAATTACGCAGATGACCTAAGGTACAAGAT
Organism: Conchocele bisecta; assembly: GCA_029237695.1. Lineage (NCBI taxonomy): Eukaryota > Metazoa > Mollusca > Bivalvia > Lucinida > Thyasiridae > Conchocele > Conchocele bisecta. The sequence goes on along the minus strand of CM055271.1, from coordinate 66,132,079 downwards.
CGCATGGCGTGTCTCATATTTTGTACGTTTTATCAACGGTTACCTGTCCCTTTTCCATTGACGGATCACATATTTGTGGCTGTGACAGGAAAAATGGGGATTATTTAGCAGCGTGAGAAGGATATAGAGAATAGTAGGTTAGTGCCGTGAATGGGAAAACATATCTGGCAAGGCTTAGGAAACGGGATGGGCGAGGCTCTGCCGAGCACATCCCGTTTCCGTGTCGCGCCAGATATTGTTCTCATTCACGGCACTAACAACCTATTATTATATTTATCCCGTCTACACCTACAAATATAACCCCAGTCACCGCACATATTCATACGCAGTGATTAGGTCGTATTGACAGGATATCAAAAATGTTTCACGGCACAGTGTTTCACGGCACATACGCACTGTGTTGACATGATAAATTTCATTCATGGAATGGCGAACAGTGTATATCCTGATCAGACTGTGCGGATGCACAGGCTGATCTGGATGTACACTGGTAGCAAAACCTATAAGCCACATGGCGTGTCCCATATGTGTGTGGCGACGTGTAAGTCTGATCAGGGACCGCATTGTTTGCCATTCAGTCAGTGAAACAGCTACCGTGCTTCTAACAAACAGAGTAGATTCTCATCAGGCTCCAGGGGGCCGTTTCACTAAACGTCGTATGACTAAAATAGTAGTATATAGGGAGTCAAAATGATACCACCAAAGGTGGGAAGCGTTATTGACCCTGGTTACAGCTCCCAACAGTATCGAAAAACGTGTTTTTGGCCAAATATGAAAAGTAGTCCCCAACAAAAAACAAATGTTGGCGTTGGGTGCCGCAATACAGGCAACACAACCACCAGCGCAGGTGGTATTATTCTGACTCCGATATTTCGAAAAAGAAAAAAAAGTGGAAAAACTGGTACTTTTTGTGGGTGCTGGTACACACTTTTGTTTGTTGGATTTTTTTTGGGAAAGTTGTATCCACATTTGGGACGAAACATCCACAATCGTACTACCACCTCCCAATTCGTATCCACATTTGGGACGAAACATCCACAATCGTACTACCATCTCCCAATTGTGGATACGAATTGCACACACACATCCCTTTTTGGGAAAGTTGTATCCACATTTGGGACGAAACATCCACAATCGTACTACCACCTCCCAATTGTGGATACGAATTGCACACACATCCCTTTTTGGGAAAGTTGTATCCACATTTGGGACGAAACATCCACAATCGTACTACCACCTCCCAATTGTGGATACGAATTGCACACACATCCCTTTTTGGGAAAGTAGAAGAAAAATTTGTCTCCCAAGAGGCAAACAGAAATGGCAGACGACACCCATCCACATTTAGACAAAAAATCCACAATCGTACTACCACCTAAATATCCACAATCGAACGCCCAATTGAAGATATGTTTCCCATTGGAATAGACAGACACAATGCCATACAAGGAATGCGAAACATGCGGCAAGGGTTTCGACAAGCCCGCAAATTTTCGAAGACACATGGGTCGCAAGAACCCGTGCAGACCTCCCACGAGAGAGTGTCCCGAATGTGGAGGGAAGTTTGCCACCTACAAGACTCTCTGGCAACATCGCTCGAACAGGTGTCCCGAGGGGCCAGAAGATTGTTTTTCCAAAACAAACACGGAGGTAGCAAGAAGAAGGCTGCGACCAGGAAGAGGATCCTGGTACTGGAGAGGAGGGTGGTAGAGTTGGAGGAGGAGGTGGCTAGACTGCGGGATGGAAAACCTCGCGAGGGAGCGAACATCGACAGCGACGACGACGAGACCGATTGGACAGATATGTAGAGAGAGGGGGATTTCCCCCCACTTTTTACACTGGCCCCCATCTCGACTCCCAACGGCAAACAAAACCTCTCCCCAAAGTAGGTAGAACAATGATACCACCCAATTGTCCACATTTGGACACATTTGGAAAAGTGTAGAAAAAATTTGTCTCCCAAGAGGCAAACAAAAATGATACCACCCAATTGTCCACATTTGGACTTCTGGGAAAGTCGAAGAAAAATCGTCTCCCAAGAGCAAAACAAAATCTAGACCACATCGAAAAACAGAAAACCTCTCCCAAAGGAGGTAGACAAGTTGGAAACGGCAAGAAAGACAACTCTGTACAGAACAAGAAAGACAAATTGGAAACGGCAAGAAAGACAACTCTGTACAGAACAAGAAAGACAAATTGGAAAAGACGAACGGCTACTCCATGTAGAACGGGTCGCTAGTTTTGGTTTTTTCCTTCGGCGTACCGGACTGTTTTGCGGAGTGCACGAACTGGGTGTCGGAGTCTGGTTTGCTCTTCCATAGTCTACGGGCCTCTAGAGACACGAATGGGAACAGTGGTCTGCAGACCGCGTACGCCACCACAGAGACCCCCAGCCACCACTTCGCATTCTCTACGGTTCTCCAGATGTCGTGTACCTCCCACCCGGATTCCGTCTGGCACTCTTCTTCCTCCGGACACTCGTCTTTCTTCGGACACTCGGAATCGGCATCGCAGGAAATCGCGTCCAACAGCCTGCGTTCCAGCGCGTCCAACCGGTTCTCCAAACGTCTCTCCATGTCGGACAGGTGTGTCGATTCTTCGAACGAGCTGGCATCTTCTAGTAGATCTGTGGGGAACTCGGTGGGGGCCACAAAACCAGGCGCGGTCACCCTGTGTACTACGGGGGTAGGGGTTTCTTGTTCTTCTAGGGTTTCTTGTTCTTGGGAGGTTTCTTCGGGCTTTGTACTACGCTCTACATCGGCATCGTCCCAGATTTTTCGAAGTCTAGTACTACCGATCCCGTACTTCTTCTTTGTTTCGTCGGCCGTAGCCTTCCCGCGGGTGGAAATAATTTCTCGAATATTTTCCGGAGACAAGTAGGTTTTTGGCATGCTTGCAAACGCTTCTATCTAGATAGGGAACATTTGTCCAACATGGAATTTCCAAATTGCTCGAAATGTCCAAAATACTTGTTCGAGATGTTCGGAAAGGTCAAAATGCTTGTTCGTGACTACCAAGGTGCTCGGGATTCTCCTGCTCTACCCACTAGGGTAGACAGGATAGCAATCCTGGGAAACATACTCTCCCACCCAGGAGAATCCCGAGCACCTTGGTAGTCGCGAACAAGCATTTTGACCTTTCCGAACATCTCGAACAAGTATTTTGGACATTTCGAGCAATTTGGAAATTCCATGTTGGACAAATGTTCCCTATCTAGATAGAAGCGTTTGCAAGCATGCCAAAAACCTACTTGTCTCCGGAAAATATTCGAGAAATTATTTCCACCCGCGGGAAGGCTACGGCCGACGAAACAAAGAAGAAGTACGGGATCGGTAGTGCTAGACTTCGAAAAATCTGGGACGATGCCGATGTAGAGCGTAGTACAAAGCCCGAAGAAACCTCCCAAGAACAAGAAACCCTAGAAGAACAAGAAACCCCTACCCCCGTAGTACACAGGGTGACCGCGCCTGATTTTGTGGCCCCCACCGAGTTCCCTACAGATCTACTAGAAGATGCCAGCTCGTTCGAAGAATCGACACACCTGTCCGACATGGAGAGACGTTTGGAGAACCGGTTGGACGCGCTGGAACGCAGGCTGTTGGACGCGATTTCCTGCGATGCCGATTCCGAGTGTCCGAAGAAAGACGAGTGTCCGGAGGAAGAAGAGTGCCAGACGGAATCCGGGTGGGAGGTACACGACATCTGGAGAACCGTAGAGAATGCGAAGTGGTGGCTGGGGGTCTCTGTGGTGGCGTACGCGGTCTGTAGACCACTGTTCCCATTCGTGTCTCTAGAGGCCCGTAGACTATGGAAGAGCAAACCAGACTCCGACACCCAGTTCGTGCACTCCGCAAAACAGTCCGGTACGCCGAAGGAAAAAACCAAAACTAGCGACCCGTTCTACATGGAGTAGCCGTTTTGAGAAAAAAGTTCTTCGTCTTTTCCAATTTGTCTTTCTTGTTCTGTACAGAGTTGTCTTTCTTGCCGTTTCCAATTTGTCTTTCTTGTTCTGTACAGAGTTGTCTTTCTTGCCGTTTCCAATTTGTCTACCTCCTTTGGGAGAGGTTTTCTGTTTTTCGATGTGGTCTAGATTTTGTTTTGCTCTTGGGAGACGGTTTTTCTTCGACTTTCCCAGAAGTCCAAATGTGGACAATTGGGTGGTATCATTTTTGTTTGCCTCTTGGGAGACAAATTTTTTCTACACTTTTCCCAAAAGTCCGAATGTGGACAATTGGGTGGTATCATTTCTGTTTGCCTCTTGGGAGACGAATTTTTTCTACACTTTTCCAAATGTGTCCAAATGTGGACAATTGGGTGGTATCATTTTTCTACCTACTTTGGGGAGAGGTTTTGTTTGCCGTTGGGAGTCGAGATGGGGGCCAGTGTAAAAAGTGGGGGGAAATCCCCCTCTCTCTACATATCTGTCCAATCGGTCTCGTCGTCGTCGCTGTCGATGTTCGCTCCCTCGCGAGGTTTTCCATCCCGCAGTCTAGCCACCTCCTCCTCCAACTCTACCACCCTCCTCTCCAGTACCAGGATCCTCTTCCTGGTCGCAGCCTTCTCTTGCTACCCTCCGTGTTTGTTTTGGAAAAACAATCTTCTGGCCCCCTCGGGACACCTGTTCGAGCGATGTTGCCAGAGAGTCTTGTAGGTGGCAAACTTCCCTCCACATTCGGGACACTCTCTCGTGGGAGGTCTGCACGGGTTCTTGCGACCCATGTGTCTTCGAAAATTTGCGGGCTTGTCGAAACCCTTGCCGCATGTTTCGCATTCCTTGTATGGCATTGTGTCTGTCTATTCCAATGGGAAACATATCTTCAATTCGGCGTTCGATTGTGGATATTTAGGTGGTTGTACGATTGTGGATTTTTTGTCCAAATGTGGATGGGTGTCGTCTGCCATTTCTGTTTGCCTCTTGGGAGACAAATTTTTCTTCTACTTTCCCAAAAACAAAAAGGGATGTGTGTGCAATTCGTATCCACAATTGGGATTTTGGTGGTAGTACGATTGTGGATGTTTCGTCCCAAATGTGGATACAACTTTCCCAAAAAGGGATGTGTGTGCAATTCGTATCCACAATTGGGAGGTGGTAGTACGATTGTGGATGTTTTGTCCCAAATGTGGATATGAATTGGGAGATGGTAGTACGATTGTGGATGTTTCGTCCCAAATGTGGATACAACTTTCCCAAAAAAAATCCAACAAACAAAAGTGTGTACCAGCACCCACAAACAGTACCAGTTTTTCCACTTTTTTTTCTCTTTTTCGAAATATCGGAGTCAGAATAATACCACCTGCGCTGGTGGTTTTGTTGCCTGTATTGCGGCACCCAACGCCAACATTTGTTTTTTGTTGGGGACTAATTTTCATATTTGGCCAAAAACACGTTTTTCGATACTGTTGGGAGCTGTAACCAGGGTCAATAACGCTTCCCACCTTTGGTGGTATCATTTTGACTCCCTATATACTACTAAAATGTTCGTAAGTGCAAACTTATGACAATCTGTAAATTTCACATTAACAATGTGTTCTTGTAAACAGTTATTGGATTTACATTTATTGATCATATGCACCTATGCTCAATAAATGTAAATCCATAAATTGAAATTTCCAGACAATCCTAAATTTGCACTTACGAACATTTTAAGTCGTACGAAGTTTAGTGAAACGGGTCCCTGGACAGTGCTAGTAGATTAGGAGCTCGACTGGCCATAGCTGTATGTTTTCCGTTTTAACAGGTTGCACTATCAAGGTGCATGATCACGTGGTTACAACAACAACAACGTCGCACACTCCAAAGTAAGTATTATTTGATATTTTCCTTAATATGAAACGGATTTTGATGAAATATGGCGCAGCACACGTGTCTTCATGAGCTGTATTTGGTGGTCCAGGGAGTTCGGCACAGACTTATGTCGTTTTTGCGAAGAATCGATTTCCGTGTCGGAGACACGGAAATCGATGCTTCGCAAACACGACAGAAGTTTGGGCGAAATACAAAGACCACCAAGTGCAGTTTAACAAGAGGCGTTTGATGCGCCATATATCATCAAAATTCGTTACGTAATATGGAAAATATTAAAGTATACGTACTTTGAATCGGATGGATTCTGGACGTTTCAGTACTTGTTGTTGTTGTTAGTACCACGTGATCATACACCTTGACCACGCTACACAGTAAACATGTGCGTATTAGCATTTATACTTCGCGCACTAAAAAATATATATATAAAAAACCTGCTGGGTGTTGACGTTCGTACTTCGCTATATTGTTATTGATTCTGATTTAGTGAGAAACATTGAAACAACCTTACCATATACATGCATGTATTGTCATATTTCGTTAATTCTGAGATAATGTAAATGTAAATAGCATCCCAGTCGGACAGTTAAGGTCATAATTGAGACACGCCATGTGATTTTGCACCTTCGAACGTCTGCGTAATTTCATTAAATACGTTACAAAATTTACAATATTTTTCACATATAAAGTCAAATGTTGGAATATAATATAGGAATGAATGGCCTTTTTGTGGAATTTATCGGGGTATAAACTTGGAAAAGTCGCGAGAATACTGGACGAAGGCCGGAAGGCCTTCTTCCAGTATTCCCGCGACTTTTCCAAGTTTATATCCCCGATAAATTAAAAAAAAAAGGCCATTCATTCCTTATAATTCCAGCATTTGAAATAAATTCATCAAGAAAATGTGTTTATTTTCCGTTTTCTTAAGAATTATTTTAACTGCGCCTCACGGTTACGGAAAGTAGTTCGGCGTGGGAGTTTACTGGGATATGAATTTTGGACAGAGACTTGCTACGGGCCAATCAAATGTTAGGGAATTGTGTAAATATTTTTGTGCTGGAATTAATTCAGTATATACTCTGAAGACTTTGTGATCTTTTGACGCCATTTACGGAAAACATTGTAAATTTTGTAAACTTATTTCATGAAATTACGCAGATGTCCGAAGATACTAAATCACATGGTGTGTCTCATTATTATGCAACTTGATACTTGAAACACAAATATTTGTGTTAGTGCTATCAGATTCCATAGACAGCCATATTTCTAGTGTGCCCTACGCAATCCGATACTACACATACAATATTTGTGTTTCAAATATTTGGTTGCCGATTGTATATACGGAGCCGCGCAGGGGACATGGATTTTGTTTATTAATTCGTTCCGACGAATTAACAATTCGTTCCCTCGATATAACAATTCGTTCCCACGATATAACAATTCGTTCCTCCAAATGACAATTCGTTCCCTCAATTTAACAATTCGTTCCCACGAATTTTCGTTCCCACGAAATGACAATTCGTTCCCTCAATTTAACAATTCGTTCCCACGAATTAACAATTCGTTCCCTCGAATTAACAATTCGTTCGCACGAATTGTTTTGGCGCCAAGCTGCACGCGCAACACCTTTAAAATTTGTGCGCGCGCAGCTGGGCGCCAAAACAATTCGTGGGAACGAATTGTTAATTCTTGGGAACGAATTGTTATTTCGTGGGAACGCTTTAATAAAAAAAATGTATACGTCCCCTGCGGGGCTCCGCATGTATACATGTGCTCATAACTGAGAAGATCGGGCTTCCGTCATTTATGGCTGTGCCTGGAAAGATGGGCGTATGATTTTCGCGACCAGTGTAGATCCAGACCAGCCCGTGCAACCACACAGTCTGATCAGGATCTGCACTGTTTGCCATTCCATCAAGGGAACACCCGACATGCTTCTAAAAAGAAATGTAGACCGTTATGAGGCCACAGGAATGTGATATTTGATCAAGAGCTACACTGGTCACAAATCCCATAAGCCTCAATTCACCGCATCTGTAGCGGATTTCACCAAACTTGCAAAGTATACTTATCTTGCGAGTTCACTTTGAGGGAGCAATTTTCAATTTACGGATTTTATAAATGTTTATTATACTGAATTCATTACATTATCACAGCCATATTGGCTGTGATAATGTAATTAATTCAGTATAATAATTATGCATACTTTTAATCATCAAATATATGCAGTCGTTAGTTCTATATGAAATAATGCATTTCGGGAAAAAAATAATGATTACTACCTCAAAGTATACTGAGCTAGATAAGTATACTTAGCAAATTTGGTGAAATCGGCTACTGGTGTACTAATCTACTTGACAAACACGTTAATCTACCGCTGACATTAATTTCAAGCATACTTGTGTTTTGTTAAAAGAGATACCACATGCAAAAGGAGGATAATACCGCTAATGTAGTTTTATTTTTTCTATAGGAGGAAATATGGCGGTTGATTTGGAGCATGTGATGGGTAATTTAACCCTTTGAACCCGAAAGCCCGCTATATCGGTTTATGCAAACAGTGCAGATCCAGATGAGCCGGCTCGTAACGAGCCGTCTCATCAGGATCTGCACTGTTTGAAAGTAATTTTCATATTTTTGAGAAAAACAAATACCCCCTTTTTATAAATGGAATAGTCTGAAAATCATTTTGCGATGATTGGACTGGTTGCAAAACGAACATATCGCAGCCCATTCAGTTACTTAGGGGTGAAAGGGTTAATGATCCGGATTCATCCTTACCTGGTGTGGCCCTCGGGCTCGTCTTAGGTATTTGTTGTATGTGGGAGTTGAATCTGGTTATACCCATTATAAGAGTAATACGATTAGTCCAGCCCTGATCAGACTGCGCGGGTGCACAGGCTGGTCTGGAGCCACACTGGTTGCTAACTCAACAAGTCACGTGTTTTCGTGTCGATTCAAGTATATGACACAGACTTGTAAATCACTGTATATATGTAATGTTATGAAAACAGCTTATAGTAAATAATTCAATAATCTGGTATGGGATTTGTCAAACTTAAGTGTAATTTATTCTCATTCACAACAACGTAGCTTTGGGCACAATCTATTAACACCTGATCGTAATGCATAGTTTATGA
>CM055271.1:66087669-66122636 GCA_029237695.1 Conchocele bisecta | reverse complement strand
TCATAAACTATGCATGACGATCAGGTGTTAATGATTGTGCCCAAAGCTACGTTGTTGTGAAGGAGAAGGCGCGATCCATGATTTCGGGTTAGGGGGGGGTGCGCGTAACGATTTTTCAATGCTTGACTATATTATCGAACGAGCTAAGCTCGTTCGATAATATAGTCAAGTATTGCAAACTAGTCGAGATAGCGCTAGGGGCGTCCGGGGGGCTATTCCCACCCGGAAAACTTTGCAAATCTACATCGCATTTCCTGCGTTCTGGCGCATTTTGGAGCAAAACAATATTTGACACTGTCACAGTAGTTTAGACATGATTTTTGATTGAAAACGTTTACATTTTGAAACAATAAGAAAACGACCGAAAAATGCATGGAAAACACGGCACTTGGCATGAAACGTGCCTTTTAACTTGTAAAAAATGTTTACTCGGCAAATTTTAGGGGTGGGGGGCGTGCGCCGGGCGGGTCGCCCCCCCCCCCCCCCTGAATCCGCCCATGGAGAGTGAATTACACTTACGTTTGATTAATCCCATGCCAGATTATTCAATTATTTATTATAAGCTGTTTTCAATAACATTACATATATACAGTGATTTACAAGTCTGTGTCAGGGAAATATACGTGACTCAACACGAAAACGCGTGACTTGTTGAGTTAGCAACCAGTGTGGCTCCAGACCAGCCTGTGCGCCCGCGCAGTCTGATCAGGGCTGGACTAATCGTATTACTCTTATAAGGGGTATAACCAGATTCAACTCCCACATACAAAAAATGCCAAAGACGTGCCAGAGGACCAAACCAGGTAAGGATGAATCCCGATCATTAAATTACCCATCGCATGCTCCCAATCAACCGCCATATTTCCTCCTATAGAACAAATAAAACTATATTCGCGCTATTGTCCTCATTTTGCATGTAGTATCTCTTTAAAAAAAACACAAATATGCTTGAAATTAATGTCAGCGGTAGATTAACGTGTTTGTGAAGTAGATTAGTACACCAGTAGCCGATTTCACCAAATGTGCTAAGTATACTTATCTAGCTAAGTATACTTTAAGGGAGTAATCATTATTTTTTTCCCGAAATGCATTATTTCATATAGAACTAACGACTGCATATAATTGATGATTAAAAGTATGCATAATTATTATACTGAATTAATTACATTATCACAGCCAAAATGGCTGTGATAATGTAATGAATTCAGTATAATAAACATTTATAAAATCCGTAAATTGAAAATTTCTCCCTCAAAGTGAACTCGCAAGATAAGTATACTTTGCAAGTTTGGTGAAATCCGCTACAGATGCGGTGAATGGAGGCTTATGGGATTTGTGACCAGTGTAGCTCTTGATCAAATATCACAATCCTGTGGCCTCATAACGGTCTACATTGCTTTTTAGAAGCATGTCGGGTGTTCCCTTGATGGAATGGCGTACAGTGCAGATCCTGATCAGACTATGCGAATGCACGGGCTGGTCTGGATATACACTGGTCGCGAAAAAACCATACGCCTCATTTTTCCAGTCACAGCCTTAAATGACGGAAGTCCGGTATTCTCAGTTATGAGCACATGTATACATGCGGAGCCCCGCAGGGGACGTATGCATTTTTTTTATTAAAGCGTTCCCACGAAATAACAATTCGTTCCCAAGAATTAACAATTCGTTCCCACGAATTGTTTTGGCGCCCAGATGCGCGCGCACAAATTGTAAAGGTGTTGCGCGTGCAGCTTGGCGCCAAAACAATTCGTGGGAAGGAATTGTTAATTCGAGGGAACGAATTGTTAATTCGTGGGAACGAATTGTTAAATTGAGGGAACGAATTGTCATTTCGTGGGAACGAAAATTCGTGGGAACGAATTGTTAAATTGAGGGAACGAATTGTCATTTGGAGGAACGAATTGTTATATCGTGGGAACGAATTGTTAATTCGAGGGAACGAATTGTTAAATTGAGGGAACGAATTGTTAGTTCGTGAACGAATTAATAAAACAAAATCTATATCCCCTGCGCGGCTCCGTATATTCAATCGGCAACCAAATATTTGAAACACAAATATTGTATTTGTAGTATCGGATTGCGTAGGCCACACTAGAAATATGGCTGTCTTTGCAACTGATAGTTTTAACCTATGGAATCTGATTGCACTAACACAAATATTTGTGTTTCAAGTATCAAGTTGCATAATAATGAGACACACCATGTGATTTAGTATCTTCGGACATTTCGTAATTTCATGAAATACGTTTACAAAATTTTCAATGTTTTCCGTAAATGACGTCAAAAGATCACAAAATCTTCAGAGTATATATTGAATTAATTCCAGCACAAACATGTTTACACAATTCCCTAACATTTGATTGGCCCGTAGCAAGTCTCTGTCCAAAATTCATATCCCAGTAAACTCCCATGCCGAACTACTTTCCGTAACCGTCAGGCGCAGTTAAAATAATTCTTAAGAAAACGGAAAATAAACACATTTTCTTGATGAGTTTATTTCAAATGCTGGAATTATAAGGAATGAATGGCCGTTTTTTTAATTTATCGGGGATATAAACTTGGAAAAGTCGCTGGAATACTGGAAGAAGGCCTTCCGGCCTTCGTCCAGTATTCCCGACACTTTTCCAAGTTTATACCCCGATACATTCCACAAAAAGGCCATTCATTCCTATATTATATTCCAACATTTGACTTTATATATGAAAAATATTGTAAATTTTGTAACGTATTTAATGAAATTACGCAGACGTTTGAAGGTGCAAAATCACATGGCGTGTCTCAAGTATGACATTAATCCGACTGGGATGCTATTTACTTTTACATTATCTCAGAATCACTAAATCAGAATCAATAACAATATAGCGAAGTACGAACGTCAACACCCTGCAGGTTTTTTATATATATATATTTTAGTGCACGAAGTATAAATGCTAATACGCACATGTTTACTGTGTAGCGTGGTCAAGGTGTATGATCACGTGGTACTAACAACAACAACAAGTACTGAAACTTCCAGAATCCATCCGATTCAAAGTACGTATACTTTAATATTGTCCATATTACGTAACGAATTTTGATGATATATGGCGCATCAAACGCCTCTTGTTAAACTGCATTTGGTGGTCTTTGTATTTCGCCCAAACTTCTGTCGTTTTTGCGAAGCATCGATTTCCGTGTCTCAGACACGGAAATCGATTCTTCGCAAAAACGACATAAGTCTGTGCCGAACTCCCTGGACCACCAAATGCAGCTCGCTCATGAAGACACGTGTGCTGCGCCATATTTCATCAAAATCCGTTGCATATTAAGGAAAATATCAAATAATACTTACTTTGGAGTGTGCGACGTTGTTGTTGTTGTGACCACGTGATCATGCACCTTGATAGTGCAACCTGTTAAAACGGAAAGCATTCAGCTATGGCCAGTCGAGCTCCTAATCCACTAGCACAGTCCAGGGGCCCGTTTCACTAAACTTCGTACGACTTAAATGTTCGTAAGTGCAAATTTAGGATTGTCTGGAAATTTCAATTGATGGATTTACATTTATAGAGCATAGGTGCATATGATCAATAAATGTAAATCCAATAACTGTTTACAAGAACACATTGTTAATGTGAAATTTACAGATTGTCATAATTTTTCACTTACGAACATTTTAGTCATACGACGTTTAGTGAAACGGCCCCCTGGAGCCTGATGAGAATCTACTCTGTTTGTTAGAAGCACGGTAGCTGTTTCACTGACTGAATGGCAAACAATGCGGTCCCTGATCAGACTGCGCGGATGTGCACGTAAACCGACAGTTCTATCTGTAACGCAGTGCGACTTACACGTCGCCACACACATATGGGACACGCCATGTGGCTTATAGGTTTTGCGACCAGTGTACATCCAGATCAGCCTGTGCATCCGCACAGTCTGATCAGCCTGTGCATCCGCACAGTCTGATCAGGATATACACTGTTCGCCATTCCATGAATGAAATTTATCATGTCAACACAGTGCGTATGTGCCGTGAAACACTGTTGCCGTGAAACATTTTTGATATCCTGTCAATACGACCTAATCACTGCTTATGAATATGTGCGGTGACTGGGGTTATATTTGTAGGTGTAGACGGGATAAATATAATAGTAGGTTAGTGCCGTGAATGAGAACAATATCTGGCGCGACACGGACACGGGATGTGCTCGGCAGAGCCTCGCCCATCCCGTTTCCTAAGCCTTGCCAGATATGTTTTCCCATTCACGGCACTAACCTACTATTCTCTATATCCTTCTCACGCTGCTAAATAATCCCCATTTTTCCTGTCACAGCCACAAATATGTGATCCGTCAATGGAAAAGGGACAGGTAACCGTTGATAAAACGTACAAAATATGAGACACGCCATGCGATCTTGTACCTTAGGTCATCTGCGTAATTTAATTAAATACGTTTACAAAATTTACAATATTTTTCATAAATAAAGTAAAAAGTTGACAATACTTTCAGAGTACATGCGGAATATAATTCCGCATGTACTCTGAATGTTTTGTCAACTTTTGACGCAATTTACGGAAAATATTGTAAATTTTGCAAGCGTATTTAATGAAATTACGCAGATGTCCGAAGGTACAATATCACATGGCGTGTCTCATGTTACTATTATGTTATTAGTACACACAGGATTAAGCATTGAATGCAGTGGATACCAGGATCAACGAGACCATTCCATATATAGAGTTGTAGTTAATTAAATGTACACTGTGTCTAATTTGAACACAAAGAAGGAAAACAAATACATAAATGTCAATAGTCTGATTAGATTACTCGGGAAAAACAGCATAAGTAAAAAATAGCATAATTTCAGCTAACCCAAATGTTTTGTCTGTAACGCAGGGCGACTTACAAGTCGCCTTGCGTTACAGACAGATAATTTGTGTTAAACTTCAGCTAACAAAATGGTATAATCACGGCATGTTACTGAAGTGTGGTTCGCAAATATGGTCAGGATATGGTCGAGAAAAATTATCAATCAAATGCAGTGACCAGAATATGTCATTAGAAACTCGGCAAACCTCGCCGATAAATGACATATTCAGACCATTTGCGTGGAATATTGGTATGATACATTTACTCACAATATTCCTAACATGTTCTGGATCGAACCACTTAACACAATTCAACAACTAATGCCTGTATAGTGGAGTTTGCAAACAGTGTAGTTCCAGATCAGCCGGCTTGGGACGAGCCGTCTCATCAGGATCTGCACTTTTTGCAAGTAATTTTAATATTTCTCAGAAAAAAAAACACGTTTTCATAAATGAACTAGTCTGAATACTTTTGTGACGATTGGATTGGTCGGAAAATTAACATGTGCAAACCCATTCAAGCTATTTAGGGGTGAAAGGGTTAATTTTAAGGCAAACACGAATTAGCATGAATGCTATAGTGGCTTGGCTACGCGACTCACACACTAGAACCAACATTGTACAGTGAAACCGTTCTACACCGCAGGCCCGTACGCAAAGGGGGTGCGACGGGTGCGTACGCACCCCCCTTAACCATTTTACTCTTAACCCGCAGGCCTGCAAACAGTGTAGATCCAGATGAGCCGTCTCATCAGGATCTGCACTTTTTGCAATTAATTTTCATAGTTTTGAGAACAAAAACACCACATGTTCATAAATGGACTGGTCTGAAAATCATTTTGTGATGATTTAGAATGGTTGCAGAATTAACAAATCAAAATCCATTCCAGTTACTTAGGGGTGAAATGCTTAATCTGCGGAGGTCTGTCCGTGGATGTGAAAAAACAATGTTTAGCACTTCGTGCCGTCGATAACGCACACCCCCCCCCCCCCCCCCCCCCCCCACACCCCCCCCCCCCCCCCCCCCCCCCCCCCCCTCCCCTAAAATAATTCCTGCGTACGGGCCTGCACCGGCCGGGACACATAGAAAACACCAGTGTTTAATTATAAAGACTTCACTGTCGTGTCTCAATCATGATACTATAATGGCTGTGACTTGGAAAAATGGGGCTTATGGGATTTGTAACCAGTTTAGCTCCAGATTAAATAGCGCACTCCTGCAGCCTGATTAATTATCTGTATTGCTTTTTAGAAGCATGACGGGTGTTTTATTGATTGAATAGCGAACAGTGCAGATCCTGATCAGACTGTGCGGATGCACAGGCTGATCTGGATCTACACTGGTCGCTAAACCCATAAGCCGCATTTCTCCAGTCACAGCCACATATATGTTCATGATTGCTAATCAAACTGACATGACGTGGCATGTTCGTAAACTTGTGTCACGGTGGAACCTCTCTTGATCTCCCAGGGTGCCCAGATGTTAGATACTTTCCTCACCAACGTGTAACCGGAGTGAATTTCAGCCTAACCGCGTTTTAGCGTTTGTCCATACCCTTTTCATTGTTTTGTCCCTTTGCGCGTTTTATCGACTTTACATCCTGGTATTTTAGTGCTCAGTACAATCCTGCCGGTTGTCAAGTTTTCTCGAATGATGTTTTAGCATTTTAATTCTTTCTTTTGAGTAGTCGGTTCGTTAGATAGGTCGTTCGATTAAGCAGCTTCGTTCGAACATCTTCGTTCATCCGTATCGATACTAGTACATTACTGTTGATTTGAGTATAGCCGTCAGATGTCGCTGATCACCTCTCCCACACTAGGACATCATTAAAAGTGATCGAACTTACATGTCATCTTAAAGGTACATGCCCACTCAGTAGGCACAAAATGTTCTTTATACCAGAGACATCATCAGAGACATTTCCTGGCAAAATAAACATTCATTCACCACGTAATGATTGGCATTAGTATACATTTTATATCATTGGTACATATTCACACTGATATCAGGGGCGATAACCGTGTTTCCTTAAAATGTTAAATGACATTACCAATTAGTCTCTGTATTTATATTTTTATGTGCAATGATCATACTTTATAATATGTCGAAAATACTATTTCTTCAGGTGAGGCATTTAATTTGTATAAATAATTAAAAAATATCATGCCTCATTTGCATATGAAAAAGGCCTGATACCACCGCGCGTCACTATCAGTAAAATAAATATTACTAAATGATTATATCTGTATAGCGGGCACTCTTAATTTTTAGAACTGGTGGAATGGTGACACATATACACTTATTTAATTCCTATAAAGAACAGTTTGTGCCCTCTGAGTGGGCATGTACCTTTAATAGTTTATATAACGCCATATTATAATGGGTATATAGAGGGCAATATTACAAATGCAACACTAAGCACTAAGGTGAATACATACATGTATAGTGGTACGTCTCTAGATCTCCATGGGCATCCGGATGTTTGACACTGTACACAGCAATGCAGACTAAACGCCAAGGTGAATACATACATGAATACATACTGCACAGTGGAATCTGTCTAGACTAAACGCCAAGGTGAATACATACATGCACAGTGGAATCTGTCTAGACTAAACACCAAGGTGAATACATACATGCACAGAGGAATCTGTCTAGACTAAACGCCAAGGTGAATACATACATGCACATTGGAATCTCTAGACTAAACACCAAGGTGAACACATGCATGCACATTGGACCCTCTCTAGATCTCCCGTGGCGTCCGGATGTTTGACACTTTCCACAGCAATGCCTACTAAGCGACAAGCAGAATACATACATGCTCAGTGGAATATCCGCGAACGGCCACCTCTCTACAACAAAACCCTCTGTGAAAACCACATTTTATATCCCACATATACAATTGTTTCTATATTTACCGCCCCGACCCCTACACCAGCCATCTCTCTACAACTCTATAACAGCCATGTCTTCCTATGGGTAGCTGTTATATAGAGGTTGCATTGTAATCGATATAGATCTACGTTTCTTACAAATATTACTGTGTCACTGATGACGCACCATTGTCTATATATTCCATAATGATAAACATACATGTACACTTCCACATACATGTCAATTCCGCAGCGTACAGTGAACCATGCACCTTATAAATGTAGTGCAGGTAAACAACCTATGTGGCCACACATTGAGAAAAGGTACATTATGATATTTTGTAGCTATTGCATATCTTGATTATTCTACACACTTCCAGGGACAAGATTGCAAGAGTTACCTTCGCAACTAGACAGCACCCCCCCCCCCCCCCTCCCCTTCACCAAATGCTGGATCTGCCCCTGACTTCCATTGCCACCGGTGCTGCACTCCGTGCCGGTGTCAAATGTTTCATGTGGAAATAGGCGCCGGATACCTTACGAATTCCATTCAGCTACATGCAGAAAATACTGCATAAACACACTTTCGTTTAGTAAATAACTTGCGCCGGTTACTAGACGAAAATTGCGTTTATGCGATAGCTAGATATGCAGAACTGAGTGGCATCTTGTCAGGAAACCAGTGCATTATTCGCCGTGAAACATTATATACCGGTGCAGAGTGCAGCACCAGTGATTGTTGCATCAATATGTAATCCCTAAACTTGCATCATTAAATAAACTAGACATTATGTTTGTAAAACATTGATATGCCAATGGCGTACTGGAGGGCGTTTCACTAACCTTCGTACGACTAAAATGTTCGTAAGTGCACATTTAGGATCGGCTGGAAATTTCAATTAATGGATTTATATGTATTGAGCATATGTTGCATATGATCAATAAATGTAAATCCAATAATTGTTTACAAGAAATCATTGTTAATGTGAAATTTACAGACTATTTGAATTTTGAACTTACGAACATTTTGGGCGTACGGAGTTTAGTGAAACGGCCCCCCTGGGGCCCGTTTCACTAAACTTCGTACGACTAAGTTCGTAAGTGCAAAATTTAAATCCCCAATAACATTTGTTCTGATAGCCGATTTTGGAAAAATCTTTCGTGGATGTGTTGCATTGAATGCCATGAACCCGTAAGTATATGCTGAATAAATGTAAATCCAATAATTGTTTACAAGAAATCATTGTTAATGTGAAATTTACACACTATCCTAATGTTGCACCTACGAACTGTGATAATGTAATACATTCAGTATAATAAAATGTAATACATTTATGCTTAAATTGAAAGTTTCTCCCTCAAAGTGTATACGTATACTTTTAATGTTGGTGAAATAGGCTACCGTACAGAGGGCTGTTTCACTAAACTTCGTACGACTAAAATGTTCGTAAGTGCAAAATGATGATAGTATGTACATTTCACATTAACAATGTTTTCTTGTAAACAATTATTGGATTTACATTTATTGAGCATAGGCTGCATATGCAGCCTATGCTCAATAAATGTAAATCCATTAATTTAAATTTACAGACGATCCTAAATGTGCACTTACGAACATTTTAGTCGTACGAAGTTTAGTGAAACGGGCCACTGCACTCTAACTAGCTATTGTGTGTAAAAAATAAAACTTTAAATTTACACAAATTTGAAAGTCATTTGAGAAAGTCTTACAAACTTTTTGACGTATGAAAATGTTTCAGCACCATTTTGAAGGTCACACAGTAAAAGGTCATGCCATTGGTGATCGCATCACACATGTTCATGTTCATGTGGAATTTATCGGGGTATAAACTTGGAAAAACCACTTTCGCAATTGGCGATAAAAATAAACAATTGGCATAAAAAATTACAATTTTCGAAAATTGTAATTTTGTATCGCCAATTGTTTATTTTTATCCTATCCTATTGGTTATTATAGGAATGAATGGCCTTTTTGTGGAATTAACGGGGTATAAACTTGGAAAAGTCGCGGGAATACTGGACGAAGGCCGGAAGGCCTCGTCCAGTATTCCCGCGACTTTTCCAAGTTTATATCCCCGAAACATTCAACAGAAAGGCCATTCATTCCTTATAATTCCAGCATTTGAAATAAATACATCAAGAAAATGTGTTTATTTTTCGTTTTCTTAAGAATTATTTTAACTGAGCCTCACGGTTACGGAAAGTAGTTCGGCGTGGGAGTTTACTGGGATACAAATTTTGGACAGAGACTTGCTACGGGCCAATCAAATGTTAGGGAATTGTGTAAATATTTTTGTGCTGGAATTATACGTAAATGAAGTGTCCAAATATTAAAGCAATTCTTCAAGTAATATTGACTATATTACACGATGGAGAAACTCTTACAAACGTTTCGATGTTACAAAATGGCTAATATAAGTGTTTCAGCACCATTTCGAAGGTCACAAAGGTTAATGTCTTGTCATTGGTCGTGCGATTGTGTGACACATGTTCAGGTGAATGAACTGTCCAAATTGTAAAGCAATCCTTCAAGTATTATTGAAGATATTGTATGATGTAGAAACTCTTACACATATTTCGACGTAAATGTACACAGACGGGCTTACGGACGTACGGACGGACGTACGGAACATCAAGAGCAACGCAATATGCCCCCTCTCCCCCATTTGCTATCGCACAGGGGACATACTGGCGACAAACGACGGCCCTGATCAGACTGCGCATTATACATAGCACTATATGGCCCAAGAAAATTGTCAAATTAATTTTAAAAAAATTATATACTTACGTACGGAGCCCTGCAGGGGACATGGATTTTTTTATTAATTCGTTCCAACGAAATAAAAGTTCGTTCCCTCAATTTAGCAATTCGTTCCCTCGAATTAACAATTCGTTCCCACGATACATGTATAACAATTCGTTCCCACAAATTAACAATTCGTTCCCGTGGGAACGAATTGTTATTTCGTGGGGAACGAATTAAATAAAAACAAGAATTATACGGGGCTCCGTAAAGACGTGGTATGTTAGTCTAACTGCGGGTATGCCCAGCCTGTAATGGGGTTACGCTAATCGCACGAGTCATAATGTCCATATTCCCAGCAACAACTCCACTTGTGACCTCGCACAAACAAACATATTCCACATTAATTCCACGTCTTCTGCACTATTACCGTACTAGCGGTACATATCCGGACATCGCTTATGATGCGCCACGTTACTGGTAGCAAAACGTTGGAAACACACTCATTGAGGCACGACATGTTATTTTGTACCTTTTGTATTATTTTGTACCTTCGGACATCAGCGTAATTTCATGAAATATGTTTACAAAATTTACAATATTTTCCGTAAATGGAGTCAAAAGTTGACAAAATTTTCAGAGAACATGCGGAATTATATTAAATATTGTTTAAACTAAAGCGTGAATTTACAAACTTCTTAGTCATACAACGTTTAGTGAAACGGGTCCCTGTGTGTCAATATATTGGGGTATTACGATATTTGTCAGTGTTATGACTTGGCACCTGGCTGTATTCTCTGCAGAGGAATGCTCTACAATGGGAGCCAGCCAGCAAACACGAACATGATGGCATATACGACCAACACGCCACACCAGCTACTGTCTGTTTCACGAAACCTGCCCACATGTTACGGCCATATAAACAATGAAAAAAACTTTCTTTTTATTTCGTGAGATTTGGTCAAATATTGATTTTATTACGAAACATTAACTTGTCTATGAGAATTTAGCATTGGGGAAATGAGGTGGGGGAGCTGGGGGAGGAGCCAAAAAAAAAATAAAAAAATTGGAAATTGACTCCGAAATCTGGCTAGATAGGTTAGAAATGAAGAAAAACAAATCTTAAATGTTGAAAATCGGTCCACTATTTCTGAAATTAGAAAAATTAGACATCTTACATGGGGAATTTATTTTTCCGCAATCAAATCAATATTGGACCAAATTTCACGAAATAAAAAGAAGGCTCATTCTTAAATTTTATATTATCAAATTTTGTTTATTCTTTTTGCATTGTTTATATGGCAGTACAATTTCGGCAGGTTTCATGAAACAGACAGTAGTCTCTGAACTGTACTACATTCCAACCTCTCTACAACAGCCACCCATGGGAAGAGACAAAACTGGCCGTTGTAGAGAGGTGGCTGGTGTAGGGAGGTTAGATATAGAGGCAACACAAATAGGTCACCATGGAAAACGCTCCAGCTTCACGAAATGGAATCGATATTTTTGTTTTAATTACGATTTTGCAACTCATGCTCAGTAATGATTATACTAACTACAGAGCAACCTCTCTACAACAGCCACCCATGGGAAGACGCAAAACTGGCTGTTGTAGAGAGGTGGCTGTTGTAGGGAGGTTAATGCTGAATTAAATTTTGTCGTCCGCTGTTTATTTATTTTCTTCGATAATTCTCATCAAAAACATGCTTTGGCAACATTTTAGAATCATTTCAAATGGAAAGGTTTCTAAAATGCTGTCAAAACATGTTTTTATTCAGAAAGAAGGCAAAGTAACAGCAGACGGCAATTTTCGTGCTCAGCAGTCCAAGGGTTAGATACATAGGAAATCATCCATTTGGGATATAAAATAGCCGCTGTTATAGAGAGGGTGTTCTTGTAGAGAGGTGGCCGTTCGGGGAGGTTCGACTGTATATGCAAAAACTCGGCTGTATATTATTCCAGGGGCGGTTTTTCGAAATGTATTACCAAGGATCAACTACTAACTTGATACCACCGCGTGTGCCCAGGTGCCCCTTTCATCAAAATTCATTATTTCATATAGCACTAACGACTGCATATATTTGATGATTAAATTTATGCAGAATTATTATACTGAATAAAATGGCTGTGATAATGTAATAAATTCAGTATAATAAAAATTAATAAATTTATCCTAAAATTGAAAATTTCTCCCTCAAAGTATACTTTGCTAGAAAAGTATATTTTGCAATGTTGGTGAAATAGGCTAAAGCAGGGGCTGCATGAACGTTGATTTGTTACAGCGCGGTGTAGGACCATTGGAGCAATGCGTGTGTGAAATGTGAAGCAGATCCGAACCAAACCAGGTCTCCGGTCGGGATTCCGGTAAGGATGAACCCCGACCGTTAAATTACCTATCGCATGCTCCCTCCCACCTGCCGCCCACCTTAAGGTTTCGAATGCTCCAAGTATGTGACCTTCACCCTGGGCTTAGCGGGAGCGGCACGAACGTGGATTTGTCATAGGGCGGAAGAGGACCACTGGAGCAATGCGTGTGTGAAATGTGACGCGGATCTGAGAACGGAAACAGACATTATAAGCCATTTATCCGAGCATTAAGGTTCAGTGACGGACGGACGGACGCACGGACGCACGGGCACACATACAGGGTCTTAGGTGGTTAGAGGCGTGGCCTAAGACAAAAGAATACAATAGATTTATTCCGTTGACCACTTAAGCCTATTGTTCCTTAGGTGGTCATTCCTTTGATCTTTTATATAGTAAAAACCACCTAAGGGATGTCACGTAAGGACGTCCGCACGCACGCACGCACGCACGCACGCACGCACGGACTGACAACCAGACTCCAGTACATCCCCCACTTCATAACTCGTTGCGGGTGGTATAATTATAAACCATTTATCCGAGCGTTGATGTATAGTGACGGACGGACGGACGGACGGACGGATGCATGAACGCACGCACGAACGCACGCACGGACAACCTGACTGCAATATACCCACCTACAACAACTCGCTTCTCGAGTCAGTCACATATATCGACTACTGTATTAAATGCGATCGTCACAAAGAATCCAATGATAGGTACTACGTGTACCTTGTACATGGATTAGAATTTCTCCGGAGTAACTAATTAATTAAGATTGTATCTCGTCATAGGTGGATCAGTCCTATCTACTTGAGACGGACGTATGATGTCGAAATGGAGCATATTAACAGCTTGACCAGTTTAGCATCCAACAATCAATAAGTGCATGACTATATTGCACCTAACAATGTCTTCCCACCCAATGAGTTGGCCGTGCAACCACTATAGATTTAGACAAATAAAACAATACTGTCTAATTCCAGCCATTTGGAATTCAATTTGTATCTAATTCTTGTGTGTCATGGGCGCCTGATGGAGGGAAGGGGCTCATGGTCTTCAAGTTGGGACAGTGTTTCCCATACGGCCAATAGAAAGGACTTACACTGTGGCCATATTTATTTATAACCTTGAACCTGTCTGATTCCCATTTCCTTGGAATGTGTTATGTCTAATTCCAATGTGGGGATGACATTGCTACTTCATATAGGCATTACCACGCAGATGTATTGTTTTGTGACCAATTCAGACCGAACTCCGTCTATGTATCTGCACAGTCAGATCAGGGTCTACTCTGTTCAACATTCAGTCTATAAGCCATTCACCAAGACAACAGCGAACACAGGTAATGATACATATATGGATGTGACAGAAGAAATGGAGCTTATAGGTAATGCGACCAGCACAGCCCAAGATCAGCCTGCGCATCCGCGCAGTCTGATCATGGCCTGCACTGTTCGCCATTCAGTCAATGAAACACCCATAGTGTGTCTAGCTTATATAGTTACGTCTATATATTAATACAATAATTCCAGCACAAAAATATTTACACAATTCGCTAACATTTGAATGGTCCGTAGCAAGTCTCTGTCCAAAATTGATATCCCAGTAAACTCCCACGTCAACCTACTTTCTACAGGTGCGCTGTCAGTGCTGTCAATGTAAACAAATGGATGCCGTCTGTCAAAATAAACACATTTTTTTGATGAATTTATTTCAAATGCTGGAATTATAAGGAATGAATGGCCTTTTTGTGGAATTTATCGGGGATATAAACTTGGAAAGGTCGCAGGAATACTGGACGAAGGCCTAAACTTGTAAAAGTCGCGGGAATACTGAACGAAGGCCTTCCGGCCTTCGTCCAGTATTCCCGCGACTTTTCCAAGTTTATATCCCCGATAAATTCAACAACAAAAAGGCCATTCATTCCTATAATTAAACCGCTCTAAACCGGACACAGATAAACGTTAGTCGTGCTTCATTTTGATATGCTCCATTGCCCTTTATCTCCGATGATCATGAATATTCATGTTGATATGCTCCATTGCCCTTTATCTCCGATGATGAATAATTCATTTTGATATCTCCATTGCCCTTTATCCCGATGCATGACATTCAGTTGATACTCCATGCCCTTTATCTCCGATGATCATGAATATTCATGTTGATATGCTCCATTGCCCTTTATCTCCGATGATCATGAATATTCATGTTGATATGCTCCATTGCCCTTTATCTCCGATGATCATGAATATTCATGTTGATATGCTCCATTGCCCTTTATCTCCGATGATCATGAATATTCATGTTGATATGCTCCATTGCCCTTTATCTCCGATGATCATGAATATTCATGTTGATATGCTTCATTGCCTTTTATCTCCGATGATCATGAATATTTATCTTGATATGCTCCATTGCCCTTTATATCCGATGATCATGAATATTCATGTTGATATGCTCCATTGCCCTTTATCTCCGATGATCATGAGTATTCATGATTACAAATCACCCACGTTTCCCCTGAAGTAGTCATCTGTTTGTTTTACAGTGGAACATCTCTAAGCCGGACACCCTGGGGACCTCCCATGGTGTCCGGTTTAGAGAGGTTACACTGTATAATTATTGTAGTTTTGATACATATCGGGCTTTCAGGAGTGTCAACAGTATCAACAGTTTTAATGTTCAGACACGCATTTTAACAATTCGTTCCCACGAAATAACAATTCGTTCCCACGGGAACGAATTGTTAATTCGCGGGAACGAATTGTTATATCGTGGGAACGAATTGTTAATTCGAGGGAACGAATTGTTAAATTGATGGAACGAATTGTTATTTCGTGGAACGTGGAATTATAAAAATGGATCAGAATGAACTACAGACCGGACTTGTTCCTGGTTCTGGTTCCTGTTTCCTGGTTCCACAAATGAACGATTGTCTAATTTAGTTTAGTTTTAGTTTTAAACAGGAAATAAAATTTAGTTTAGTTTAAACAGTATTTTATTTCCTTTGGATAAACACACGTTATGTATACACATTAGTATTGGAGGTTTGAAATAATACATATATTATTTGCACATCGTATCGACATCGTTTTCGTTTTTATAATTAGAAAACGATGTATTTTTGGTTTTATAATTATAAACAGGAAAACGATGCCAAACGATGCGTTGACAGAAACGATAGCCGTTTAAGTAGTTGAAAGCCAGGGGGCCGTTTCACTAAACTTCGTACGACTAAAATGTTCGTAAGTGCAAAATGATGATAATATGTACATTTCACATTAACCCTTTCAACATCAAGTAACTTAATAGGATGTTCCATGCCAATGTTTCACGCTATTTCATTAATTTTGTTCATTCAAGTTATCCCATTCTTCTAAAAGGGTAATCTGTACGACGTTTAAAATTATTAACAAACAGTGGAGATCCTGATGAGACGGCTCGTTACGAGCCGGCTCATCTGGATCTGCACTGTTTGCAAACATTGTCTCTATAGAGGTCTGTGGTGTTGAAAGGGTTAACAATGTTTAGGATCGGCTAGAAACTTCAATTGATGGATTTACATTTATTGATACGCAGCCTACGCTCAATAAATGAAAATCCAATAATTGTTTTACAAGAAAAACACTGTTAATGTGAATGTAACAGACTATCATAATTGTTCACTTTAACGATCATTTTAGTCTTATTACGAAGTTTAGTGAAACGGGCCCCAAGGGTTATTTATACGAAAATATCGGGTCACGTACGAAAATAAAAATAAAGAAATGATAATCGATTCTATGCATATCGTTGTACTTTCACTGCGTTTTCCATTCGTTTGCATTTGTTTTGCTTTGGGAACCATCAACAAATGAGACTCGCCAGTTGATTTTGTACCTTCGGACATCTGCGTAATCTCGTACGTTTAAAACAAAATACAATAATTTCCATAAATGGCGTCAAAAGTTGACAACATTTCAGAGTACAATTATATCCACATGTACTCTGAAAACTTTGTCTAATTTTGACTTTATTTCTGAAAAATATTGTAAATTGTGTAAACGTATGTAATGAAATTACGCAGATGTTCCGAAGGTACAAAATCGCATGGCGTGTCTCAATTTTACGGAGCCCCGCAGGGACATTGATTTTTTTTTTATTAATTCGTTCCCACGAAATAACAATTCGTTCCCGCAATTTAACAATTCGTTCCCTCGAATTAACAATTCATTCCCACGATATAACAATTCGTTCTCTCGAATTAACAATTCGTTCCCACGAAATGACAATTTGTTCCCTCAATTAACAATTCGTTCCCTTGAATTAACAATTCGTTCACGATATAACAATTCGTTCCAACGAATTAACTTTGTTATTTCGTGGGAACGAATTGTTAAATTGTGGGAAGGGCGAATAGATAATTCGTGGAACGAATTGTTACTTTATGGGAACGAATTGTTAAATTGAGGGAACGAATTGTTATTTCGTGGGAACGAATTAATAAAAAAAAAATAATTCTACGTCCCCTGCCAGTATTACATTTAATGTTCGCTGTAAGCCATATTTTCTCAGAGTGCGAGCTAAATCATGATAAGGCATACTGTCTCCATTGTATAGAATCTGTCCACTAGCTAATTAAATGCCGTAGGCTGACAAACGTGTGCAGCCTGGTCTGATAATGTCACATGTCTAATAATAAACGTGCGATTTTGCATGAAATATATTGACAGAAACTGTGATATTTTCTGTAAATGACGACGAAAGATGACGACATTTGCATTGCAAATGCGGAATCGAATTCCGCATTTGCTATGAAAATTTCGTCATCTTTCGACGTCATTTACGGAAACTATTGTACATTTTGTAAATATTTTTCATGAAATAGCGCACATCATCGCCACATGTTCTTAGGTACAAAATCACATGGCGTGTCTCATATGTCTGGGGTGATATTAGATGTCTACATGTACCTCGTCCCCTCCCCAAGAACATGTGGTCAGTCGGGACACAAATGCCCCCTGTGGCAGATTGGAGAAACTGTGGCAAATCAAAACTGGACCCATGGACACAGTCTAAAGACTATATGCCTCTCCGTTCCACCGAGTTCGAGGGTATGATTTTCAGAAATTAGACAGTTATACTTCTAATAGCAATGAATTAAATGCATAGCTCCAGATAAGCTTTGTGTAAAGCGTACTACACCCCCTGATTTCAAAAACATTGCGTATTTTACTTTTACAAATGGATTATTGATTTTCTTCATTACTAAATAGGGAACGAATGATAAGAAAATATAACAAATTTAAAATTCACTCATTTCAGCTGCACAAAGCAAACACTGTTTGCTTTTTGCAGCTGAACTAAGTGAATTTTCAACTTTATGACAGTATTTTCACTACTCAATTTGAAAA
The DNA here is from genome assembly GCA_029237695.1 of Conchocele bisecta. Taxonomy (NCBI): domain Eukaryota; kingdom Metazoa; phylum Mollusca; class Bivalvia; order Lucinida; family Thyasiridae; genus Conchocele; species Conchocele bisecta. Next base: position 66,104,380 of record CM055271.1, on the reverse strand, counting down.
TCAATGCGTATTTTCACATTGCTGTGCGTATTTTGTACTCCCACTTTTGATAATAAATGCGTATTTAGTTAAAATAATTGCGTAAAATACGCCAAAACGCACCTTATCTGGAGCTCTGTTAAATGTCAATGTTTAAACGCGTCTAATTACCGGGGGATTGTCCACCGCGCAGCAGATGCAGCACGGGAAACAATTATACAGTGGAAACATTGAAAGTGAATGGGCTTAAAGGTACATACCCACTCAGTAGGCACAAAATGTTCTTTATAGAAATTAAATAAGTGTATAATTGTGTCACTATTCCACCAGTTCTAAAGATTACGAGAGCCCGCTGTACAGCAACATGTATAATCATTTTGTAACGTTTATTTTACTGATAGTGACGCGAGGTGGTATCGGGCTATTTTCATATGCAAATGAGGCATGATAATTTTTAATTATTTATACTAATTAAATGCATCACCTGAAAAAAGATATATTTTCGACAGATTATAAAGTATGATCATTGCACACCAAAAAATAAATAAGAGAATAAATAGTATTGTCCGTTGATATTTAAGGAAACACGGTTATCGCCCTTGATATCAGTGTAGAAATGTAAGTCCGATACAAAATGTATACTAATGCCAATCAATACGTGGGGTAATGGTGAATGAATGTTTATTTTGCCAGAAAATGTTTCAGACGATGTCTCCGATATAAATGACATTTTGTGCCTACTGAGTGGGCATGTACCTTTAACATCCCAACAACAGCTGAAGTCATTTAGGGACAGTATTCAAGTCTCATCTGAAAGACGGAAATACACAACTGTACTATGAACGTATTTATTGGTTCATATGTCGAGGTTTGATTCCACAATCTCCGGATTGGAAATCGGGTGTTCTAACCCCTAGGCCACAACCCATCCCTAATTATACAATGGAACCTCGCCAAAATGGACACCCCTGGGATGTGCCACGAGTGTCCGATTTGGAGAGGTTCCACTGTAATTCAAATATAGACGATTCGAAAGATTTGATTCGTTGGTGTTTAACGGCCTGTCTACAGCTAAGGTCATTTTAGCCTGTGTTAACCCTTTCAACCCTAAGGAACTGGAATGGACTGTGATATGCTAATGGTCCGACCAATCCAATGGTCACAAAATGATTTTCAGATTCGTCAATTTATGAAAAGGGGGTGTTTTTGTTTCTAAGAAATATGAAAATTACTTGCAAAAAGTGCAGATCCTGATGAGACGGCTCGTTACCAGCCGGCTCATCTGGATCTGCACTTTTTTCATAAACCGATATAGCTGGATTTCGGGTTCAAAGGGTTAACGAGGTCGAATCCCATATTGCACTTGTGATGGGGGGATCCCAAAATCAGAATTTATAACAGAAGAAAATAATTCAGCTAATATTAGAATAACCAGAGTCACTAACATCATACCAGAGTCACTTAGCCCCACTCCCTAAAAGTAATAGGATTAGTACTAACCTTACTACTTTTATAATGGGTTTAACCGGATTAACCCTTTGAACCAGAAAGCCCGCAATAGCGGTTTATGCAAACAGTGCAGATCCAGATGAGCCGGCTTGTAACGAGCCGTCTCATCAGGATCTTCACTGTTTAAAAGTAATTTCCATATTTTTAGAACAAAAACACCCCCTTTTCTTAAATGGACTGGTCTGAAAACCATTTTGTGACAATTGGATTGGTTGCGAAATTAACATCAAAACCCATTCCAGTTACCTAGGGGTGAAAGGGTTAAACTCTCAAATAACAAGGAAGCCAATAATGAACCTAAGGGCCAAATTCGGTATTCCGGTAAGAATGAAACCCATCTTTACATTTGCCATTCGCATGCTCCCAAGCACAAGGTGCATGATCACGTGGTTACAACAACAACAACGTCGCCCACTCCAAAGTAAGTATTATTTGATATGTTCCTTAATATGCAACGGATTTTGATGAAATATGGCGCAGCAAACGCGTCTTCATGAGCTGCATTTGGTGGTCCCGGGAGTTTGGCACAGACTTATGTCGCTTTTGCGAAGAATCGATTTCCGTGTCGGAGACACGGAAATCGATTCGTCGCAAAAACGACAGAAGTTGGGCGAAAATACAGAGACCACCAAGTGCAGCTTAACAAGACGCGTTTGATGCGCCATATTTCATGAAAATCCGTTACTTAATAAGGACACTATAAAATAATACGTACTTTGTGTCAGATGGATTCTGGAAATTGCACTACTTGTTGTTGTTGTTGTTGTTATAACCACGTGATCATGCTCATTGAAACAACCACCACCTGATTTCGAAGGACAACTTCCAACCTGCATGTGAATAGATACATTACCAGATGCATATATGTGGCCTAGCTACAATAATTCGTCTCCGATATGTTATCTACGGCTACAATTTGACCCATTCAAAAAATGTGTGCATAGCAAAACCTGTTGTATGTAGGTCAAATTTTACTAAACTGTATATTTTATACATTTAAGGAAATAATTTTTGATGTAAAACTAGCAAATTGCCAAAAATAAAAGAACAGGGAAATCATTTTCCCATGGAAGCCATATTTTCTCTTGTTGTTGTTCAACAGTCAACATAACGAAATGAAGCTTTCAAATTTTACAAGATATACATGTAAATGTCATGAAGCTTTCAAATTTTACAAGATATACATGTAAATGTCAGATAAGCGACTTGGCACGATCAAATAGCCAATTTCTGAATGGGTATGTTCTTTATTAATATTTTATTGATACAGTTTTGACAGTTTTTTATCGCTAACATATCAAACACGCCGGACAAACGATTGCAAAACTCACTCTTCCATGTGTTACATTAAAGAGATGGGGTTAAATTTCTACCCTCGCGAGAGGTATGGAGCGGGGTAGCAATTTTGTTTCTAATATGTGGCCGTGACTGGAGAATTGGGGCTTATGGAATGTGCGATCAGCGTAGCCCCTGATCAAATAGCAAACTCCTGTATCCTGATAACGATCTATATTGTTTGTTAGAAGCATGACGGTTGTTTCATTGCTGCAATATCGACAGTGCAGATCCTGATCAGACTACAGATGCACATGCTGATCTGGATCTACACTGGCCGCAACACACCAAGTCTCCAGTCACAGCCACATATGCATACAATACTCCCATAAGCCCAATTTCTCCAGTCACAGTCGCATTATGTACAACACTATTATATAATGGGTGTAACCGGATTCAACAATCACGTACCTGGGGCCCGTTTCACTAAACTTCGCACGACTAAAATGTTCAAAAGTGCAAAATTATGTAAATTTCACATTAGCAATGTTTTCTTGTAAACAATTATTGGATTTACATTTAATGAGCATAGGCTGCATATGCAGCCTACGCTCAATAAATGTAAATACATCAATTGAAATTTTCAGACGATCCTAAATTTGCACTTACGAACATTTTAGTCGTACGAAGTTTAGTGAAACGGCCCCCAGTACTATGTAACTGAACCCAAACCAGGCATATCGTGATTCTGGTAAGGATGAAAACAATCGTTAAATTCACCCTTCGTATACCAATTATACCAAATTTACCCTTATACCAATTGCTTATACAATTGCATACACATGTCACTGACTTTAGATGCACCATACACATTCCTTTAATAACAGCTCTAAATGACATTTTAGTATGTCCAGGTATAGACTGCTAATGATAATTGTCTGTCTGACTGTAATTAACAGCGGCTATAATGTCAATATTCTCCATAGCGCACACATGTCAGTAGGTCAGGTCCACACCATACGGTTAAGCACACAGGGATGGACTTATGCACACAATGATAGACTTATACACACAATGATAGACCTATGATAGACCTATACACACAATGATAGACTTATATACGCACAATGATATACTTATATACACACAATGATAGACTTATATACACAAGGATAGACTTATACACACAATGATAGACTTATACACACAATGATAGACTTATATATACACACAATGATATACTTATACACACAACTTATACACACAATGATAGACTTATATATACACACAATGATATACTTATACACACAAGGATAGACTTATAAACAAAACCATAGATTTATACACACAAGGATATACTTATACACACAAGGATAGACTTATACACACAATGATAGACTTATATATACATGTACACACAAGGATAGACTTATACACACAAGGATATACTTATATACACAAGGATAGACTTATACACACAATGATAGACATATACACACAAGGATAGACTTATACACAAAACCATAGATTTATACACACAAGGATATACTTATATACAAACTAATAGACTTATACACAGGTGGATAAACTTATGCACAAAATTATAGCCTTATGCACACAAGGATATAATGATAGACGTATACACACAATGGTAGACTTCAGTACAAAATGATAGACATATACACAAAGGATAGAGTTATATACACAATGATATACGTATACACATACGGTATACTGGAAGCTTTCCTGTGTGTATATAAGCCTTCAATCAATGTATTACATATTATCCATGCTCCCACACTCTGTATGTACAGTCTAGTGCACCAGTTCAGTTTTATTTATTGATTCAATGGTGTTTAACAGCTTGTCAACATCAAAGGTCATTTTAGGTCATTTTAGGTCAAGTTAATGTGGTCGATTTCCGTATTTCATCTTCAGAACTGAATGATTACAGAAAAATATATATGCAGTGCTGAAACTAGAGAAAGTGAGCAGGGGCTCACGTATACCCACGGCAACCGCTTGGGCCGACAAAAAAACCCAACTATAACGCAAATTTCTAAGTAATTTGACTTTGACCTTGGACATGAAGGCCGCATGAATGTGGTTTGGAATGTAAATATGGATGATGATAAGGAAGTATATTAAGTTTGAAGTCAATCAGACTTACCGTTGCAGAGATAATGGGTACCCGAAAACTTTAACGCAAAGTAATTTGACCTTGGACATGAATAGGTGTGATAGGTGTGGTATGGAATGAAAATATAGATGATGATAAGGAAGTATATGAAGTTGGAGGTCAATCTGGATTACCGACCAACGGACGGAAGGATGGGCGGAATTACGACAAGAATTCCACGGACGCGGTGTCGCGTCCGTGGAATTCTTGTCGTAATACACCGCGTCCGTGGAATTATTGTCGTAATTCCACACATTTGACCGTAACATGATCATGGGCGTGTGCTGAAGAAAGCAACACAAAGACCATCAGAGAAGTGCATGCTTAAAAACTAAAACGATCAAGGTTGAAGAAACTTTTCGACATAAAAAATGGCTAAGTGTTTCCACAACCATGTGAATGTCAAAACGGGCAAGGTCATGTTAATGGTGGTACGACTGTGTTCCGAATTCTCACATGTATCAAGTGTCCAAATATTGAAACAATCTATCAAGTACTAGTAATGCTATACGATGAAGAAACTTGTACAAACTTTGTGACGCAAAAAAATGGCTAACAGTTTCCGAAAACAAATATGAAGGTAAAAAAGGTCTAAGGTCATGTTAATGGCGGCATGAGTGTGTTCCAAATGCGCACATGTAGCAAGTGTCCAGATGATGAAGCCATCCACCAAGTAATATTAAAGATATACCATGATGACGAAGCTTGCACAAACATTTTTACATTTCGGACGAGGCGGACGGTGACGGAAAATTCGGCAACTGTAGTCGCGCTTTCTGCTAAAGCAGGCGCATCAAAAACGAGGCACAATAATTATACACAGAAGTATATGTTGTTACCACTCATTTGAACCGTCTCGACGAGACGGTTCAAATGAATGGTCACTTCATATACTTTTAAATACAAATAAGAAACAAAGTATTTCAGTTTGTTTGTTTGTTTGTTTGTTTGTTTTGTTTGTTTGTTTGTTTGTTTGTTTGTTTGTTTGTTTGTTTGTTTGTTTGTTTGTTTGTTTGTTTGTTTGTTTGTTTGTTTGTTTGTTTGTTTTGTTTGTTTGTTTGTTTGTTTGTTTGTTTGTTTTTGTTTGTTTGTTTGTTTGTTTGTTTGTTTGTTTGTTTGTTTGTTTGTTTGTTTTGTTTGTTTGTTTGTTTGTTTGTTTGTTTGTTTGTTTGTTTGTTTGTTTGTTGGGGTTTAACGGCCTATCAACAGCTAAGGTCATTTAAGGCCGGGTCAATGAGTTTAGTACTAAGTCCCATATATTACCTGTACAAGTACATGTACATGTATATCAAGTACATATACAAATGGGGGGAAAATCCCAAAATCAGAACTGAATATTTACAATAACAAAACTATATATTCAGCCCTGAAATAAGAATAATCCTGATCTGATGCCAGGTCCTCGCCATACCAGAATCACTTGTCAAAGTATTTCAGGTTGTTCAGACGCCATATATGTGTATTTAGCATGCAATGGATTAACTTGGTAACCAATCCAGACTTGCTTCAACCAATATAACATAGACGTTATTCCCCCGATAGTTAGTAAGTCGCATAAAGAAAGACAAACATGTCTCACATGGCGATAATGTGACAAAATATGAATTGAATTGGAAGGATATATTGATGTGTGGATGGCCACGGCCTGCATCGCGAGCATGCCAAGGGATTTGTCAGTCTTCGTCTCTGTTACGAGCTGCAAACAATTTAACCCTTATACCGCTATATAATTATTTTGTCGTCTGCTGTTTATTTTCTATGTTCCATGTTTATCATAAAAAAACATACTTTGACAGCACTTTAGACAAATTTACAACATGCTTTGACAGCACTTCAGGATCATTTCATTGGAAATGATTCTGAAGTGCTGTCAAACCATGTTTTTATTGTGAAATAAAGCAATATATAAAAGCAACAGCCGAAATCAGAACTGAAAATTTACAGAAAAAATCACTCACCACACCATTCACTTACCCCATTCCACAAATTAAAATGATTGGTACAAATCTTTATATTTACATAATGGGTATAGCCTGATTCTTTTGTATTTACTATTAGAAAGCCCACAATGCAACTGAGGGTCACTATAGTCTGTTTCACGAAAGCTGCCCAAATTTTACGGCCATATAAACAATTCAAAAACCATATTTTTTTCGATAATATTAAATTAAAGGAAAATTTAAGAATGAGCCTCCTTTTTATTTCGTGAAATTTGGTCAAATATTGATTTTATTGCGAAAACAAAAACGGAGAGTGAAGATGTCTATGGGGATTTAACATGGGGAATTTTTTTAGAATTTCAGAAATACTGGACCGATTTTTAAAATTTAACTTTTATTTTCTATTTTCTTAGTTAGATCATTCCCAAGCTATCTAGCTAGGTTTCGGAGTCAATTTCCAAAAAAAAAATATTTTTTTTACTCCTCCCTCACTCCTCTACACTCTCCCCCTTTTTTTTTTTCCCCCCCCCCCCCCCCCCCCCCCCCCATGTTAAATTCCTATAGAGAATTTTTCGTAATAAAACCAATATTTGATCAAATTTCACGAAATAAAAAGAAGGCTCATTCTTAAATTTTGCTTTAATTTAATAGTATCGACAAAAATATTGTTTTTGCATTGTTTATATAGCCGTAAAATTTGGGCAGGTTTCGTGAAACAGACTATAGGTATATCGGGATTCCGGTAAGGTATTAGGTGATAGATATGTACACTTGACTTCAATGATACATTGCTCCATAAGAGTGATGTGATATATGAATATAACATGTGAATATTGTCTTGATATTGTATACTATATGGAGCATTGAGTTGCCATCGCCGCCATCTTTGTATGTACAAGCCATCGTACCGTTTCACCACTGCGTGCGTATGACACATACCGCAAATAATATGACAGTAAACCAAATAAAATGTGGTGCAATACATACTAGACAGATATGACAGCGGTAAGCTATAAATATTATGCCAGAAAACTATACAAAAGACGAGATATCTGAGCATTTCTCCCATCAATCTCAAAATAAATTTCAACGTGTAAACTTTCTAATCTGATACACAGCATATGTCACTGTACACGTTACCCATAGGTAAAACCATATTTACTCGCATAGTAGGTGAATACAGGGACAATAAACTCATGTAACGGCTTACATGTCACTGGATTTGATAGCTAATAACAGAGTACAGTAGTGGGCGTATATGGTATGTGTTGTGTGGTTTGCCAGGTAAAAGTTATACACTGTGCGATTTTCTGTGTATGAGGTTATGTATAATGGTGGTTCATGTTGTTAAAAACACAGGCACAAACCTGTCAAGAAAACTGACATATTTTACAGTTTGGTGTAATATAATTGATAGGAGTCCGTTCTCCCGGCTTTTCTACATGCTACATTATTTCCTATGTTCTACTTCACATTTTGAGTTCTTTGTCAAATGGCAGAACAGGTGAAACTGACTGATATTGGAACACACAAAGATGGCCGAATAACGAGGCAGTGTTCACATATATGTTGTACATATTTTGCATCACATTTACGAAGGAATTATCTTTGAATTAAACGATGATCAGGTGTATAGTTGGTCCTTAAGGATGAAAACCTTCTCAGGCTCCAGCCAACTGCGTACTCTAAATAGCTAGCAGCTTCCATGTGAATAGACAAAATATTGAACAATATTGAAGGTCACGGTCACCAAGATTTAGATCACACAAATGACACTAGGTGTATAGCCATCAAAGTGAGGAAGGAAGCTATTGGTGAAGTTTGGTAATGATTCGACTAACGTATCAAGTGAAAATTGAATGATCCCAGCAACAGCTAAGGTCATATTGAGACGGGACCACATTTTTAAAGTCCCATCCGAAAGACCAGTGAAAGTATTGTTGATGCCCTAGACGAACTTTGAACCTACAACCTCGGGATTGGAAGTCGGATGTTCTAACCACTAGGCAACAGCCCATCCACGAACGGGTCATGAGATATTCAACATTTGGACATATGCCGAATTACACTGGTAGAAGAATGTGAAGAAGCTATTGATATCATTTGAAGATGATCAGACTAACGGATCAAGAGAGATTCAGCGTTTGGATGCACGTCCAAAAGTATTGACATGAAGGTCAATGTCACCATGGTCACGGTCACCCGAATGAGACGCTGGGTGGATAGCCATTCATGTGAGGAAGCTGTTGATGAAGTTTAGTAAAGGATCCGACTAACGGATCAGGAGGTATTCAACATTTGGACGTATGTACATATTATTGACACAAAGGCTATGTCCAAAAGTTATGTCCCACAAAAGCTAAAGCCACCAAGGTGAAGGTCAAAGTCACCCGAATGACATTGGATGAATAACTATCAGTGTTAGGAAGTTATTGATGAAGTTTGGTAACGATTCAACTAACGGATCAAGACTTGAAGAGATATGGGAAATTTGGCTACGTCCAAAATTTAAGCCCCACAAGTTAAGGTGACCAATGTGAAGGACAAGGTCATCTGAATTTATGAATAGATATCAATGTGAGGAAGTTATTGATGAAGTTTGGTAATGATCTGACTAATGGATCAAGAGATATGGGAAGTTTGGCTATGTCCCAAATTGTTGACGACACAGACGACGCTGACGACAACTGCGACACCGGAATTGTGTTTGTTTGTTTGTTTGTTTATTAATGTTTAACGGCCTATCAACAGCTAAGGTCATGTAAAGCTGGGCAAACGGGTTCGATCCCATTTTAATCTGCTGGATTGGGGGGGGGGGGGGGGGGGGGGGGGGGGGGGGGGGGGGGGGGGGGGGGGGGGGTTGGGGGGGGGGGGGGGGGGAGGGGATCCCAAAATCAGAACGGAATATTTACATCGAGAAATATATTCAGCCCTGAAATTAGAATAACCTGACCTGGTGCCAGGTCCATACCACACCAAAGTCACTTGGCCCCTTCCCCTAAAATATCGTAATACTCACATAAGGGGTATAACCAGATTCAACTGTCACATATGTGAGGGCCAAACCAGGGGCCCGTTTCACTAAACTTCTTACGATAAGAAATTATCGTACGAACTTCTTAGGCGCATTTTACCGTTTCACTAACGTCAATTTCCTACGAACTTTCTTGCGAAGTTCGTAACTTTCCTCGTAAGTCTGCGATAGGTATTGGGCTGTCGTACGAAGATTTTTTAGCGCAAATGTCAAGGCCGCCATACATGTATTTCATGAATAACATCGCCATAAAATCGTCCGTGCATATTTCGCCCTATATGTTTCACCCTATACTTCCGTCTGTCTGTCTGTCCGTTTATTTTTGGCATTACTTAGTAATACATTACCCTCACTACTGATCGTACGTACGTTCGTCTGTTTATTTTGTTTTTAATTGTTGGTCTGTCCATCTGTCTGTTTTTTTGTTGTTGTTTTTTTTGGAAGTTTTTGTAAGTTTCTCAAATCACTTATAGGGGCCCTAATGCGTAGACAAACCGGATTATCTAGCGTTAGCTGCTTATCAGTTATCCAGCAAATGCAACCCAGATATAACGTGGCTTATAGAGTAGTGACTCACTATACTTGTAGCTGTTGATCAGTTAGTGCAGCAAATGCAGCCTGATATAACGTGGCTTATATAATAGTGACTCGCTATACTTGTACATGCTGATCAGTTAGGCCAGCATATGCAGCCTATATAACGTGCTTATGGAGTAGTTACTCACTATAATTTTACCTTCTGATCAGTTAGCCAGCAAATGCAGCCTGATATAATGTTGTTTAAGAAGGAGTGATTCACTATAATTGTAGTGTGGTGTAGGGGTGAAATGGATGAAAACACGAATGAAATATTTTTAAAAGTAATATGTATGTAATGTGTTGTCATATCATTTTTTTTTTTGTTACTGTATACTATATGGTACATCGAGTTGCCATCTCCGCCATCTTTGTATGTGCAGCCATCTTACAGTTTCATCACTTCGACCGTTTGACACATACAGCAAATAATATGACAGAGAAAGTATTACAATGCGGTGCAATACATTATAGACATATATGACAACATCGTGCTATAAATTAATGCCAGAAAGCTCTACAACAGGTTAAGGTCATATAAGGCCTGGCCAACTGGTTCGATCCCGCATTCAACCTGCTGCATTTCGGGGGGTCCCAAACTCAGACTTTGTATATAAGTGTGATGAAAACAACCAATAGGACGTTGCACAAACTTGTATTTATGGGTATGTCAAATTATTTGTGGTATGTGTAAAACGCCACAAGATGTATTGCATTTACTAAGATGGCCAATACTGCCAACTCCATGACCCGCATAGTATACAGTACAAACTAAAGCAAATAAAAATCACATTTGAGATCATCAAAGACTCGAGCACTTGAAACTTTGCAGACATTGGTTACCCTGCGCTGTCTAGCGAAGGGTGAGTTCCTCTACTCCGAGGCTGGCGACATCCCCACGGTGTCTCTAGGAGTTCGGTTTCTCGGTGTATTAATGATGTTGTCTCAGCCATCAATAATCGACTGGACAACATCAGTTTTCCAACCGAGGAATAATACCTGGCCAACTGTAAAAAAAATGCCTTTTTATTGTGTGGCCAGGATTCCGAACACCCTGGGCGCCGTGGATGGGACACTCAGTGTCAGTCCAATTCACCTTTCCTGGTTTTCAACTTGCTGGACTAAGGCAGTTGATTTAACAGCTGTCGTTCTGGTTGTCAAAGTCGGACCGGATGTTTACATTCAAAGGGCTTGATGGATTTCCAATACTGAAGAATTCTTAATGTTCGTAACTTAAGAAATTTCGTACGCACATGTTAGTGAAACGCACGTAAGAAGTTCGCAAGAAATTCGTATGAAAAGTATCGTAGACGTAAGAAAGTTCGTAGCGTAAGAAGTTTAGTGAAACGGGCCCCAGGTCTCCAGTCGGGATTCCGGTAAGGATGAACCCCGATCGCTAAATTACCCATCGCATTCTCCCACCTGCCACCCACTATGGTGACCGCTATGCCTCACTTTCCACTACCGTGGGTGAGACAAAAATGTGCATTAGGCCATTATAAAATAAATTCTAGATTATCATCCATATTTTATTCAAAATGGGGGCGGGGGTGAACTTTTATTTTGTATTATATATTTTCAGGATATCAGAAATACCGACCATCGACCATTGTTTGTGTTACCTCTTTGCATGCTGGGATTGAAAATAATGGCTATACTCTCTAACTTAATAGCAAATGACAATTCATCAATGTCTTTCTTATTTCTCTCTAAAAATATGTAATTACCCATCACATGCTCCCAACCAACTACCACGCGTTGACAATAATAATTAAAAAAAATTGTTCTCGGGGCGGGGATGAGAATCTAGAATGTATTTTATAATGGCCTTAACTGTAAACTGTTGAGTCACTGGACAATGCTAGCACTGATTAATATGATGTGTATCAACTATTTACATGTTGGTTGCATTTCTGTCGAAATTGTATAAATTCAAGCAGTTTCATTTCAAAATTCATTCATTCTGCCACCAACCATTTACCGGTGAATATGGCTGAGCTAGCATTTTTCGACCCACTTACGGGCCTCAGCTTAACCCTTTCACCCCTAAGTAACTGGAATGAATTTTGATATGTTAATTTCGTTACCAATCCAATCGTTACAAAATGGTTTTCAGACCAGCCCATTTATGAAAAGGGGGGTGGGGGGTGTTTTTGCTTCTAAAATATGGAAATTACTTGTAAAAAGTGCAGATCCAGATGAGACGGCTCGTTACGAGCCGGCCCATCTGGATCTGCACTGTTTGCATAAACCGCTTTAGCGGGCTTTCGGGTTCAAAGGAGTAGTATATAAGAGTCACAATGATACCACCACCCAATTGTGGATGCAAATTTCACACACATCCTCTTTTGAGCCAACATACACGTGGAAAAAGCAGGTGAATTTTTATGTCCAAAATATGAGAAAATATAACATACGAGAATGGAAAGGTCGAGACATCCACTATTGGGACGAGAGTATCCACAATTGGGGGGTGGTACCAAAAAGACGATGTTTTCGCCCAATTGGGGGGGTTGGTAGTACAAAAGACGATGTTTGCGCCCGATTGTGGATACTCTCGTCCCAATTGTGGATAACTCTCTTCCAATTATGGATTTCTAGACGTCCCAATAGTGGATTACATTGCAAAAATCGGCAAAAATAAACTCCACAATTGTGACAAAAACATCCACAATTGTACTACCAAAAAAATAAAAAAAATGAAAATCACCGAAATTATGACAAAATATGACAAATGACAATGAGAATATCCACATTGGGACGAAGACATCCACAAATTGGACGAGAGTATCCACAATTGGGCGCAAAACGTCGTCTTTTGTACTAGACGTCCCAATAGTGGATACATTGCAAAAATTAAAATTGCAAAACACCACAATTGTGACGAAAACATCCACAATTGTACTAACTATTGAAGAAAAAAAAATCACCAAAATATGACAAAATATGACAAAATATGACAAAGGACAATGAAGAATCCACAATTGAGACGAAGACATCCACAATTGGGACGAGAGTATCCACAATTGGCACGATATACACACTTGGGATTGGTAGTACAAAAGACGATGTTTTCAGCCCGATAGTGGATGGGGGTTCTAGTACATTCTGCACGAGCCACAATTTTTGGAGGATTCCCCCACCCAACCTCGCCACCTCGTCTCGTTTGCGCCTCGGCACATCCACAATCGAAACGCCCAATTGAAGATATGTTTCCATTCTGGAATAGACAGACACAATGCCATACAAGGAATGCGAAAACATGCGGCAATGGGAGGGTTTCGACAAAGCCCGCAAATCTTCGAAGACACATGGGTCGCAAGAACCCGTGCAGACCTCCCACGAGAGATGTCCCGGATGTGGAGGGAAGTTCGCCACCTACAATGACTCTCTGGCAACATCGCTCGAACAGGTGTCCCGAGGGGCCAGAAGATAGAACCACGGAGGGTAGCAAGAAGAAGGCTGCGACCAGGAAGAGGGTCTGGTGGTATTGGGAGAGGGAGGGTGGTAGAGGTTGGAGGAGGAGGTAGCTAGCTTTAGACTGCGGGATGGAAAACCTCGCGAGGGAGCGAGACACGAGAACGTCGACGACGAGATCGATTGGGCAGATCTCGATCTGTAGAGATTCTGCACATTTTGCAACATTTTTGCACTAGCCAGTTTGCCCCCATCTCGACCCCCAAAACGGCAAACAAAACACCAGAAAAACCCCCCCCCCTCCTCCCTACCCAAGAGGCAAATCAGAAATGATACCACCCATTTGTGTATTTGGACACATTTAAGGGAAAATGATACCACCCATTTGTGTATTTGGACACATTTGGGAAAAGTGTAGAAAAAAATTCGCCTCCCAAGAGGCAAAACAGAAATGATACCCCCATTTGTTGTATTTGGACACATTTGGGAAAAGTGTAGAAAAATAAAATTCGCCTCCCAAAGAGGCAAAACAGAAATGATACCACCCATTTGTGTGGATTTGGGAACATTTGGGAAAGGACGGGTTGGAAAAAAGAGGCTCACATATAACAAGACCTTTTCTCGCAGAGCGCGAACACAGGACTCGGCGATTTCTCGTTTTCGTGTTTCTACGGTCAGCAGCTTGCTCTAGATCTGCCAATCCGAAGTTGGAGCCGCGCGTTTTCGCTTGGTGGGCCATCCGGACACGAGGTGTGGCCGTGCCTTAGCTTAGAGACCGTGCATGGGTAAAAAGTCTTTCCGCAACCATCGCACAAGAAGCGCGGCGGACTACACCCATTTTTTTCGTTTTTCATTTTCGTGTCGCGCCAAGTTGTACTTTTTGGCAAAGACTCTACCACACTTTTCGCACTCCATTTTCCCACTAGTGTTTTGTGTCTAATTGGGCGCAAAAATATTTTGGAAAAGATCGAAAACCTCTCTCCAAAGGAGGTAGAAAAATTATACCACCCAATTGTAAAATGTGCAAAATGTGCAGAATCTCTCTACAGATCGAGATCTGCCCAATCGATCTCGTCGTCGACGTTCTCGTGTCTCGCTCCCTCGCGAGGTTTTCCATCCCGCAGTCTAGCTACCTCCTCCTCCAACTCTACCACCCTCCTCTCCAGTACCAGGATCCTCTTCCTGGTCGCAGCCTTCTTCTTGCTACCCTCCGTGGTTCTATCTTCTGGCCCCTCGGGACACCTGTTCGAGCGATGTTGCCAGAGAGTCTTGTAGGTGGCGAACTTCCCTCCACATCCGGGACACTCTCTCGTGGGAGGTCTGCACGGGTTCTTGCGATCCATGTGTCTTCGAAGATTTGCGGGCTTGTCGAAACCCTTGCCGCATGTTTCGCATTCTTTGCAATTTTGCAATGTATCCACTATTGGGACGTCTAGTACAAAAGACGACGTTTGCGCCCAATTGTGGATACTCTCGTCCCAATTGTGGATGTCTTCGTCCCAATTGTGGATATTCTCATTGTCATTTGTCATGTTTTGTCATATTTC
Source organism: Conchocele bisecta (assembly GCA_029237695.1). NCBI lineage: Eukaryota > Metazoa > Mollusca > Bivalvia > Lucinida > Thyasiridae > Conchocele > Conchocele bisecta. Next base: position 66,088,924 of record CM055271.1, on the reverse strand, counting down.
GGTGATTTTTTTAATTTTTTTTGGTAGTACAATTGTGGATGTTTTTGTCACAATTGTGGATGTTTTTGCCGATTTTTGCAATGTATCCACTATTGGGACGTCTAGAATCCATAATTGGGAAGAGAGTTATCCACAATTGGGACGAGAGTATCCACAATCGGGCGCAAACATCGTCTTTTGTACTACCAAACCCCCCCAATTGGGCGAAAACATCGTCTTTTGTACCACCCCCAATTGTGGATACTCTCGTCCCAATTGTGGATAACTCTCGTCCCAATTATGGATGTCTTCGTCCCAATAGTGGATGTCTCGACCTTTCCATTCTCGTATGTTATATTTTCTCATATTTTGGACATAAAAATTCACCTGCTTTTCCACGTGTATGTTGGCTCAAAAGAGGATGTGTGTGAAATTTGCATCCACAATTGGGTGGTGGTATCATTGTGACTCTTATATACTACTAAAAGGTTAAATGTCCCTCTTTTCAGTGGCGGATCCAGGATTTCGCCGAAAGGGGTGGGGGCCAGTCGAAATTTGAACGACTAATTTTCAGTACATACTGCTCATGTGATAAGGCACAATGTGGTAATATCTTCTGAATGAGCTCTATATACTATCTGGATCTCTATGTGATAAAATCACCCTTATTTGACAGTGCTTGCTATTCTTTTTACAGAATCAGATAGCTTCTCATCTGCCAAAAAGAATTCTGGAATCCTGGGGCCCGTTTCAATGAACTTCGTACGACTAAAATGTTCGTAAGTGCAAATTTAGAATAGTTTGGAAATTTCAATTGATGGATTCACATTTATTGAGCATAGGCTGCATATGCAGCATATGCAGCCTATGCTCAATAAATGTAAATCCAACACTTCTTTACAAGAAAACATCGTTAATGTAAAATTTACAGACTATCATAATTTTGTACTTACGAACATTTTAGTCGTACAAAGGTTGGCAGGTATGCATGGGTAGCTTATCGGGAGCTTACAGGCTTGTATATATGAAGATGTGTAAAATTGTTCACAGACGCATAATGCCAACATATGTGGTAATTAAAACACAATTATACCCACGCATCTATACAAGCAGGGCCCGGTTGTTCAAAACATCAATTAGCTTAACGGACTGTTAAATCCTTAACTGAATGGTTAAAATCTCTGTTAAAAAACAGAGATTTGAACCATTCAGTTAAGGATTCAACAGTCCGTTAAGCTAACGGATGTTTTGAGCAAACCGGGCCCAGAGCTCCAGA
>CM055271.1:66014550-66087169 GCA_029237695.1 Conchocele bisecta | reverse complement strand
AAGTTGTATTGCACAAATACGCTAGTGAATTTGACTACATATATATGCTAGTTAAGTTGGACTGCACATACATGTATATGCTAGCCGAGCTGGCAAGCACAAATATGCTAGTTGAGTTACACTTCACACGTATGCTAGCTGAGGTGGACTGAATATAATTATATAATAGCTGAGTTGGACTGCGGAGATATGCTGGCTGAGTACATGCTGGCTTAGTTGGAATGCAAGTACATGCTGGTTGAGTTGGAATGCACGTACATACTGGCTGAGTTGGAATGCACGTACATACTGGCTGAGTTGGAATGCACGTACATGCTCACTGAGTTGTAATGTACGTACATACTGGCTGAGTTGGAATGCACGTACATGCTCACTGATTTGGAATGCACGTACATGCAGACTGAGTTGGAATGCACGTACATACTGGCTGAGTTGGAATGCACGTACATGCTGATTGAGTTAATGTGCACGTACATGCTGACTGAGTTGGAATACACGTACATGCTGATTGAGTTAATGTGCACGTACATGCTGACTGAGTTGGAATGCACGTACATGCTAGCTGAGTTGGAATGCACGTACATGCTGACTGAGTTGGAATGCACGTACATGCTGACTGAGTTGGAATGCACGTACATACTGACTGAGTTGGAATGCACGTACATGCTGACTGAGTTGGAATGCACATACATGCTGACTGAGTTGGAATGCACGTACATGCTGGCTGAGTTGGAATACACGTACATGCTGACTGAGTTGGAATGCACGTACATGCTGACTGAGTGGAAATGCACGTATATGCTGAGTTGGAATACACGTACATGCTGGCTGAGTTGGAATACACGTACATGTTGACTGAGTTGGAATGCACGTACATGCTGACTGAGTTGGAATGCACGTACATGCTGACTGAGTTGGAATGCACGTACATGCTGGCTGAGTTGGAATGCACGTACATGCTGACTGAGTTGGAATGCACGTACATGCTGGCTGAGTTGGAATGCACGTACTGTACAGACATGGTAGCTGAGTTGAACTGTACATATATGCTACCGAGTTGGACTGTACAGACATGCCAGTAGTTGAGTTGGAATGCGCATACAGACTGCACATATATGCCAGCTGAGTTGGACTGCACATGTATGCTAACTGAGGTGGACTGAATATAAGTATATGCTGGCTGAGTTTGCCTGTGCAGATATGCTAGCCGCATTGTCCTGTCCAACTATGCTGGAATGCACAAACATGCTAGTTGAGTTGGACTGCACATATATGCTAGTCAAGTTGAAATGCACATATATGGTCGTTGAGTTGGACATGCTAGCTGATCACTGCCCGCAGGTGATACTCTATTTAGTTACGTTGTGCATTGAGTCGGCTTACAGTCTGTAGCCGATTTCATTAACATTGCAAAGTATACGTATCTAGCAAAGTATACTTTGAGGGAGAAATCATTTATTTTCCCCGAAATGCATTGTGTCATATAGAACTAACGACTGCATATATTTGATGATTAAAAATATGCAGAATTATTATACTGAATTTATTACATTATCACAGCCAAAATGGCTGTGATAATGTAATACATTCAGTATAATATAAATTAATAAATGTATCCTTAAATTGAAAATTTCTCCCTCAAAGTATACTTTGCTAGATAAGTATACTTTGCAATGTTGGTGAAATAGGCTACTGATTATACGATAAGTATTTGTAGAAATATCACAATAACTCCACACGTGGCTTCGGTTGTCATAGCAACTATGTATATGTTTATTCTGCCTCTATTGTTATGATGATCGGCATCTCGACAACACCACAATGACACAGGCCATGGAATTGTAGCTCCAATGTCATAGATATGTTAATCCAGCATTTGTTGCCATAGCAACAACACATACTTCAGCGGTTGAGCCAATTTGTCGCCATAGAAACACAAGAAAAATGCCGATTTACGGCAGCACTGTAGGTTGGTCAACTTGTCAACATGAACGTTTGTCTCGCGGACACCGTTTCACATAGATTCCATACTGGTTGCTATGGTAACATCAGGTAGTTGACACCGGTTGCTATGGGACATCAGGTGGAAAACTTCCGGTCCATTCTGATCTGTAGTCACCACCATGTGACGTGTAATCATCACCCTGCAATAGTTAGAAGTCACATGACCAAGAAGTATTCCTCGATACGTCATCGATTCATGTGTATTGATGACGTACCGATATTTGCGTTCTCGACTTGTACATTTGTAATTTTATGTTTAATATATATGTTTATGGATTAAACATAACATTTGCATTACATGTGTAAAATTCTTGCTCATAGTGACGGATATTTCCCAAAATGACATTTGTGCCTGTGACTGGCTAAATGGTGTTTATGGGTTTTGCGACCAGTTTAGATCCAGATCAGCCTGTGCATCCAGCACAGTCTGATCCGGATCTGAAACGGTTCGCCATTCCTCCATCAATGCAACACCCGTTATACGTCTAACAAGTAATAAATAGCGTTATTATGCTACAGGAGTGTGCTATTTGATCAATTGCAAATGAGACACACATAATCGTCAACTTTCCTAAAATACTTTTTTTTTTCTACATTTTTTTCTCATTTCGCATCAAAAGTATACAAATGTATGTTATTACCACTCAGTTGAACCGTCTCGACGAGACGGTTCAACTAAGTGGTAACAACATATATTTTGTGATTGGGTGCATAACCTATCGGGAAAATCAGTAAAAATTATTATTACTATTATATCATCCTTAGAAAGTTCCGGTATGATCACCAGCCGAGTACTTAGAAGTCTGATTAGGCTTTCAGTCGGAATCATGTCAGGCAGATTGAGGAAATGTCATGTGGTCCAGAAACGTCACGAACTGTCGGTAAACGTCATCGGACATTTTATCGACCACATTTGAGAGAAAGATTAACCCTTTGAACCCGAAATCCAGCTATATCGGTTTATGCAAAAAGTGCAGATCAAGATGAGCCGGCTCGTAACGAGCCGTCTCATCAGGATCTGCACTTTTTGAAAGTAATTTTAATATTTTTGAGAACAAAAACACCCCCTTTTCATAAATGGACGAATCTGAAAATCATTTTGTGACCATTGGATTGGTCGGAACATTAGCATATCACAGTCCATTCCAGTTCCTTATGGTTGAAAGGGTTAATTAAGCCATACAAAGCTGACGAATGGAATCTTGTAGTGATGGCGACCAGCGTAGGCTCGGATCGGTCTCAAAATACACAATGTCAGGGCCCGGTTGTTCAAAACATCCGTTAGCTTAACGGACTGTTAAATCCTTAACTGAATGGTTAAAATCTCTGTTTTGTTTTAACAGAGATTTTAACCATTCAGTTAAGGATTTAACAGTCCGTTAAGGATTTAACAGTCCGTTAAGCTAACTGGTGTTTTGAACAACCGGGCCCTGATTAGCGTCTACGGTGATCACAAACTTACTGTCTGTTTCAGGAAACCTGCCCAAATGTTACGGTTATATACAAAATGGAAAAACAATTGTGTTATCGTAATTTCCAATAACCTCCGAAGGGAAGCACATTTAATACACATTGTTTTAAAGTCACTATTTTTATTAAATTTCGACCACATGGTCTTTATCAAAATAATAGACCATTTAAATACAGTAGAAAATTTAATAAACAGAGTGACTTTAAAACAATGTAATATTAAATTTTATCAAAATTTAAGAATGAGCCTTCTTTTTCTTCGAAGATTTCAATCGGGATTGAACATGGGGATTTGTTTTCTAATTTCAGAAATAGTGGACTGATTTTCAAAATGTAACTTTTGTTTTCTTAGTTACATCATTTCCAAGCTATATAGCCAGGTTTCAGAGTCAACTTCCAAACATTTTCGTTTTTCGACTCCTCCTCCAGGTTCTCAAGCTGTTTTCCCCCATGTTAAATTCCCATAGAGAAATCATTTTTCGTAATAAAATCAATATTTGACCAAATTTTACGAACTAAAACGAAGGCTCATTCTTAAATTTTGATAAAATTTAATATTATCGACAGACAGCATCCTAGGCCATACAAAAATACGTTGGTTCTCAGAAACCTCAGAGTCATAAAAATCCCTGACAGAGCTCTTTATCATCATTGACAAATAAAAACATATTGTAAATTCGTTGTATGATCGAACAAAATGAATACCATGCAAAACTTTTTTAATCCAATCATGTCTGACGAAACTTCGGTGATTTTTTTCACATTTTTTAAACATAATGTTAACTTGACATGCAACATGCATTGACTTGGACAAAATCTGAGACACGATCTCATAATTCCAGCACAAACATATTTACACAATTCCTTAACATTTGATTGGCCCGTAGCAAGTCTCTGTCCAAAATTTATATCCCAGTAAACTCCCATGCCGAACTACTTTCCGTAATCGTGAGGCGCAGTTAAAATAATTCTTAAGAAAACGGAAAATAAACACATTTTCTTGATGAATTTATTTCAAATGCTGGAATTATAAGGAATGAATGGCCTTTTTGTGGAATTTATCGGGGATATAAACTTGGAAAAGTCGCGGGACTACTGGACGAGGCCTTAAAAAATTACACTTTTCGAAAAAAAATCAAAAAAAAAAATATTTTTTTTTCATTTTTTTTTTCGAAAATTGTAATTTTTTATCGCTTCGTCCAGTATTCCCGCGACTTTTCTAAGTTTATTCCCCGATACATTCCACAAAAAGGCCATTCATTCCTATAGTACAAAACAAATATACAGTGGAACCTCTGTAAACCGGACAGGTTCCGCAGTAAATCAGGTATTTCATCATTCAGAGCCATATCTGTGTGCTACGCGGTTACGAACAAACATTATCACCTGACATAAATGACCAAGAAACTCATCAAAAATAATATCACAGGTTTTTTCTTGGTGTCCGGTTTAGAGAGGTGTTACTGTACATAGAAATTCCGCCCTCCCGCATAATTTTCCATGTCTGTGAACCATCGTACTATTTTGCTATGGCCGTATTGTGTGTACTAGCTAGTATACGATGACAAGTATTTTGAAAGATAATGGTTAAGTAACACTACTTATTCTCCCACCCTCGTACTACAGAGGAGTATCTCTAGGGTGTCCGGTTTAGAGACGTTCATTGCAATTCACATACGCGAGATAGCCTGTGACCGTTACAGTCATATTCAGCCTTAGTTGCGGGCAGTAACTCTACAAAACTCCCGTACCTTCAAGGAGTTTTGCAGAGTTACTGTCCGCAACTAAGTCGGCATTATAAATAAATGTAATCTTCAGAGAAACACCTCCAAGTTTAGCCAAGATGTCCAATTTGGACAGTTTCTACAGTGCGTTATTATACGATTGTATAACAGAGCCAAATGGCTGGAGTCTACATTAGTCCAACATGCCAAACTGGACGCTTTCTCAGCAAGTGGACAGATTGGTGAAGCTCTATATGTGAACATCATTCACTCCAGGACAGTTGAAAATCTAATCAACTCCATAAATTGCAAAACATGGCAGCGCCATGTTCGCGAGAGACTGTTTGATGTGTCATAGTTAAACCAGGCTATATAAACAAGAAGTCAAGACTGTTTGATATGTCAAATATAAACAAGGCTATATAAACAAGAAGTCAAGACTGTTTGATATGTAAAATATAAACAAGGCTATATATATATAAACAAGAAATCAAGTTGAACGGTGACCTTGGACTGAGCAGGTCGTGTGTTTTTACCGACCAGCTATCTCAAGGTTACCGGCGGCGGCCATTTTAACTATTGGAAATTCATTGTGTTTATTCTTATTCACTGGATTGTTATCCTCTCGCCGATAGGCAACAGTGGATATAGAGAATAGTAGGTTAGTGCCGTGAATGGGAAACATATCTGGCAAGGCTCAGTAAACGGGATGGGCAAGGCTCTGCCGAGCACATCCCTTTTCCGTGCCGCGCCAGATATTGTTTTCCCATTCACGGCACTAACCTACTATTTTATTTATCCCGTCAACACATACAAATGGCTTTAAAATGCAAAATAATATCCCCAGTCACCGCACATATTCATACGCAGTGATTAGGTCGTATTGACAGGATATCAAAAATGTTTTACGGCACCGTGTTTCACGGCACATACGCACTGTGTTGACGGGATACATAGCGTTAGTCCATGTACGTACGTGCGTTAGTAACACATTCCATTATTCAATAACTCATGAAGCGCTTCACCGATTTTGCTAATATTTGGCCACAATGTGCGGCTAGGGATGTTGCTTTGTTTTGCATACGACCCACGTCCGACCGCCCAATGTCAAAGTCACTGAGGAATTGTGTTCACCTTGTTTATACGGCAAATTTGCAAGGCAAAAATGTTTTTGTTTTTATTTCAATAACTCATGAACTGCTTCACCGATTATGATAATATTTGGCCGCAATGTGTGTCTATGGATGGTGCTTTGTTTTGCATACGACCCACGCCCAAGGTCAAGGTCACTGAGGACATATGTTCACCTTGTTTATAAGGCAAATTTGAGCTGGGACTACATTTGTCTTCGGAAATAAGTCGAAATCTGTCGGATCACGGCTCACTGTTACGCAGACTGATCTTGGGCTACACTGGTCAAAAAAGAAATAAGTTATCCGGTTAGTACAATCGGTAACGAGTGCGCTTCTCGCCAATGCGGCCCCGGGTTCGATCCAGGGCAGGGGCAGTATGTGTGATGGTGTGGTTGTCACCAATCGAATAAATGGGTTTCCCCGGGTAATCCGGTTTCCTCCCACATTAATGACCGCCCTTACGCATTCATTTGTGCCAACGAAAGCATTTGTATGAGAGCTCTCGCGCTTGTTTGTAATCGTTGTAAAATAAATAAAATTTAAAGAAATACAGTGGAACCTCTCAAAACCGGACACCAAGAAAACATATGTGATCATATTTTCGATGAGTTTCTTGCTCATTTATCTCAAGTGATATTGTCTGTTCATGATCGCGTAACACACAGCTATGGTTCAGAATGATCAAATGCCTGATTGTCCGGGTTAGAGAGGTTTCACTGTATGTCCAACTCTGTCAGATAATGGCTCAATGCATTCGCAGGATGATCTGGTGCTACACTGGTCTCGAACTCCCGACATACCTCAGTTAACCGACACTCCATCCATTAGTCTGATAGACGATTCCCATCAGAACGAGGTGTACACGTCTCGTGGAATATTCATGTACGTCACTGAAGACGCATGTAGCGAACCAGTGGAATGTGTATTCCCCAATAATATCTCTCAACTACAACACGTACACTACCGCCGGCGCCAATATTTGTCAATTTCTGTGTTTCAAACTACTGTGTTACTACTACAAATATAGCGTTTGGAATCAAGTAGTTTGATTGAGCCTCAGACAATCAAATTGCTTGATTGCGAGTTGCATTGCAAAGTGGAGTTCAGAAACGTTGATATATGTGATAATAACGTTGATAATAACCCTAAGGAACTGGAATGGACTGTGATATGCTAATGTTCCGCCCAATCCAATGGTCACAAAATGATTTTCAGATTCGTCCATTTATGAAAAGGGGGCGTTTTTGTTCCAAGAAATATTAAAATTACTTTCAAAAAGTGCAGATCCTGATGAGACGGCTAGTTACGAGCCGGCTCATCTGGATCTGCACTTTTTGCATAGACCGTTATAGCGGGATTTCGGGTTCAAAGGGTTAAAGGTACCTGCCCCATCAGTCGGCACAAAACGTTCGTTATATCAGAGACATTTTCTGGCAAAACAAACTTTCATTCACCATTACCCCATGTATTGATTGGCATTATTATACAATTTATATCACACTGATAGCAGGGGAGATAACCATGTTTCCTTAAAATACCAACGGACATCACTATTTATTCTCTGTATTTAATTTTTGCAATGACCATACTTTATAATCTGTCGAAAATATTATTTTTTTCAGGTGACGCATTTAATTTGTATAAATAATTAAAAAATAGCATGCCTTTTTGCGTATGAAATAGCCTGATACCACCGCGGGTCACTATCAGTAAATAAACATTAATAAATGATTATATCTGTATAGCGGGCACTCGTAATTTTTAGAACTGGTGGAATAGTGACATAATTATACACTTATTCAGGCCCGTAGCCAGACTTGTTTGAAGGGGGGGGGGTCGTTTCGAAGGCTCAAGGGGTCTGAAGTATCTACTTGTTTGAAGGGGGGGGTCGTTTCGAAGGCTCAAGGGGTCAGAAGTATCTATGGGGGTCTAAAGAAGTGGACCTCAAGGCTAAAAAAGTGAACCTCGAGGCTGGGCGGGTGGGTCGTCCGACCGCTCCGATCCCCCCCCCCCCCCCCCCCCCCCCCCCCCCCCCCCCACCCCCCCCCCCCCCCCCCCCCCCCCCCCCCCCCCCACCCCCCCCCCCCCCCCCCCCCCCCCCCCCCCCCCCCCCCCCCCCCCCCCCCCCCCCCCCCCCCCCCCCCCCCCCCCCCCCCCCCCCCCCCCCCCCCCCCCCCCCCCCCCCCCCCCCCCCCCCCCCCCCCCCCCCCCCCCCCTGGCTACGGGCCTGTTATTTAATTCCTATAAAGAACATTAATGTTTGTGCCTACTGAGTGGGCATGTACCTTTAACGTAGGTGGTAGTGTATACTGATTCTCAGCAGCCTGCCACGCTGGTGGTAGTGTATACTGATTCTCAGCAGCCTGCCACGCTGGTGGTAGTGTATACTGATTCTCAGCAGCCTGCCACGCTGGTGGTAGTGTATACTGATTCTCAGCAGCCTGCCACGCTGGGTGGATTCGTAAGCATAACAGTGTGCTGTTATTTCCCAGAAATTATACGAATTCGTGCCAAAATTGCTCCAATATTTTGCGAAGAAGCAATGCATTTATATAAGTTTCCGTAGCACAGTGGAACCTCTCTAAACCGGACAGCCTGGGAGGTCCCTAGGCTGTCCGGTTCAGAGATGTCCCACTGTAAATCAGGCTTTTTACTGTGCAATCATGAATATGCATTATCATCTGAGATAAATGACAAAGAAACCCATCAGAAATCAGGGGGCCGTTTCACTAAACTTCCTACGACTAAAATGTTCGTAAGTGCAAATTTAGGATCGTCTGGAAATTTCAATTTACGTCTGATATACAATGCATGATAATGCCAATTAATACGTGGGTTAATGGTGAATTAATGTGTATTTACATTTAGTGAGCATAGGCTGCTTATGCAGCCTATGCTCAATAAATGTAAATCCAATAATTGTTGACAAGAAAGCATTGTTAATGTGAAATTTACAGACTATCATAAATTTGCACTTACGAACATTTTAGTCGTACGAAGTTTAGTGAAACGGCCCCAAGGTCATAGACATTATGCTACGCTCACTCGTTTGTTTAGCGGAATGTCCCAATCACTCGTGCATTAAACATGTTCCTACATTTCACATATGATTTGTCATAAAAAACAAAGCGAATCAAGCGTAAAATATGGTCAAGAGTTATGCGAATTAATTTCTGGAGGCGGGCTGTAGTGATGACGACTGTCTTGCGTTTCAGAGTGTGCATCTGATAACGTGATTTGATTGGTCGAAGGAAAGACGTCATTGTGACATTACTGATGTAATTTTCCCATATATGGTAAACACGAGAGTGGTGTAAACTACTGCTGCCCAGTTAGATTTCTGTAAACTACCGGCTGAAATGTAAGAAAAATGATGTAATTGTTATAATTAAATTAGTTTATCGGGTACGCTTATCTTTCAGTGGAGATATCGGTGTTAATCAGTTCAACTTAGATCGGATATTGGTCGATAATAGATTGTTTACATGTTAATTATCAATTAATGTAAAGGTACATGCCCATCATTTAGTAATACCGGTATGTATTTTTACTGATAGTGACTCGCGGTTGTATCGCTCTATTTTCATATGCAAATGATGCAGGATATTTTCTTATTATTTATACTAATTAAAGGCGTCACCTGAAAAAAATAATATTTTCGACAGATTATAAAGTGCGATCATTGCACATCAAACATTAAATACAGAGAATAAATAGTAATGTCCGCTAACATGTTAAGGAAACACGGTTATCGCCCCTGATATCAGTGTGGAAATTTACGTCTGATATAGAATGCAGTATAATGCCAATCAATACGTTTGTTAATGGCGAATGAATGTTTATTTTGCCAGAACATGTCTCAGATGATGTCTCTGATATAAAAAACATTTTGTGCCTACTGAGTGGGCATGTACCTTTAATTATCAATTAATTGAATTGCTTTTGCCGCTCATGCAGCACTCGACGCCGAAGTTATCGGTTTCACGGCGAAAAAATGCACCGATTTCCTGACAAGATGCCACTCAGCTCTAGTAGCATTATCGCATAAACCCAATTTTCATTTAGTAACCGGCGCATATATCTTGCGCCGGTTACTAGACGAAAATGTGTTTATGCAGTATATTCTGCATGTAGCTGAATGGGAATTCTTCAGGGATCCGGCGTGGAGTGAGGATACCACCGGTGTTCGCAGAAAGTTTCTCTTCCTTCCTCCCCCCCCCCCCCCCCCCCCCCTGCGGCATTATGAAATACATACCGTGGAACCTCTCTAAACCGGACATCCTGTGTGTCCGGTTTAGTGAGGTTCCACTGTAAATCAGACGTATGACTATACCAAGGTATGCGGACGTGCTTTGCGAACTTTGCGACTGTATGCATGTCCGGTTTAGAGAGGTTCTACTGTATATGCTGAGGGGTGTAGAGTTTTATAATTTCCGTCCGATAGGCAGTGGCCGTGATCTCCTCTTCACGTGCTCTCGTTATTATATGTTCTCGTATATTGTTTTCGTCACGAGTGTCCGTCCGTCCGTCCGTCCGTCCGTCCGTTCTTGTAAGAAGTAAAGGTAAATTTTTAAACGTAATAGATGGGGACTTGATATTTGGTATGTAGCTTCCTTATGGTGTGCAGAGCGCAAAGTGGATTTAGATGTTTGGCCGTGTCTTCTATATGCTGCACAGATGCGCAAAGTGGAATTAAAATTGTTTATACGAAAATGAGTAATTATTATTTAATAAAATATTGTTTATTACCAAATTGGATTTTGGATTTTTTTATTAGACACCAGGGGGCCGTTTCACTAAACTTCGTACGATTAACAATGTTTTTCTTGTAAAATAATTATTGGATTTACATTTATTGAGCATAGGCTGCATATGCAGCCGATGCTCAATAAATGTAAATCCATAAATTGACATTTACAGACGATCTTAAATTTGAACTTACGAACATTTTAGTCGTAAGAAGTTTAGTGAAACGGGCCCCTGGTCCTTGTTGGACTTATAATTCTGCAAGTTTGCCTTTTAAAAAGTAAAACTGTTAAACCGTTATATACATAGGTAGCTGGAGACTTCATATTTGGTGTGTGGCTTCCTTATTGTGTATAGATGCGCAAAGTGTATTTCGATTTATGATTTAATTTCTGGCACATTATTATTATTATTATTATTATTATTATTATTCTGGCACATTACCTCCCTGTAGCGAAATTTACAATTTAGAATAGTTGGTATATTGCGATGGCGCGTCATTGACTTTTCTCTAGTTTCTATGTTAATTTAGTTTTATAGACACATTGTCACGATCTACACCGACATCTCAGCTTTTATTTTTAATATGAGACACGCCATGTGAGTTTGTACCTTCGGACATCTGCGTAAATTCATTAAATACGTTTACAAAATTTACAATATTTTTCATAAATACATTCAAAGTTGACAAAACTTTCAGAGTACATACATGCGGTACTCTGACAATTTTGTCAAATTTTGATGCAATTTACGGAAAATGTATGAAATTACGCAGATGTCCGAAGGTACAAAATCACATGGCGTGTCTCGTATGTACGTGAATTGTGTCGGGTAACTGTTTATAACCGAGCAACAAAATCAGTGGTTTTTGCCGGGTATGGAAGATGTTCGAGTCAATTCCCACCCTTAAATATAAGCCGAATGAATGAATGAATAAATCAGTGTTTGTTTTATTGTTTCTGCCGACATACCTGTAGCCGATTTCATCAAAATTGCAAAGCATACTTATCTAGCAAAGTATACTTTGAGGGAGTAATTATTTACTTGTCCCGAAATGCATTATTTCATATAGAACTAACGACTACATATATTTGATGATTAAAAGTATGCAGAATATTATACTGAATTTATTACATTATCACAGCCAAAATGGCTGTGATAATGTAATAAATTCAGTAAAATAAAAAATAATAAATTTATCCTTAAATTGAAAATTTCTCCTCAAAATATACTTTGCAAGATAAGTATACTTTGCAATGATGGTGAAATAGGCTACATCGTCATTAACACTGATTATGTAACCAGGACAACCAATATCAGTATTCATTTCAAATTTTATTTCGGATTTAACCCTTTCACCCCTAAATAACTGGAATGGATTGTGATATGTTAATTTTCTGACCAATCAAATAAAAACAAATTATTTTCAGACTAGTCCATTTATAAAAAGAAGGTGGGTTTTTTTTCTAAAAAATATGAAAATTGGTTGCAAAAAGTGCAGATCCTGATGAGACGGCTCGTCAAGAGCCGGCTCATCTGGATCTACAGTTTCGTTTCCAATATCACTATACAGGCCTGTGATATTGAAAGGGTTAAACAAATAAAGTTGAAATCTATTATTTAGTGACCATTTCCGACAGCATATGCTGCCAAGTCGTCCCTTTAACCCTTTCAGCGTAAATAACCAACACTGACCTCTCCGTGGCTGTGACTTGAGACATGGGCCTTATGGGTTTTGCGACTAGTGTAGATCCGGATCAGCCTGAGCATCCGCACAGTCAGCTCAGGATCTGCACTGTTCGCAACTCCATCTATGACACGTTTGCCATGCTTGTAACACGCTACTGTCTATATAATCGTTATCGGGCTACAGGAGTGTGGAATTCGATCGGGAGCTACACTGGTCGCAGATCCCACCAGTACGAAGCCCCGCAGGGGACGTAGAATTCTTTTTTTTATGAATTCGTTCCCACGAAATAACAATTCGTTCCCACGAAACAACAATTCGTTCCCTCAATTTAACAATTCGTTCCCACGAAATAACAATTCGTTCCCTACGGGAACGAATTGTTAATTCGTTGGGAACGAATTGTTCAACGAATTGTTTTCTTGTGGGAACGAGAGGGAGGGAGAAATTGTTAAATTGAGGCAAGGAAGTGTCATTTCGTGGGAACGAATTATTAATTCAATTCGAGGGAACGAATTGTTATTTTGTGGGGACGAAATAATAAAAAAAAATCCATATCCTCTGCGGGGCTCCGTACATCAGCCCAACCACTGCCACATATTTGGACGAGCCCATTTCAATGAGAAAATGTGAGTTTGATCAGCACATACATGTACAAAACAAAAGCTGCAGATCCTGAGCCGGCTCTTCTGTATACACGGTCTTTGCACGTGTTTTCAAATTCGTTTATTCACTCAGGTCATATACATATGACAACATGAGTATATATATAATATGACACAATCGCTATGCATGTAACAAGTAAATTAAACAATATACTAAATGAAAAGTCATGCAGAGCATGATGTTATTAGCCGATCAAATCAGGGTTCAATATATGTCCGCATTTTAGTAGTTACTGAGTCTCGGGGGGGGGGGGGGGGGGGGGAGTGGGGAATGAATGAGCGAGTGAGTATTGGTGTTTAACGGCCTATCAACAGCTAAGGTCATTTAAGGCCGGGCCAACGGGTTGTACTATCCCGCATTAAACGGGTCCACGATGAGGAAAATTCCCAAAATCAGAACTCAATATTTCCATGCCACACCAGTCACTTTAGTAGCTCGGCCCCAAAGTAATATGATTTGCCATAAGCGTATTACTTCTTAATGGAGCATAACAGGTTAACGTTGTCACTTGTTTATCCCTTGTTTATCTATTTAAATTGTTTAAATCGACGTTCAACGGCCGCACAAACTCGATTGAACTGCACGCCTTCCAATGATTTAAATACGCAGCTCGTTTAAATAGTCAATTACGTTTTTTTAATGTGCGCACTAGTCATTTAAAAAGGGGCCCATCCGTGATTTTTTGCGCGATGTCGGGCGCAAGACAATCAATAATTTGCGGCATTGACAATAATTAAGGGGGATTGCCGCAATCGCGCGTGCTGGATGCATCCCTGCCATCCCTGCATGATACGTAAACAAATCAAAGTTCGCTATGAAGGGCAATTCTTCGTTTTGATTGGTGGAACATTTTGTGAATATTAACGAGCGTCAAATGACGCGCATACGCGATCCAATGGGATAAACCCGAGATGCTGGGGTTGCTAGTCGGAGGAGATTTGAGCAGAGGTCGATTATAAATTAGCCGAATAAACACATTTTACGCGATTATACGTGGCTGAAACTTGTTCTGTTTAATAAATAAAAGCTTTAAATTAGCCCAATAATCGGCGTATGTTGGCGTATATGGCCATTAGAGCCAACTATGGACTTCAACAACAACAACTTCCGGGTTCAATCTCTTCCGGCGTTCAGCTCATTACGTATTCAAAATCGTGTTATTTGGCTATATTTAAAGTTTTAAACGGAGATAATTGCCAAAAATGCAAACTTTACCGGTTGATGCAATTTGGAAGTGATACAGCAAAATTCGAGTTCGTAGATTACCGAATAGCGGAGAAAAGGGTTGCTACAAACTTTTTCAGAATTCGATGGATGACCAATATATTAGCCGATCTATAAATAGATCGGCTAATAATAAATGCTATATTTATATCGACATGTTCTCGACATATCGACAATGACTCTAGTTTGGTCAATTGGGATGGACAGAACAGATAATAAGCTACTAATTTGGGAGGGCATTTTTGAGATAGTGAAAAGTCCATTATTAAATGAGGTAAATACATGTATGTTTTATGTGAAAGGTGTAGCGTCAAATATTCAGTGAAACCGCTATAAACCAGACATCATGGGTGGGCCCCAGGATTTCTGGCCTAGAAATAGTTTTAATGGACACCGTAGTCAACCTACTTGGTTGGAATTTGTTTACGTGACATGGTCTCATAAATTTAACTTTGTCTGTTGTAAATATGTGCATGTGTGAGCTTTTGCATCAACGCGTATACCAGCCATATAGAGAATAGTAGGTTAGTGCCGTGAATGGGAAAAAATATCTGGCAAGGCTTAGGAAACGGGATGGGCGAGGCTCTGCCGAGCACATCCCGTTTCCAAGCCGCGCCATATATTTTTCCCATTCACGACACTAACCTACTATTCTATTTATCCCGTCAACACCTACTAATGGCTTTCAAATGCAAAAAAATAATCCCAGCCACCGCACATATTCATACGCAGTGATTAGGTCGTATTGACAGGATATCAAAAATGATTCACGGCACCGTGTTTCACGGCACATACGCACTGTGTTGACGGGATAAATGGATTTCCCCTCCGGACGACACCGCTTTTTTTTATTTTTGCCTTAATTCTTAACAAAAAAAGTGGAGACGATTCTCATGCGCTGCCAAAACAGGTTTTTATCGAGAAATATTGAAAATAAAACATTTCCAGCTGACGACAAAATTTATTTCAGCATAGTAAGGGTTAATCTTTGTTGTTGTTGTGTTGTTGTTTTTTACTATACATACCACGCATCAGTTGGTGCACTCGGCATGTCACAGTCATCGGGTTTATTTCTCACAGCAAATTGTATTGTTAAAAAATCTGTCGATTTCATTTTCGTTTTCTCTCTAGAAATTGCATCCGTGCTAGTACATGATTTAATTATACGTGTTACACGGTGAGAAAATGCTGCCTTCCGCGATTGGGACCAGAATAGTTGAGAGTGCTGTATATTTAACCATACTAAATCATCATATATTCAAGCGCGAAAAGTAGTACGGTAAAGCAAAGAATCCAGATGTTTTATACTTCACAGGCATGTAACATTGTACTGTGTCTTTTACATCATTTTCAAGCATATGTTTGGTGTTTATTGCGTAATTCGGAACATGTTTGTCATGTGAGGTGGTTTCAATTTCAACCTCTTAATCTTTGAACCACCACCAGGTTGGTCACAGGAGAATAATTCCAGCACAAAAATATTTACACAATTCCCTAACATTTGATTGGCCAGTAGCAAGTCTATGTCCAAAATTTATATCCCAGTAAACTCCCATGCCGAACTACTTTCCGTAACCGTGAGGCGCAGTTAAAATAATTCTTAAGAAAACGGAAAATAAACACATTTTCTTGATGAATTTATTTAAAATGCTGGAATTGTAAGGAATGAATGGCCTTTTTGTGGAATTTATCGGGTATAAACTTGGAAAAGTCGCGGGAATACTGGACGAAGGCCTTCTGGCCTTCGTCCAGTATTCCCGCGACTTTTCCAAGTTTATACCCCGATAAATTCCACAAAAAGGCCATTCATTCCCTTAGTGAATGCATCTTTCTTTATTAACAATAAGTATACCTATTTATTATATACCTAGTACCCATGAAATACATAGTTATACCATGTAAATAAAAGTCATATGTTCTCATCGATGAAATAAACATTTTCTGGTGAAAATACGACTACTTCCGCTATCTATATTCATAACGCGCACCTGCAGTGCCGGACTGCAAATAGGCTGCAAATACACATTCATTACCGTATACAGTCTAAAAAACTGCTGATTTCCATGGAGCGGTATATAATATTTTTGCAATATGAATATCCTCTATATCTTAATTAGTGAATATCTAGAGCAGAATAGGTGCAGGTTATGGGAAAATAGGTCCCACAACATCCATATGAAAACTGTTAGCAGTAGAGAACAGTTAAATGTGTCGTAAATGGTTAGTTTATAGGGAAAATCAATGGTGGCCCACCTATAACCTGATCATGTATGCCCGTAGTATGGCCATAGATTAGGCAAGAAAGTAAGCCCATACCATGGCCATAGATTAGGCAAGAAAGTAAGCCCATACCATGGCCATAGATTAGGCAAGATTAGGCAAGAAAGTAAGCCCATACCATGCCCATATATTAGGCAAGAAAGTAAGCCCATACCACGGCCATAGTTTAGACAAGAATGTCTGGCCGTACTGTATGTATGGGTCATACGAATGTCAAATTTCAGGTCACACAATGGTCATACTGTGGGTACAGTATCGCCACAGGATGGTTAAACGATCAGCCTGCTCATTATGTCGTAATCCGTGCGTATATCGGTGAATGACGAGTTAGACAAACGTTCAATATGCATCTACCAAACACATCAGGTTGCGTAATGGATCGGAGCAATACGAGACAAGCCGCTGTGCAATATTGCACTTAAGAAGATTGCGATTTTTCATGAGAAAAAAAAGAATTTACAGAAACTGCGATATTTTTTTGTAAATGATGTTGAAAGTTGACGAAATATTCATAGCAAATGCGGATTTCCGCATTTGCTATGAAAATTTCGTCAACTTTTGACCTCATTTGCGGAAAATATTGCAAATTTTGTAGATATTCTGTCACGAGATATCGCACATCTTCTTAGGTACAAAATCACATGGCTTGTCGCATACAGAAAATGAAGCCTAGTTTGTTACGAATGGAATATTGATCACGTCGAGTTCTGCACAAGTTCTGTGATATTGACTGCTTGCGGCCTGGTGCATAAAATGGCAGTTCACGAAACTGTCCGACTTGTGCGTTATTCATGAATGGTGAGCTGATAAAATGGATCTTATTGTTTGCCCTAGTTTCTTGACCAATGACAGTATAGTATTTCGTCTAAAGTAATCACATATTGCGACGCTTTCGTCAATATCTATTCAATTTATCCATTAAATGTTCCAATAAGTAAAATATTATATTTAGGACTATTGTAAGAAATCCATAAGAAATCCAGATACATTCACGGCACTAACTACTAATCTATATTCTCTATTTATTACACTAGTGTATTATGTTTTTAATACACTATTTATTACTCTGTGTGGGAATATGTGTGCAATATAGTGAAGATATAGAGAATAGTAGGTTAGTGCGTGAATGGGAAAAAATATCTGGCAAGGCTCAGGAAACGGGATGGGCGAGGCTCTGCCGAGCACATCCCGTTTCCGTGCCGCGCCAGATATTTTTTTCCATTCACGGCCACTAACCTACTATTCTATTTATCCCGTCAACAACACCTACAAGTGGCTGTAAAATGTAAAAATAGTGTTGACTGGATATCAAAAATGTTTCACGGCACCGTGTTTCACGGCACATACGCACTGTGTTGACGGATAAAATGACTTACCTGTTCAATTTTGTCATCTAACATTTTGAAAAAGTCCAGTTGGCTACTCGTCACTCTGAAACAGAAATAAGAGATAAATCCTACAAGTGGTTGATTTACATGTATACGAAATGTGGCTGTGACTGGAGAGATGGGGTTTAGGGTGCGACTAGTGCAGTTTCAGATTAGCCTATGCATCCACACAGTCTGACCAGGATCTGCACTGTTCGCCGGTCCATCAATGAAACACCCGCCATGCTTCTAGCACGCAATATACAGTGCAGTCTCTCGACAACAGCCACCCATAGGCTGATGTAGATAGATGGCCGTTGTAGATAGGTTAAATATATATAGGCAAATTTCCATTTGGGACATAAAATATCGACTGTTACAGAGAGGGTGTTGTTGTAGAAAGGTGGCCGTCCGGGAGGTTGGACTGTAGATCGTTATCAGGCTACACGAGTGTGTTATCTGATCAAGGACTACATTTGTCACACATCCCATAATCCCCATTTATCCCATCGACACAGTGCGTATGTGCCGTGAAACACGGTGCCATGAAACATTTTTGATATCCTGTCAATACGACCTAATCACTGCGTCTGAACATGTGCGGTGACTGAGTTTTTTTTTTGCATTTTAAAGCCATTTGTAGGTGTTGACGTGATAAATAGAATAGTAGGTTAGTGCCGCGAATGGGAAAAAATATCTGGCGCGGTACGGAAACGGGATGTGCTCGGCAGAGCCTCGCCCATCCCGTTTCCTGAGCCTTGCCAGATATTTTTACCCATTCACGGCACTAACCTACTATTCTCTATTTCTCCAGCCACAGCCACAACTGACATATATGTACATGTCTACATAACCCATTACATTGGGCATTAGCTTTTAGGAGTAAGCAAATTTGAACAAGAGGGACGAAGGTACGCCTTAGAGGCATGACCAGTATACAATAATTTATTGTAAAACTATGGAAACCCTGATTTGGGCAATTATTGTGCACTTGGCGGCTCAAACCACCGTTTAGACTCTCAATCTAGCGTGTGTGATAGCCTAAACCACGGTCTCAGCTTAAACACCAGTTTAAACTGCCCAAACCCTAGTGTAGGCTCGCCAAATGCACAATAAGTATCTAAACCCCAGTTTGAGAGTCTGTTTAGACTCTCAAACTGGGGTTTAGTGAATTATTGTGCATTTGGTTTGCCATATAAAACCAATAGTGTTCTTTCACATGTACGGAGCACCGCAAGGGATGTAGAACACGAACTAACAATTCGTTCCCTCAATTTAACAATTCGTTGCCACGAATTAACAATTCGTTCCCTCAAATTAAAAAGTCGGTCCCACGAATTGATTTGGCGCCCAGCTGCGCTCGCACAAATGTTAAATTGAGGGAACGAATTGTTACTTCGTGGGAACGAATTAACAAACAAAAAAAACATGTCCCCTGCGGGGCTCCGTACACATGCCAGGATAAACATGTATATCTCATTTGGTTATGATCCATTCCAGTAGAACTTAGTTATTGTGGGGGCAAGTATACACGACGTGAACATTAAAAATGGCCGACAAGCGGAGATAATTAATACATGAAAAGAATGAATAGGGTTATTCGTCTTACCGGGACAACCATGTATACCGGATTTGATTAAGATCTGTCCAGAAAAACGCGAGTTATTGTGCAGAAAATGATACAAAATACGAAAATTAAAAATGGCCGACTAGGGGAGATAAGTTACCAAAACATGTTGGAAATCAATAGGGTTCTACGTCTTGTCGTGAATGAAACGCATATCGAGCTTTCAAACGAGCGTGTAAAAATGAAAAAAAAATGTTAAAGGTTGACCATGATGTTAGATCATAATATTGTGAGGTCATTCAGGCAGAAAAAGTAGGTCAATGGCACAGTCAGGTAGATATGGTGTGGTGTGCTATGTAAGGCGGAAGTTGTGACAAAATAGTGTAAACCCTTTCAACACCACATGCCTATATATTGGTATTGGCAAACAGTGTAGATAAAGATGAGACGGCTCGTGACGAGCCGTCTCATCCGGATCTGCACTTTTTGCAAGTAATTTTCATATTTTTGAGAACAAAAACACCCCCTTTTCATAAATGAACCAGTCTGAAAATCATTTTGTGACGGTTGGATTGGTTGCAAAATTAACATATCAAATTCATTCCAGCTTCTTGGTTAAATGGTTAATACAGAACAAGAGATTGCTGAGAAATTGACTTAATGAACACAAACGTCAACCCGGATTTTACAGCATGAATTTGCCAATGCATTCAAACAGAACTATAGATATTATGTTTGCAAAATGTTCTGTCTGTAATGCAGGGCGCCATGTGTTAAAGACAGAACATTCGGGTCAAGCATTGGTATTCCCCCTGGTATACCGGACCCTAACACTGAAACGCTGTAATAACCATTGTGAAGTGTTTCAGCGATACTGTGAAGATAAAAAGGTCAATGTCATATCAATCGTTGTGACAGTTTTCCACAATTCCATATGTATCACGTGTCTGAATATTAAAGTAATATATCTAGTAATACTGCAATAACTGTTATGGAATGGTGAAGAAACTCTTACAATCATTTTGACGTAAAAGATGTCTAAGTGTTTCGGCGACCTTGCAAAGTTCAGAAAAGTTAAATGTACATACCCAGTCAGTAGGCACAAATGTTTCTTTATAGGAATTAAATACGTGGTTTTTTATTTTTTTTTTTTTTTTTTTACATATTAAATACGTGTGTATAATTGTGTCACTATTCCACCAGTTCTAAATATTACGAGTGCCCGCTATACAGATATAATCATTTAGTAATAATTATTTTAACTGATAGTGACTCGCTGTGGTATCGGGCTATTCTCATATGCAAATGAGGCACGATATTGATTTTACTTATACTAATGAAATGCATCACCTGAAACAATAATAGTTTTGACAGATTATGAAGTATGATTATTACACATCAAACATAAATCCAGAGAATAACTATAATGTCCGTTAACATTTTAAGGAAACACGGTTATCGCCCCTTATCGCAAATTTACGTCGGATATAAAATGTATAATAATGCAAATCACTACGCGGGGTAATGGTGAATGAATGTTTAGTTTGCCAGAAAATGTCTCAGATGACGTCTCTGATATAGAGAACAGTTTGTGCCTACAGAGTGGGTATGTACCTTTAAGATCATGTTAATGGTTGCCTGAATGCGTCGCCTGGGTCCACACATATCACGTATGCAAATATTTCAAAGTAATCCATCTAGTAATAATTGTTAATCAAGAAAGATCAAGGTCCTGCTAATGGCTGTGTGCGTGTGTTCTATAATAGTATTTATCCCGTCAACACAGTGCGTATGTGCCGTGAAACACGTTGCCGTGAAACATTTTTGATATCCTGTCAATACGACCTACTCACTGCGTATGAATATGTGCGGTTGCTGGGATTATTTCTTTGCATTTTAAAGCCATGTATATGTGTTGACGGGATAAATAGAATAGTAGGTTAGTGCCGTGAATGGAAAAAAATATCTGGCGCGGCACGGAAACGGGATGTGCTCGGCAGAGCCTCGCCCATCCCGTTTCCTGAGCCTTGCCAAGATATTTTTTCCCATTCACGGCACTAACCTACTATTCTCTATCTATTTTCCTTATTTCTGAACCAAAGTATATGTTGTGACCACTCATTTGAACCGTCTCGGCGAGGACGGTTCAAATGAGTGGTCACAACATATACTTCTGATGAGAAATAAAGAAATTCTTGAGCCTTGCCGGATATTTTTTCCCATTCACGGCACTAACCTACTATTCTCTATGTGCACATGTATCAAGTGGGCGAATATTAAAGGTGCATGCCCACTCAGTAGGTACAAAATGTTCTTTATAACAGATACGGTACATCATCTGGGACTTTTTCTCCATTACCCCACGTATTGATTGGTATTATTATACATTTTATTTCAGACGTAAATTCCCACATTGATATCAGCGGCGATAACCATGTTTAATTAAAATGTTAACGGACATTACTATTTATTATATGTACTTATTGTTTGATGTGCAGTGATCATACTTTATAATCTGTCGAAAATATATTTTTGACAGGTGACGCATTTAATTAGCATAAATAATTAAAAAATACCGTGCCTCATTTGCATATGAAAATAGACTGATACCACCGCGAGTCACTATCAGTAAAAATAAATATTACTAAATTGTTATATCTGTATAGCGGGCACTCGTAATTTTTTAAAACTGGTGGAATAGTGACACAATTATTCACTTATTTAATTCCTATAAAGAACAGTGTGTGCCTACTGAGTGGGCATGTACCTTTAAAGTAATCCATCCAGCACCAGTATTCAAGTTATGACAAGATGGATACCACTCTTTACAATCTTTGCGACGCTATGACCATGTAAGTACGTACACTAGACGGAACATCAAGAGGAAAGCGACATCCACTCCCTTTTTATAGAATATGAGCATCAAAAGTAGGTCAAAGTCACAGATGAGTGGCTGGATTGTGGCGAGTGATGCAAGAAGGAAGAATTTTAACCAAGTTGTGTTAACATGGGATAATAGGTTTTTGAGAAATGACTTAATCCTTACACTGTTGAATAGAAATTTTCGTCTGCTATTCATCTCTTTTTTTTCTATTTTACTCGATCAAAACATATTTTGACAGCGCATGAGAATCGTCTCCACTGGAGACGATTCTCATTCGCAGTCAAAATATGTTTCTGCGATATAATAAGACAAATATCAAAACACACCAGACGACAATTTTCGTTTTCCGCCGTTTAAGGTTTAAAATACAGACATTAACCAGGATACATGACGGATGTTGGCAACTTGATTTGTTAATGTAGATCAAGAGGTTGTTGAGAAACTACTTGAACGAAAGAGTTATTTGAAATTCAGAGTGGCATCAATAGCTCTATCATTTCTCTTCGAAGAAATTGGTGATTAGCCAATCAGAATTTAGATAACTCAAGCACATAATGGAAGACTCGGACAGTTTGTTATTATAGGAATGAATGGCCTTTTTGTGGAATTTATCGTGGTATATACTTTGGAAAAGTCGCGGGGTATATACTTGGAAAAGTCGCGGGAATACTGGACGAAGGCCGGAAGGCCTTCGTTCAGTATTCCCGCGACTTTTCCAAGTATATACCCCGATAAATTCCACAAAAAGGCCATTCATTCCTATAATAATTGCAGCAGAAAAAATTTACACAATTCCCTAACATTTGATTGGCCCGTAGCAAGTCTCTGTCCAAAATTTATATCCCAGTAAACTCTCACGCCGAACTACTTTCCGTAGGGAATTGTGTAAATATTTTTGTGCTGGAATTATTCTCTGCTACTTTCATGTTTCGTACGAATGTTTGGGGACCTATTTCCCATAACCTGCACCCATTCTGCTCACAGGTGGAAGACTCGGACCTATGACACCAAAAAAATGCCTATTAAAAAAATCCCATTACCCCCACCCACTTGGTCTCGTACATTACCATCTTCTATTTATAGAAGGTGTGTATAAATATGGCTATTATAGAAAGAGCCCTCTCTTTTCCGATTCGCACAAACACAATAAACATCGATTAAATGTATGAAATATGTCTCTGGCAATCGATAAAGGTATTAGGTGTGTGAATATACTCACTTCAAATCGCTGTTTCAAGTATTTATTGAGTTATTCGCGTTTTGATTACCCCATCCAAAGCGAAAGTTGAGTGTACGAAAGAATCTCACACAGAATCGGAGGCCGTCCGGCGTGGATTATCGGTCATATTTGGCCGATAGCTGATCGCCAGCTCAAACTAAAGTGGTGCACCATGACCATATACATTAGAAACTCCAACCATACAAAGTTCGTCCAATTGTGATCGTTCACCGATCTAAAAAACACTTTTTTGTCTAATTTCGTTCATTATCTGGAACCGGGTCAATGCACCATCTTCCATAATACAACCGGAAGCGTCTATTAAAGAACATCTGATTGGCTAAATCTAAACTGTAATGACGTCATTCAACCTATTTCAGGATTCCGGAAGACATAATCTGATAGTACGCGAATCATGAATGAAAGTAGAAAAAAATGTATTTTTTAGATCGGTGAACGATCACAATTGGACGAACTTTGTATGGTTCGAGTCTCTAATGTATATGGTCATTGTGCACCACTTCAGTTTGAGCTGGCGATCAGTTATTGGTCAAATATGACCGATAATCCACACCGGACGGCCTCCGATTCTGTGTGAGATTCTTTCGTACACGCAAATTTCGCTTTGGATGGGGTATACAAAATGCGAATAACTGAAAAAAATGCTGGAAAGAGCGATTTGAAGTGAATATATTCACACACCTAATACCTTTATCGATTGCCAGCGACAGAAATCATACATTTAATCGATGTGTATTGTGTTTGTGCGAGTCGGAAACGAGAGGGCTCTTTCTATAATGGCCACAATGTTATCCACCTTTCTTTATATAAGATGGTAATGTACGAGACCAAGTGGGTGGGGTAATGGGATTTTTTTAATAGGCATTTTTGTTGGTGTCACAGGTCCGAGTCTTCCACCTGTGACGCAAAAAGTCAGCAGCTCGAATTGAAACCGCCTCACAACATATTCCGATTTACAAAATAATCCCAATGCATACGCTTGAAACGGGTGCAAATGATGCACAAACATGCCCGTGAAGTAGATTAGTACATCAATTGACCGGTTTCTGCAAGCAGCGTGTCTATGGCATAACAAATCTGGCTTATATTTTAACGTACTACTTTTGAATGAATATCCAATGATTTAGTGTGGTTATACCTAACAAAATGTCCAGTAAACAATCATATGCGATTATACAGTAATGTACATTAACGTACAGTAACGTTCAGTACGACACCAGGTGAATGGGGTAATGGTATTTTAATAGAGATTTGTATGTCACAAGTCCGAGTCTTCCGCCTGTTAATTCAAAGAGGAAAAAAATGGGTCAAGGACACAGTTGGAAGGATGAGTGTGGGCGAGTGATGCAAGGAAGAAGCTGTCAGCAAGTTTCAATAACATTGCCTAGTAATTTTAAGTGGACTCCCATATCACAGGCCGTACTATATAAAAGTCATACATGTATTTGTTTCGTCCAATATTTAGACTTTTACATTTTTTTTAGTGCGAGAAAAATGTTCATTTACCAATAATTCCAGCACAACAATATTTACACAATCCCCTAACATTTGATTGGCCCGTAGCAAGTCTCTGTCCAACATTTATATTCCAGTAAACTCCCACGCCGAACTACTTTCCGTAACCGTGATGCGCAGTTAAAATAATTGTTGAGAAAACGGAAAATAAACACATTTTCATTCTTGATGAATTTATTTCAAATGCTGGAATTATAAGGAATGAATGGCATTTTTGTGGAATTTATTGGGGATATAAACTTGAAAAAGTCGCGGGAATACTGGACGAGGCCTTCCGGCCTTCGTCCAGTATTCCCGCGACTTTTCCAAGTTTATACCCCGATAAATTCCACAAAAAGGCCATTCATTCCTATATTACCGGACGTGTTAATCGGCATAGGGCCATAGCAAGTTCTTTCTCTGTTAAGCGTCCGCGTGCAGGTAGGTTTTGAGGGTGGTTCTATGAATAAGAAAAATGTGTATGCTATTTTACACTATTTACCGGTAAAGTAATATGAAAATTGATTTGGAACTTGTCTAAGTTTTAAGTCCGTTCATGAATTTACACTTAATACGTTTAATAAGAGTGTTTTCTTATTATTTAGCAGCAATTTAAATGTATATTAAAAACTTCATCAACCCTTTGCACACTGCAAAGGGTTGATAAAGTTTTTAACATAAATTGACGTTTTTTTTTTCTTCAAGGTCTTGTTTGTTTTTACGGGATAAGTAATTAGGTTTTGGCTATCCAGGTGGACGCTTAACAGTGAAAAACAATGGCATGGCCTTATTATACTTTTTCTATCAAACGTAACTACAACTCATTATATCATCGGCGATAACCGTGTTCCCGTAAAAGGAAATATAGACCTTGCATAAGTGATGATTTGATAATATGTGTTTTGGCATTGGTGAGTGGGAAATGAAAACATAGATGATCACAAACAGGGACATGAAGTTTAAAGGTGCATGCCCACTCAATAGGCACACACTGTTCTTTATAGGAATTAAATAACTGTATAATTGTGTCTTTATTCCACCAGTTCTAAAAATGACGAGTGACCGCTATGCAAATATAATCATTTAGTAATATGTATTTTACTGATGGTGACGCGCGGTGGTATCAGGCTATTTTCATATGCAAATGAGGCATGCTATTTTTTATGTATTTATACTAATTAATTGCGTCATCTGAAAAAATAATATTTTCGACAGATTATAAATTATGATAATTGGACATCAACAAATAAATACAGAGAATAAATAGTAATGTCCGTTAACATTTTAAGGAAACGCGGTTATCGTCCCTGATAGCAGTGTGAAAATTTACGTCTGATATAAAATGTATACTAATGCCAATCAATACGTGGGATAATGGTGACTGAATGTTTATTTTGCCAGAAAATGTCTCAGATAATGTCTCTGATATGAAGAAAATGTTGTGCCTACTGAGTGGGCATGTACCTTTAAAGTGAATAATTCATACAGTAAATTTGTTATAGTAGAATGAATCTACACAACTAGAGATTTAAAATCTACTGGACCGGAAAGTTCAGTTATTTGACATTGTTACATGGTTTCCGTTGTTTGCACATATGTGTAAACAAATAGCGAGTGCTGTTTGCACATGGCTTTAGGCAATGCTCATTCCGGGGCCGCGCGTAATGGAAGTGCCTTCATGACGTCACTACGCGGAAGTGCCTTCGTGACGTCACTACTTCATGACGTTCATGACGCGGCCCCGGAATGTGCATACCGAAAATTATCTACGTGAATGGGACGATTTATAAAAGTACTGAAAATACTGAATATAATGCTCAAATTACATCAGTTTTTTGTTGGAAATGTAACAATAACGTTTGATCATGTCCAGCCGTGTGCAAACGTTTGCTGTGTCCCTCGGGAACTGTTTGAACCCGCGGCCTGCGGCCTTGGGGTTTAAACAGTTCCCTCGGGCCACAGCAAACGTTTGCACACGGCTGGACATGGTCAAACCTTATATTGACCTTGACCTTGGGCACGGGAGAGCATATGTGTTGGCGGGGAATGTACATATGGATGATAACAAAACTAAATACAATAGAAGTTTCAAGTCAATTGGTCATATGTTACAGAAGTTATAGCAAACTGGAAAACGTGACGGACGGGCGACTATCTATATCCCAGTTTCGCGTTTGGATATAAATAGCCCAGAGTTGCACGCCGGCGCAATTAAAACAAGATTAAAACTGGGAGATAATCTAACATCTAGGGTATGTTTAAAAACCGAAAATAACTTTCCGCATCTACATATTATATGGTATGATCATTACACATCAAAAATAAGATAATAAATAGTTGTTACCGTTAAACTTTCAAGGAAACACGGTTATCGCCCTTGATATCCAGAGTGGCAATTGCGTTTGACATACATAAAGTATGATAATGCCAATAACCTCGTCAGATAATGGTAAATCAATTTATTTTGCCCGAAAAATGCCATATCTAAATAATGAACTAAAGAAATACAAATCTGGGGAAAACAGATCTCGTTGTACATAAACATGATAAACATGAATAATTCCAGCACAAAAATATTTACACAATTCCCTAACATTTGATTGGCCCGTAGCAAGTCTGTCCACAATTTATATCCCAGTAAACTCCTAAGCCGAACTACTTTCCGTAACCGTGAGGCACAGTTAAAATAATTCTTAAGAAAACGGAAAATAAACATATTTTCTTGATGAATTTATTTCAAATGCTGGAATTATAAGGAATGAATGGCCTTTTTGTTGAATTTATCGGGGATATAAACTTGGAAAAGTCGCGGGAAATACTGGACGAAGGCCGGAAGGCCTCGTCCAGTATTCCCGCGACTTTTCCAAGTTTATACCCCGATAAATTCAACAAAAAGGCCATTCATTCCTATAATAACTTCATCATAATATGGGACGGGCTGTAACTAATGTTGCTAAAACTTGTAGCCCAACCCGTTTGCTCTTCTAAATTAATCTGCATTTATTAACTGTAAAGTTACATTGTAAATTTAGAGCAATAAAAATATATGTTTTAAACTAAAAATCATAATATGGGTCACTACGTGCTCCAGTGTTTCAGTTTCTATGTCGTTTCCTCAGCTGTGTAAATACTAACAAGATAATGACAAGATGATCCACTTACAAGCTGCAGTCTCAGAGCACACAACCGCCTGTGTTATAGAGAATAGTAGGTTAGTGCCGTGAATGGGGAAAAAATATGGGGAAAAATATCCGGCAAGGCTCAAGAATTTATTTATTTCTCATCAGAAGTATATGTTGTGACCACTCATTTGAACCGTCTCGCCGAGACGGTTCAAATGAGTGGTCACAACATATACTTTGGTTCAGAAATAAGGAAAATAGATAGAGAATAGTAGGTCAGTGCCGTGAATGGGAAAAAATATCTGGCAAGGCTCAGGAAACGGGATGGGCGAGGCTCTGTCGAGCACATCCCGTTTCCGTGCCGAGCCAGATATTTTTTCCCATTCACGTTACTAACCTACTATTCTATTTATCCCGTCAACACCTACAAATGGCTGTAAAATGCAAAAATAGTATTGACTGGATATCAAAAATGTTTCACGGCACCGTGTTTCACGGCACATACGCACTGTGTTGACGGGATAAAAGCGTGTATTCTCCCGCAATCGTTATAAGATAAGCACCGCCCACAAAAATTCATACGCGGATGCAAACGCCCCCGAAACTTCTCTTATAATGTATTTTTGTTCTACAATATTGTTCAGAAATGTAATAAATAGGATATGCCATCGAACATGTTTGAATAGCTTGAAATAATCCACGAGTGTACGCCGACTTCCGCGTAAACAACTCGTTCGCTTCGCTTACTCGTTGTTTACGCGGAAGCCGACGTACACACTCGCGTATTATTTCACGCTATTCAAACATGAACGATGGAATGTCCGTCTATATCACTTCCATTACCCTCAAGGGATAAATATAAACAACGATATAAACAGCTCAGGCTCAGACAATCAAGCTGCTTGATCTAAAAAAAAAAACAATGTTCAAGTAGTTGTAGACGAAGAAATATAAATATTGGCAAGATTTCCGCAAGCGATAGTGTAACATTCCGGCGATAATTGCAGTATGCGTTTTCCGCTCACAAGTGCACTAACGATAGTGCTCCTCCAGGGATTCCATAATGAGGGACATTTGCTCTAATGACATACATTGTGATTGCTCGTGGAATGCTGCGATAAATTGGTGTGTATCCGGTTTCCGACCAGGTTTCGCTGTTCGTACACGACATACCTGCTTGTTAGAGTTGAACATGTTAACCCATTCAACACCACAGGCCTGTTTCGTCGTATTGGCAAAAAGTGTAGATTCAGATGAGCCTGCTCGTGACGAGCCGTCTCATCAGAATCTGCAATTTTTGCGAGTAATTATCATATTTGTTTTAGACCACCCCCTGTTCATAAATGAACCAGTCTGAAAATATTTGTTTGACGATTGGATTGGTTGTAAAAGTAACATATTATATCCATTCCAGATACATAGGGTGAAAGGGTTAACAAGCTAAGACACTACAGCCCTAATGATAACTGTAGAAGATAGAATTTTATTTCCTGGAATCTCTGTGCATTCTCGCATCAAGATTGCTTTTCAATTATTGCCGAGATATTGATAAAAATGTTCTACGTATTTATTTATTTATTGTTTATTTATTTATTTTTATTTTATTTATTTATTTATTTATTTATTTATTTATTTATTTATTTATTATTTATTTATTTATTTATTTATTTATTTATTTATTTATTTATTTATTTATTTTTTTTATTTATATTTATTTATTTATTTATTTATTTATTTATTTATTTATTATTTATTTATTTATTTATTTATTTATTTATTTATGTAAAGACTTATCAACAGCTACAGTGGGGTCAGCGTGTAAGTGCACACACGAACGAACACGACAGGTTGGAACCAACCTGTTGTGTTCGTTCGTGTGTGCACTTACACGCTGACCCCACTGTAAGGCCATTTTAGTTGTACCCTTCTTGTGAATGGAAATCTCATAAATACCCTACTAATAAAACAATAGCGACGGCCATAAATATAAACCATATGAATGTGGTCATTATGCAGATACTGGTCCAATAAAAAGGCGCACACACCTGTAATACGCAAATAATAGACCAATTTTGATGTAGGACGTGTATATGTACGTCTCTACACAGGTGTGTAGAAGCCAAATATTATACATGTAAACACAAACAAAAAACGTGTGCTTCTTATTTCTTACTACAGCATATAATGTGATGTCCTTGCTGCATGTGCTGGCAGCATCTGCACAAACACTTATTGAACACATATGATTTATTGGTGTTAGTAGTTGTCGTTTCATGAGTAGGTTTCTTTATTAGATTTCCATAGACTTTTACATGGGGCCACAGGAAGGACACAACAACCTTAAGGACTGCCTTTATAGAATATAAATGTAGTGGAATCATACATGTGACTGAATATCTATATAAAGTATATATGACCCTGTTCTTCTTAGATTATATTATACAGAGCATTAAGATGCCATTTCCGCCATTTTAGTTTGTACATGCTATCGGAAAGTTTCACCACTTGGAGGATTTGAAACCTACAGCAAATAATATGGCAGAAAATCTAATAAACGTTGGTGCAATACGTCCCACATATATAGGACGACAACGTCCTATAAATATTATTTCAGCAGACTACACAAAATGCTAGCTATCTGAGCATTTCTACCATCACTCAAAATATATACAATGGACACGTTTTCAATGTGTAAAATGTCAAACTGATGCACTGTCTATTATTAGAAGTGCATCTGCTACAGGTAAAAACCGTATTTACTCGCATACATTTAGCAGGCAATTATACAGTAGTAAGAATACACTCAGATACCTGCTTACAAGCCACTGGATTCAATACAGTATGTATGGTAATATGGAGGTATATCTACAGCACTGTGATTGTTCTTACTGTTACACAGTCTTTACTGAATTCTCAAACATTTTAACAAAGGGTCAACCCTTCAGATATCAGACGTTGTATATAAAGTTGATGAAAACAAGGCATAGCTTGCTGTAGTCAGATGTCTCCCCATCATGTTGCATCAATTTGTATTCATGTGTTTGTCATATTAATAATGGTATGTGTCAAACGCAATAAGCGGTCAAACTGGCTGATAGCGTGTACACACTAAGATGGCCGACATGGCAACTCCATGCACTGTGTAGGATATAGTAAGAAGAGAATGTTATGCATATATCCCATCACATTTACGAAACAATTGTGTATAAATCATTAGATGATCAGGGGCCGACGGGTCCTTAATGGGATCAAATACCATATCTTACCTGTACGAATGGGGTGAAAATCCCAACATCAAAGCTGAATATTTACGAAACGAATTATATATTCAGCCCTTAAATAGTGAAAAATATCTGGCAAGGCTCAGGAAACGGGATGGGCGAGGCTCTGCCGAGCACATCCCGTTTCCGTGCCGCGCCAGATATTGTTTTCCATTCACGGCACTAACCTACTATTCTATTTATCCCGTCAACACATATACATGGCTTTAAAATGCAAAGAAATAATCCCAGCAAGCGCACATATTCATACGCAGTGAGTAGGTCGTATTGACAGGATATGAAAAACGTTGCACGGCAACGTGTTTCACGGCACATACGCACTGTGTTGATGGGATAAATTAGAATACCCTGCTCTGTAGCCGATTTCACCAACATTGCAAAGTATACTTTTCTAGCATATACTTTGAGGGAGTAATCATTTATTTTCCCTGAAATGCATTATTTAATATAGAACTAACAACTGCATATGTTTGATGATTAAAAGTATGCAGAATTATTATACTGAATGTATTACATTATCACAGCCAAAATGGCTGTGATAATGTAATAAATTCAGTATAATACAAAATAATAAATTTTCATATAAAAGAAAATGTATCCCTCAAAGTATACTTTTCTAGAAAAGTATACTTTTCAATGTTGGTGAAATAGGCTACTGGAGTCACTTAGCCCCACCACTCCCGATACGTAATACGTTTAGTACTAATCTTACTACTTGTATAATGTGTATAACATTTTTTTTATTCAATTCTCAAATAACAAGAAAGCAAAACATTTATCCGAAGATCAAATCAAGGATATCGGGATTCCTGTAAGGAGGAAACCCATTACTAAATTACCATTCGCATGCTCCCAACTAGTGCTGAGTACATAATTATAATTACATTTCATTCCACTGCATTAAATAATCGTTATGACGGGAGTAGTATTTCCAATTGTGCGCTTGAAGCGTACTTAGTTTACTTTCTACTTCGTGGCGAGTGACTTAAGAAGTTTGATAATACACATTTTATGAGGTAAGTATTTGGTAATAGTTTTGTGTCTTAATATAGAACTGTATATCGATAACAATATAATGAAGTATGCACGACAACGCCCTGTAGGGTTTTTTCTATATTTTAGTGCGCGAGATGTAAATGATATTACACAAATGTATACAGGTGACGGTGGTATAGTGCAACCTGTTGCATATAAAGTGGAAAACGTGCAGCATGCTCACAGCCGTCTGCCCGTGAACATGTAAGTCGAATCAAGCCCAAAATATATTTTCTAAACATGATTTATCCACTGTGGTATCGGAGACGTCTTCCGTCGTCTAATTCCTAGTGTCTACCACACCACCACATACAGCCCCAAATCCTCATACTTCTGTTTGTGGGGGAGACATTAATCATTACAACTCTAAACAACAGGGGACCTTTTCACTAAACTTCGTACGACTAAAATGTTCGTAAGTGCAACATTATGATAGTCTGTAAATTTCGCATTAACAATGTTTTCCTGTAAATAATTATTGGATTTACATTTATTGAGCATAGGCTGCATATGCAGCCTATGCTCAATAAATGTAAATGTATCAATTGAAATTTCAAGACGATCCTAAGTTTGCACTTACGAACATTTTAGTCGTACGAAGTTTAGTGAAACGGCCCCCAAGACTGTGATATGGTAATTCGTGAGTGTGACTGGAGAAATGGGGCTTTGCAACAAGTGTACATCCAGATCTGATCAGCATCTGCACTGTTCGCCATTCCATCAAGAAACGCCTACCATGTTTCTATCAAACGATAGAGATCGTTATCAGGCTACAGGAGTGTTCAATTTCATCAGGAGTGACACTGGTCACAAATGCCATAAGCCCAATTTCTCCAGTCACATTTTAAGGACCAATCCAATCATGACAAAATGATTTTCAGCCTAGTCTATTTACAATAAGGTGTATTTTTTTCTAAGAATTCTAAGAAGATAGGAACATTTAGTACTTGCAATAATGCAGATCCTGATGAGAAGGCTCATCTGGAACATACTGTTCTCTGTTTGCAAACACTGCTAACGAGGTATGCTACGGGAGCCCAGCAGGGGACGTAGAATTTTTTTTGTTTATTAATTTCGTTCCCACGAAATAACAAATCGTTCCCTCAATATAGCAATTCGCTCCCTCAATTTAGCAATTCGTTCCCACGAAATAACAATTCGTTTCCCACGGGTAACGAATTGTTAATTCGTGGGAACGAATTGCTAATTCGAGGGAACATATTGTTAAATTGAGGGGACGAATTGTCATTTCGTGGGAAGGAATTGTCATTTCGTGGGAAGGAATTGTTAATTCGAGGGAACGAATTGTTATATCGCGGGAACGAATTGTTATATCGCGGGAACGAATTGTTATATCGCGGGAACGAATTGTTATTTCGTGGGAACGTTAGTATGCAGTATTGAACGGGATACATGTAAGTAGTGCATATATTTCATGAATGACCCCGTTTTCCTCATGACGTCTCAATTCTTGTCCATGGAGATTTCAAATGAATGCACAAAGCAGTCTGATTGAATAACCTCGTTAAGAAAAATCTATATCCGTCCCTGCTTTGTCTGCCAAACTAACATGATAATGATGTGATTATCTGGAACATGGAATGGAGATCAATAGAATCACCCTCAATGTGCAGACGAAAAAAAAAATAGAAAAAAACGTGAAAATATCCACAGTATTATTAACAATTTATTACAGTGGATTATCGTAGTACCGAACACCCTGGGTACCGCCAGGATGTTCGGTATAGAGAGTTTCAACTGTAATCAAACAATCACCAGCTGTCAGAGCCACAACATGGAACTGTTGTAAGAGCTGGGCTTGGCTTGGAGGTACATGAGCTGTACAGTTAAATATCTCTATACCGAACACCCTGGGTAGCACCAGGCCAGAGTGTTCGGTATAGAGAGTTTCAACTGTAATCAAACAATCACCAGCTGTCAGAGCCACAGCATGGAACTGTTGTAAGAGCTGGGATTGGAGGTACATGAGCTGTACAGAGAAATCTCGTAATACCGAACACCCTGGGCACCGCCAAAGTGTTCGGTATAGAGAGATTACACATTATACGAAATCAACATGTTTAACATTGTAATTTTCTATGCATTCTATGTATTTCTGCAGGATATCGATAATTCTCAAATGATCGTATGAACTTGCCACTACAATATTGACATTAGAACCTTAAACATATTAGTCCATGTGTTATGATACGAGGTTGTGTCCGACCTATGAAAAGGAGCTGTTATTCGATATTATTTGCATAAATATGTTCTAACTATGTTATTTTAGCAAGATAACAATAATCCAATAACCAAAATATTGACATTAGCGTTAATAAAATCGCGGAATGTGTTATGATACGAGGTCGTGTCCGGCCAAGGTTAGAAGCCTTGTTCATATATATATATATAGTTATACCGATGAAAGCCGAAACACGCTGAATGTCTGTGGGTATAGCAGTAGTTGCGAACTCTTGCAATCTACTCCCGTACCGTCCGTAGGCAGACCTACGGACGGTACAGGAATATGTTATGATACGAGATCGTTTTTGTTATGATACGAGGTCGTTTCGGCTTTTTTTTTTTACTTCGCAACTACGTATAGCGGGTGTTTTATTGACCGACTTACTTTATGTTTTTCCCGGTGAACTCCCTGTCATTGTGTTTGGGTGATGATTTACTGTTCGCTGTCTCCATCTGCAACATACAGTATAGTGTTTCTCTCAGCATTAAAACTGGTGCAGGTGTGGATCCAGGCGGGGGCGTGTCCGGCGCACGCCCCCTCTAAAATTGGTCGAGTTCAGATTTTAACCCATTTTTTTTTCGTGGAAAGATCTGATTATTTTCTTATTTCTCACACAAAGTTTATGTTGTTACCACTCAGTTGAACCGTCTCGCCGAGACGGTTCAACTGAGTGGTAACAACATATACTTTTGATGAGAAATAAAAAAAAAATGCAGAAAAAAATAATTCTTAATTTTATGAAAATGGAAATCCACGCCCCCTCTAGACATAAATCCTGGATCCGCCCCTGTGGTGTCCCATTGATTAGGCACAAAATGTTATTTATAGAAATTAAATAAGTGTATAATTGTGAAACTATTTTTAAAATTACGAGTAGTATATAAGAGTCATAATGATACAAGTTTATATGGAAGCCACCCACTATGTATGGTGGCTTCCACACGAAACTTGTAATCATTATGACTCTTATATACTACTACCGCGAGACCATATATTTATGACATGAGAAGATACACCCTATTAGAGATAAGAATCCCTATGTTATACTCAGTATATATATAACATAATGGTTCTAGTTAAGTGTGCGTGGTTGAAGACAGGTAGTCACGAGATATGTTTTCGCACCGGTATTTACGAATATTGCAAACATCACCGTGCATGGATGCGAAGAGTTGGATCCTGTTTCACCTCGCCATGTCGGCATTGTGGGGTAGGGACCAAAGCCGAGTCATTGCTATGTCCACCATGCGGTGGCACTCAGGCTACTCATCGAATGGCTAACAAGGGATTACGTGCTCGCAAGTATTATCGTTTAGTAATAATTCAAATCGGAAAGTCAGTTAGAAAGATAGAATCGATCTAATAAGTCACGGTGTTTCTACAGCATTAAAACACTGTAAAAAAACATTATCAAACTAATTTTATAAAATTGGAAAATTGAACAGAAAAAACAAGTACCAATATTATTAGAGAAAATGGATAATACAATACAATTTGAATTGCAAATTTTAATGACTGTGTTGAAGAAGTTTACGAAGCTTACGGGGGTTATAATCCTGTATATAAATTCTATAAAATGAGAACACTAGGCGATATCGAATACATGAAATACCAGCGTAATTTATTACGCTCCGATAAAAACGTTACATTTACAATATTATACCGGCAATTATGTCAACTATACAACAGGCAAATACGAACATTAAGACAGATAATGCGTATCGGATATGAAACTAAGGTGTATTATACAAAAAATTTAAAACCCAACGATTCGTTTACGAATGTATATTTCTACGATATCGCTTATAAAGATATTGAAAAATTATTATTGAAAAAAAAAACAACTACTAATTAATTTATAGCCGATTGTATTTTCCTTATCGAAGGTATGTAAACTGGCAATCTGAATTTATCAATTTTATCAACCTCGAGCGGTCGGATAGGAACGCCGTTGTCATGCAGTTGTTTCCCATAGCGACCACATTTGTAGGGATAGAAATAAATAAATAAAAAATGTTTAGCTCAACCGCGGCGCAAACCCACGACCCTCGTCTCTATAGAGTCTGCCTTAACCCACACGACCATGTAGGCTGTTATGATAAACATTACCTAGTGTTGTACAATTATCGATTTACGACAATGTTTCAATTACACGGGTAAATTGATAGCCGAGGTAAACAGACAGTTATTTATAGCCGAGTGTATCAATTTACACAGGCGATTACAGTGTAATCCTCGACTGAATTTGTTATGCGATTACGGTGTAATTCTCAGTGAAAAACACATGTTGTATAGGTATGTAAATTTGTTTACTGCACCAATATAAGAAAAAAAAAATTAAATTATTTTATAATGGTGCTGTAACATTTCTTCCGACTTTATCTCCAAGTTTTTCCCTAAATTTATCCCAATCAGTACACTCAATTTTGGGCATGGTGGCGCGCGCCTTGATTCTTATATCATTTTTTAATTGTTCATATCTCCCCATTTCTTCCACCACGGATTCAAACTCTAAATTTGATATTTTCTTATCGGCCAACGCTTTGGACACCATAACGTCGATGGTATTTTTCTTCGACCTGGCGAGAACGGATATTCTATCATGTTTTCTACATATTTTTTCGAGTTTTCCACCCGACGCCCTAATTACCATACACAACAACTCAGAAATGGCAGACACCGCACATAAAATCCCCGCTACGGGAACCGTTATAATGGTGGATATAGTTGCAGCTGTCCCCGCCCCACACAACACAGAAACACTCGCCAGAGCCGTGCTAGATACTTCAGCCATGTTCACCGCACGCCTATATTTTCTTTTTCTATTTGTATATTCTCTAACTAAAATATCCTGCATAGCGACGATATTATTCAACCTAAAATCTGAACTTCTTTCGTTAATTGTACACAGTGTTGATGGAGTGGTATTGACAATTGGAAGCGTTGATTCGTTCATATTTAAATTTTACAAATTTATTTCAATATATTAGTATTTACAAAATAAGTTCAATTAACAACGAGACAATAGTGGAAGAACTCTCTTGGTCACCGAATTTCGTAACAAAGTTAATAACACTACCTTTGGAAAGTCTAATTCGATCATAACCGGAGAACGAAACCACCGTCGAACTATCTCCAGAGATTTTAGTGACTCAAACCCCCGTTCTTCCCCATCTACTACAAGATTTATCGCGACCGCGCCCACAGGTTTTACCACTAGCATTAACCGAGCAGACCGCCATTTGGATAACTTCACCCGCAGCTGTCATAGTGTATCCCCCACATTTATTACTCGCTTTGGCACCGAACGAATATTCATAGTGCCCTCAACCAATGGGCCCCGCTTCTCAGCCCAAACTGTTTATGACACGTTTTGGCGTTTCATTGTTCGCACTATTCCGGCAAGCGCACTGTTTGCGTTATATGCCTCAGTACGAATATTATAAGAGGCCTCCTCAAGAGCTTAGGTCGCGGCTATACGATCATGTTTCAGTTTATCGGAAACTTCGGTTATCTTTCCGTCTAGTTCGGTAAGTGCCGCTTCTCTGCTGAGAGAGTCCTCTAAGCGCAACGCATCATAAGCCTCCGTAATGGTCGCCTGGTGGCCTTCTAGGGCTTTCTCAACACCCAACCGGGCCTCATTTTGAAATTCGGTTATTTTCCCGTCTAGTTCAGCAACCGTCGCTTCTCTGATGAGAGAGTCCTCTGAG
Organism: Conchocele bisecta; assembly: GCA_029237695.1. Classification (NCBI taxonomy): domain Eukaryota; kingdom Metazoa; phylum Mollusca; class Bivalvia; order Lucinida; family Thyasiridae; genus Conchocele; species Conchocele bisecta. The sequence goes on along the minus strand of CM055271.1, from coordinate 66,048,290 downwards.
CGCAACGCTTCATAAGCCTTCGCAAGGGCTGCCTGATGTCTTCTCGGGCTTTCTCAACACCAGACCGGGTCTCTCTTTTCGAAATTCGGTTATTTTTCCGTCTAGTTCAGCAACCGCCGCTTCTCTGAGAGAGTCCTATGAGCGCAACACCCTATAAGCCTCCGTAAGGTCCGCCTGGTGGTCTGCTCGGGCTTTCTCAATACCCGTTCGGACCCCTCAACCCCCAACCGGCCTCTTTTTGAAATTTGGTTATTTTTTCGTATAGTTCAGTAAGTGCCGCTTCTCTGTTGAGAGAGTCCTCTGAGCGTAACGCCCCATAAGCCTCCGCAATGGCCTCCTTGTGGTCTTCTCGGACCCCCTCAACCCCCGACCGGGTCTCTTTCAGAAATTCGGCTATTTTTCCCGTCTAGTTCAGTAAGTGTAGCTCTTTAGCTGAAGAGTCCTAAGCGCAAGCATCATAAGCCTCCGCAATGGCCTGCGCAAGGTTCACCTGGTGGTCTTTCTCGACTTTATCAAATACCCGACCCTGCTCTTTTCGAAATTCGTTATCCGTCTAGTTCGGCAACCTCCGCTTCTCTGATGAGAGAGTCCTCTAACGCAATGCACCATAAGCCTCCGTAAGGTCCGCCTGGTGGTCTTCTCGGGCTTTCTCAATACCCGACCTGGCCTCTTTTCGAAATTTGGTTTATTTTTTTTTTGTCTAGTTCGGTAAGTGCCGCTTCTCTGGATGAGAGAGCCTCTAAGCGCAACGTATCATAACCCTCCGTAAGGGCCGCCTGGTGGTCTTCTCGACTTTATTCAATATCCGACCTGGTCTCTTTTCGAAATTTTGTTATTTTCCCGTCTAGTTCGGTAAGTGTCGCTTCTTTGCTGAGAGAGTCCTTTCTAAGCGAACGTACATCCGTAAGGGCGCCTGGTGGTCTTGGAACGTTTATCATATCCACCTGGTCTCTTTTCGAATTTTGTTATTTTCCCGTCTATCGGTAAGTCGCTTCTTTGCTGAGATCCTTTAAGAGCAAGCTCATAAGCATCCGAGGTCGCCTTTGGTGGTCTTCTCGGACTTTCAATCCCCAACCGGGCCTCTTTTCGAAATTTGGTTTTTTATTTATTCACCTAGTTCGTTTAGTTCCGTATGCGTTTCTTCACGACTTTGTGTATTCACAGCCAGGGCATATTCTCTAAGTTGTGATAGTAGACTCTTGTGAATCTCGTCCGTGGCCACCGATATAGTTCTATTGATCCAGGCCTTTGTTTTTTGGGTAGTTAAAAAGTCGCCCTCTGTCGGGATGAATCCCCCTTCTGTCGGTTCCAAATTCTTTGAATTTGTCACCCAATCGGAAGAACTACCTGGTCCGTATATACTAATTTTCAATAGTTGATAATATATTATATTACGACATGCGTTTAATTCTAAATAATTTTCTTAAAATTAATTAATTTGAAATTTCTAGGACGACCGAAATTGGGTAATCGTTCTTCAACTCTCGCCCTTTATCATTGAGAATAGAAATCTTCAACTCGTGGATGTGTCCCGCCCGATTCCAAAACTTTCATCTCGGGGTGTGGGAAGTATAAGGTCACAGTCTCGCCATAGAAACAGTCGCTGGCGGGCACGGTTTTCAGTAATGTGGTGGGAGTGCCGTCTACCGTGTTGTACGATGTGTTTCACCCGATCCAGGTGCACCCCCGAGAGTTTTCGTGACGGCGAAGTTCACCGGGGTCGTGCCGACGTGCTCGCCAGGATCAAACACTCCGTCATCGTTGTAAGGGTATGTTATTTTAAATCCTAACAGTGAGCCCAACCCCGGTGAGATACTAAACGCCTATCAACGGTCAATGTCGTGAGCCCCGTGGCTTTCGAGATTGCGAGAGTGACTACTCCAGGAATCTTCTCCGCGACAAAAGCTTGGAGATCTCCGAAACTCCAAAGACCCATGAGGTACTATAACCTTTGGTGGACTTATGACTCTATTTACGTCTATCTATGTGGCACAGCTATAAAGTGTTCTGATGCGAAAAACTCGACGTCCTCGACTTCTCTTGTTGTGAAAAACTCGAGCGTTTCAACGTTTTTCCACCCGACCGTGAACGTGATTGATCTAAGGCCTACCCGGCGTTGTCCGCAGCAGTTGTCTATTAATTTTTGAAGTTCACAACTCCCTTTTTGAACATTAGTGATAGTAGCAAACATAATAATATCTTTCAATGGATACAAAAGCATTTAGCTTTAACTCTAATGCAAAGTACGCGGTCGGTGGTAAATACACGCAAAAAAACGTTGTTAACCTTGTACACCCAACCATAACGGTTAGACCGGACAGTGGCTTTGCCACCAATTTCCCTAAGAAATATAGGCTGCCCAAGATTACTACGATGGAGGCGGTAAACGGGTGGAAAGCCACACCGATGCAGTTTTGGCAGAACCAGTTAAATTTTGCTGTATGGTGCGCAACAGCCGGGTGTGGAGTTTCACATAAAGACCATCTAACATCCAAGAATATCATGCTCCGAAGTGTCTACAACTTTCACACGTATTATACTATTAGGAGGATTCTCAAAGAACTAGGTATTTCTCTACCTCAAGACGACGCCTGTGATCCCATTTCCAACGCATACGACCGTATGGCGTTTGAAAGACTGTGTAACGAATTTAACGTTTCAAAAGACGCGGACTGGAGACAGAAAGCATTTCCTACCACCACCGGCCTCGGGGACGTTCTCATTCGGGGCCAGTCCGGGAATTGGACGCAGACTGATTTTAGACACGATTACTCCGGTGACCACATCGTCAGTCGGAACGCCGGGAATTTTGACCCCACGACTATGACTTTCGGTCCAGAAGTGTCTGGAGGTCGGCACTGTGGCGTGTTTTCTTGTAAAAAGTTACCTCCGAAACGGGCTCACGTCGATTACATACAGCAGGCTGCTGAGGTTCAGAACGCGTGGACCACATTTATGTTAGATAAGGGTCTAGGGTTCACGCAGGCCGGGGTTACTCGCGTCAACGAATCTATTCGCACGTAAGTCTGGGCCATCCTCGGCGCACAGAAGCAAACTCGCAGTTCTATACTGGGCACGGGAACGGCGTTTGACGCGCAAAAACAGTTCTTGGCACTTGTTGAGGACGCCATCTCAGCTAAGGTGGACCTGGAGAAGGCGATCCAGAATTATCAAGACGTTTTGCAGACTGCCAGCACCCCAGTGGACTATGTATTTGGAATAGGTCTTTATATGGCGCCGAGCAATATGATACTACGAGACGACCCGGTTGACGGTTACAATAATAAAATCGTAATCGCCACCGCCAATCAAAAAATCGGTCACAACGGTAACGTGAACACGGATATCATCAAGCGCACCCCCAACATGATCGGGAGCGGAGTTGTAAATAAATTTGAAAAAGATTTCATAAAACCCCCAAAACACAAAATGGATACACCTCCCTCAACACAATCGAACCCAGTACCCCCAATTCGTAAATTGGATGCACCATCGAGTTCCATCAACAATGTTGAAACACCAATCGAGATTGGAAGCACAACACACGAGGAGGAGAAATTAGCGCTCGTCGTCGCCCTCGTGGCGATCGGATTATTTACGCTTTGGTTTTTAGGAACTCTCTGGCGAAGAATAGTAGGAGACCGGCGATGGCCACGATTAAAGGCCAGGTATTCTCGGCGAGCCATCCGACCGTTTTTGATAATATAGATAACAAGAAGGAGAGGAGACCTCCTATCAAACCAGGCAGCGCGGCAGCCAACTTTCCTGCTAATTTAGCCAGGAGACTGGCGAGGGCTTTTATTTTGTTGTTTTTTTATCCATCCATCCCTTGGCTCCGCCGGATGGCGCGGGTGCTGGTGCGGGTGCTGGTGCTGGTGCGGGTGCTGGTGCAGCACCAGCATTGACAGCTACAAATAGAGACGATATAGATAGAATTAGGGTCGACATAATCATGCTGAAAGCTGCGATGATGGTTAATATCATGACGCCCTTCTCTCTGAACAGAGTGCGAAGACGCTCACCGAGTGTCGTGTCCTCGTGCAGAACCCTCGAGATTGTTTCGCGGTCCTCCGACTTAATTGGCCGGAAAGCGTCTCACGGTTAGTCGAAACAGCCTCCAAACGAGCTTCTCTTTCGTCCCGCAACGACCGCAGGAGTTTGTTGATCCGCTCGGTAGATTCTCTATCGTCACGGACTTCCCCAAGTTTTCTTTCTTCCAGCGCGATATGTTTGTCCAGCGCCGTGGAGTTTGGAGAGGTTATTGACTAGTTCGCCCCGAGTTGTTTGCAGAGCCTTATCGAGTCCCCGGAGTTCGCGAAGAGGTAATGGTGGGTCATATTTTGTGCCGTTCATTTCGTTGACCGTAGTTTCCACTGTGTTAATAGCGTCGGTGGCTATACGAGGGACATCGCTGAGCTCGCTCATTTCTATAGCGGCGGCCGTCTTCGCCAGCGTTTCGTCGGTAGACTGTAGGGTTTTTACCATTTGTTGTTGAGGCATCTGCGACCGATCATCGATCACTCCAAGAGCTCGAGCGAAGAGTATTCCATATCGGTTCAAGGAAGAGGCCCCGAGGAACCGGTTCGAGTTGAACGTCAGCAACTTCCAGCTCTTGCCCCATTTAACCCACAGGTCTCCTCTTTTAGTGCTGCGGAACTCCAACGTGGCATTGATGCCGTGTTTAGACACCTCACTCTCCCACCGTTTCACCCGAGACTCCGTTTCCGTGAGAGGCGCCAGCTCATTCTTGGAGATCCCCGCAGGAATCTCGGCACCGCCCGCCCATGCCGGAGTTGCGGGTGGGGCCTCCCACATAGGGACACCAGCAGATGAAGTTCCCGGTGCGTCTGGACCTAACAAAGATGCACCTGGACCAAGCGAAGGCGTATTTCGTTGTTCGCCTGGAACAAACAAAGGTGTATTTTTGGGTGCAGGTGTCTCTATGAAGGTCGTTTCGTCACAGTTATCGATGTCATCATCGATGTCATCATCATCGCGGAAATCGTCTCTGCCGATTTCATCCATGTCAATATCGTAATCAGCCATCTTTATAGCTTTCTTAAAATTAATTATGTATTAAAGACAAAACCATACGGGTTTAATATAGATTCACTAAATTATGTCTTCGAGTCAATACGGTCGCAAACTCAATCCATACCGCAGACTGCGTGAGCCCGTCGGGGCAAAAGGCTGAGACAGAGTGTCGTTATTACGAACAACCCATCGACGATCGACCAGAACCAGCAGCTGTTAGTCCGCTTCCCCAACCTCGGAGCTAACGACGTCATTGTGCCGGGGACTGTTCGCCTCGCTTTCACTATTTCGCTGACGTCGACGGACGAGGACCGAACCGTCGTTCAGAACCTTGGTCGCGCCATCGTCAAGAAGACCATGATAAAGATTTCTGGTAATGAGGTGACGTCGATCGATGACAGCGACGTCTACCATTGTTATCAGGACCTATGGAAGACGGCGCAAGAGCGCGAAAACGCTGTCTATCAGGGTATTGACACCAGCAAAAATAAGAACGTAACCAGACTTAGAATCGGGGCTGCTAACAAGGCAGATAACAACGCGAGCGACAACGCGGTCGCGGGCGCTTACGGCAACCGCTTCTACATCCCGCTCGACTTTGAGTTGCTGGAGAGTCACATGCCCTACTATCAGAGCGCTTTGGCTGACCGCCTCGAATACGAAACTAACGTTCAACGACTACGGCCGAGTTCTCATAGCCAGCGACATGTTATCGACGTATACGATCGATAATGTTTCGCTGGAGTACGACATGGTCACGATGCCCGAACTCGCGCGATTGATCAGAACCAGTACGCCGGGCGCGTTGCCATACTTTACGACCGAGTTCTTCGCCATCGCAAGATGACGAAAGACAAAGGCGACACATTGTGGAATATTAATGTCAACGTACCCGCCCGCTCGATGAAAGGTATACTGATGTTGTTCGAGGTGCTAGAAAAACCGACAAATTATATAACCCCAAAATCACGAAGGTAGAGGTGACGATCGAGGGAGTACCCAATCAACTCTACAGCGCGGGTCTTCGCGCGCACCAGCAGTGGGACGAAGTAAGAAAGCAGTTTGCTGCCGGCTCCAAGCGCTCTCCGGAGGTTGCAGCAGTTGCCAAAGACCTACATCTCTCGGCCGTCTCCCTCGCGGATTTCCTGAATACCAAATACGCGTTATGGCTAGACATGCGAGCCAGCGACGACGACCAAATACACGGCAACGGACGCCAAGTTGAGAACGCTAGCGAGGGTGTGACGATCCAGATAACCAAAGAGGCGGACGGAGCCGGGCCATTGAACGTGTACTTATATATAATTACAGACGCACAACTCAACATCAAAGATGGCCGATACGTCTCAGCACTCTACTGATTTAATAAAAAAATCATCTAACGATTTATTAATTAATTTTAAGAAAATTAACAATCAATACCAATTCACGATTGGAGATGCCCACTCTGCCATAATATGTGGGCAGACAGGATGTGGAAAAAACGGTTTTCATCCTAGACTTGCTCGAGGGCTCCTACCGCGATGCCTTTCGTCACATTGTGATCCTGTGTCCCACTGTGCGGCACAACGATACTTATCAGCGGCGCCCGTGGATATGGACCGACCCTGAGGTATACGTTATTGACCCCGGTGATAGACTTCACGATTGGCTGCGTGGTTTATACCAAAGATTCCAGGGTGAGCCCACCCTATACGTGATTGACGATTGCTCGGCCAAGGCGGCGATGACCAAAAAGAAGGACATGCTCTCCGAGCTCGCATTTTCTGGCCGCCATGCTAGGCAAAGCGTATGGATATCCACTCAAAAGTACAACGCCGTCCTCAAGGATCTGCACGAGCAAACGAAATGGGTCGCCCTCTTTCACTGCAAGGACCGAGACTCATTCGATGACTGTCTTCGAGAGAATGACATTATCCCAACGTGCGAGGAGCGCCTGGAGGTTCGACAGATGCTTTCGGAAACTAAGCTCGCCAAGCTTTTGCTAAAGACTGATCAACCAACTACTTACGAAGTTATCAATTAATTAATAATTAATTAGCAATTACTGAACAAATGCTGAACAATGCTTAGCAATTGCTGAACAATGCTGAACAATGCTGAACAAATGCTTAACAAATGTTGAACAAATGCTGAACAATGGTTAACAATGTTAACAATTTGGTGCTCCGCTGCGAGCTTTGTTGCGAGCATAATGGTGATCATAAGTATCGGGTGGTGCGCTTGGCAATATGTTAAAGTGATGAGAGTTGTTAGAATAGTTAAATTAATTTTATTTTAAAAATAAAAAATGAACTGCGACGAACTTCTCGATCAGCTAATGGAAGAAACCTCAACTCCGACTGCCAACACAGATAATGATCCGACAGAGCAATCGGAATCAACTCCAACTCCAACGGCGGTTGGTATTGGGTTGAGTGCAACGACTCCGAATGAAAATGAAAATGCGGCGCGACGAGAGCGGCTAGCTGCGCTGGTTGCTGGGGGACAATCGGAGCTTATCTCGGTAGGCGTCTCTCAGTTTTTCAGGTGGATAAGATGTCAGATGCGGAGATCGATAAAATGTATGCGCGATACGAATCTAGGTTAGGTGCGGAGATGACAAAAACTCTCGGATCGGCGGCTATTCATTTGTACGCAACCGCCGTTAATATACTTCTCCCTATACCAAACACCGCGGGATTGATTGACGATCTAGAGACTGACCCTTTTATAGGTCACACTCTTAGAACAGCCTGCTGCTCAATTTATCACAAGTTTGGAATGTACTTAGCTCCGCTGACAACCGCGTTGACCACGGGTAAACACTGTCAATTTGGACATATATGCCCACGAACTATAAGCCCTTATATTAATATCATAAATGATGACACAAGACACACCCACGAGAGTGACGGAGTTGAACCCGATTGCTCCAACACAATCGAACCCGAGTGTTACTCCGCCACTGGATGACATACCGCATATAAAAAATCCCAAAAGACAGGCAGCATGGGTGGGCGGGCGGCGGCTGCCACCCGAAAAGTTAAACAAGATAAAATACTCGCGGAGCTTCGAGAGGCTAAACAGTCGTTGCAATCGGGGACGGAGACAGCAAAACATCTGAGACAGAGTTGGAGTACAACAACACCCCAATTCACGAATTGGAAGCACACTCAACACCCAATACCAACTGCGTTGGAGTTGGGCGAATCTTATTGAACCCAAATTCGTGAATTGGAGTTGGGTTGCTGGTGGTGGTCTGGCACCCTGTGCGTGTGGAAATACCCCATATTATCGAAAAAACAATCAGCCAGTGTTCAGAAGAAAGTTACGAAACACCAATCGCAATTGGATGCGCCCCATTTAAACATTGATCGCGACCCCTTTTATATGCAATAATTATAATGGCTGAACAAGACGGTAAAATGTTAGTGAATGCGCTTTATCACGCCGTGGTGATATCGGGTTTCAGTATCGGGTATGCTCGACTATCAAAGATGGCCATAGGAAGGTCCGCTCCCAAATTGGACTTTACTGCGAGAGACGTAGGGCTCGCGACCTTAGATGTAGCAGCCGCAGTTTGGACGAGATTATCTAGTTAATAGCTGGAATTCTACCAGTTAATATATGGAAATAAATGGCTTCAATCGCAGTAATAGTAGGTGGTGCGCTTGTAAACGCATTGGCGTTCAGCGGTAGCAACTTTATATTCTCTAAAATGAGAAGCTCGAACGTGGATGAGGAGCGTAAGCGTCACGATTTAGCTGTAGAACAACTCAATAGCGCAAAGGAAGCGTGGTCGAAAAAACGAACCGCCCATCTGGACTGGGTCAACGAGGAGCTTCGCCGCGAAAATCACGCCGCACAAACTTTTCAGAACGTTGAAGAAACCAACCGCGAGTACGCGCTGGCATATCCGCAGAAAAGTCTCACGCCGCTGGATCGTGAGCCCCAACTTTCAGATTTCTATGTACCGTCAGAGCCCAAAAAAGACCGCGAGATCGCGTTCATCGTCGTGGGAATGGGTGTGGTGGGGCTCGTTGGCTACTATATCCAATCGAGATTTTAAATTAATTATTTTAAATAAAAAAAATTATAAATATATATATATATAGAACGATGTCAGTTGACGAACTTTATTTTGCTATGATTGATGTAGGCTACACTGCCCTTAAACACCGCATGGTTGGTGCAAAGGGCATGATTCGTCTGGCCCGAGATTCTCTCGAGACGTGGCGGGAGGACGAAAAAGCGGCCACCCTTTTCGCAAAGCGGATGTTAGATTCCTCCACCAATCCTGGGGGATTAGATTTTCCCAAGTTCCTTCAGAACTTAAACCCCAATCGCGATTGTACTTCCAACAAAGGTTTATTATTATCGACGCAGTTACCGGACGATCTGGCGAGGGCATGTTGGAGATTTGTCCGATATATTAGAATACATCGCATACGATGAACATGCGCAAACTTAATACCAAACTATCGGTTCGCCTAACGCGCAAGCTAGCGAACGCGTACTATAGCCCCCGCGGCTACTGGAAGGGACTCGCTCCTCACAATATTCCGCGCCCGAAATTCGACGTGCCGGTACCGAACCAAGTTCACCAAGCGGATCTCCTGTTTCTCCCTCACGATCGCGTCGGGTCGTAAGACGTACAAGTACGCGCTGACAGTCGTTGACGTAGCGAGTCGTTATTAGGGGGCTGAGCCGTTGGCCACTAAAGAGTCTAAGGAGGTGGCCGAGGCTCTCTCCCGAATATATAAGAGGAGTCCTCTCAAATGGCCGAATCTTCTCCAGGTCGATCCCGGCCGCGAGTTCATGGGCGTCGTCTCTCATCTATTGTCTAAGCACGACGTTTCTGTCAGACGCGGCCGCGTCAACATCCACCGGGACCAGGGGATCGTGGAGCACTTCAATCGAACCTTGGCTGAGAGACTGTTCGGACACCAATATGCCAAAGAACTTGTAGACCCTCATTCGTGATCGACCGAGTGGGTGGCCAGACTGCCCGCCGTGGTCTCCGCACTGAACGGAGAGGTGACCAGATTGATAGGTAAGAAGCCCGTAGATGCTATCAAGTTTAAAATGGTGACGAGCGATCCCTCTGCCGTCTCGCGCGGGCGACCCGTTGGTTTAGAGGAGCAACGGCTTCCATCGGATATTGACGTCCGGTACCTCTATCAACCGGGAGAGCTCGAAGGTGGCAGCCGCCGCGCGACTGATCCCGTGTGGTCTCTCAATGTATATCATCTAGATCGATCTATTACCAAAGCCCGATGAGCCCGTGCTCTACTATTTGGATGATAGGCCATCTCGAGGGTTTGTTCGCGAAGAACTTCTTGCGGTGCCTTCTGACACCCAGCTACCCCGGATCATCAGAGTCTTTAGTATTCTCCTCTCAGAGTTCTTTTTTTTGTTTACTTATCCTATAGGCTCGGTGTGTAACCCGTTCCATCCATCACTCACCTCTTGTCGTAGTACGCCGAGAGTCCTAATTTTTGTTGACAGTACGTCTTCTCATCACCCCGTTAATCATTTTTCGGAATCCCCTGTTCTCCGCCATATCCCTACCCACCCTTCGAGAACACTCTTATACCTCCCCCAAGTCAGATCGTTAGATCTCTTCGACATCCCCTTGGCCGAGTGCTTAGATTTTCCATCACCGCTCACGTAGTAACACTTGCTACACAGAGCGATGGCTCTATCCCCTTCGAATTCCAGCTTGAACAGTCCCGGAGTTCTGTTGCTCCACACGTCCCACGCCAACCACTCGGTCTTCTCCTTATTAAACTTTCTGTTCTTATTCTTTCTCACCACCGCCGCCAGCGTCTTCTCCGACAGCGCGAAGTACATGCTGTCGTGTCCATCTGTATCAGTTCGAAATCTCCGCGATCCACGTACTTGTCCAAGAAATCGTAGTAGAACTCCAGCATCCGGAGCTTGGCCAACTGGTAGACCGCTATGCCACACTGAAACGGTATGTTGATCACCACTCGAGTCTTCCTGCTCGATATCTCGTAAGCCTCCCCAATCTCCTCCAGGTCTTCGAACCACGCCGACCTCAGTGCCCGATCGACAGTCTTCTCATCCTTCGTATATGTGGTGTTCAGGTGTCTCTCTTGTGCCTCTATCAGCTTGCCACAACACGCGTTGCCAACCAGTTTGAATATCTCCGCCAACACCGCCTTGCTCTTGTCGACGTCCCCCGTCCGTCTAGCAGCGGTGACCTCTTTAACGAACCATTGAAACGGTTTGCCGGGCGTGTAGTCTATCACCCTATGCACCGCCTTGACGATCAGACCGTGCTCCAGATACCACTTTAGCAGCGGGGAGTATATGATCATCTTCTTGGCGGACATTGCCCCCACGAGCTTTCTCTGTCCTTCGACTCTTTTCCTACCGGTCCCGGCCAGGTAGTCCTTCATGTGCTGCGGAACCTCGTTCTCATCGACTTCTCGATTAACGAACAGCGGTGACATTTCCGAGAACTTGTCTCTCAACGTTTCAGGGACCTCTATATCCAACTCCCCGCAAATCCGAACCACTTTTCACTCCTGACCTTCCTCACGAAACGGTCTATATACGACTGTCTATCCGGGTCGTCACACGTCCATATCTGCTCCTCACCACACGGCATGTCCTTCGACAGAGTAGATAGGTACAGAGCATTGGCATCGTACCCCAGCACCGCCTTGCACGTCTTCTCCTCCCGACTACCTACCTGACCCCTGATCGTCGACCTGCCAGCCTCGGCGTATCTGGAGAATACTATGGACGGACCACCGACCAATCCCTGCTTCATCATCTCATAAGTTTCAGACTTCGGTGACCACAGCTCGGGCGTGTCCACCTTCCCATCGATCGACCCGCGGAGGAGGTACTGAAGGGAAACACCGGGCAGAGACACAGCATCCTTGAGTATGTCCACGCCTCTTCCCCTGTAGAACTCCGTCATTTTAGTCAGAGCCTCCAGGAACGGTCCTACATCCAAGTCGTTTGTAGTGTTGCAACCATTCCTTGAACGTCTTCATCCCCTTTTCTCGGAATACCTTCTTACACTCTTTCCACTCGGACAACGACAGAAGGAACTCACCCTTCAACTTCGAGTACCATTCGGGATAGTCTGGCAGCCCCGGATGGTCGAGCTTGTCCGCGCTATCGAACCACTCGTATGGAAAGTGAGAATTTACCGTTTTACAGTCGTACGCCTTAACCCACCGGTCGTACGTGGTACCGGGTCCCAGCTACTGGATGATGTCGAGAAATCTAAACTCCGGGGTAAACAGAAACATCGTCGTGCTGGCTCTCTTTCCAACCATCACCTTATTCACGGTGGCCGCCAACTTCTCTACAAAGTACTGCTTGATGAGGTTCAGGTCGTACCTGCTACAGTTGAACCCCACCACTGGGACTTGGTCAATCCAAGAGATAATCTTTGCTTGTTGAGACTTCGATAACATATCTATGTCGGCCGGCAGATACTTCTTCCTAACCCCCTCCCTGATTGCCTTGCCTCTCATCTGCAGCTCGGTCACGAACTTCTCGACTAGCGTGTCGGGATCTCGTTCGCATAGGTGTGTGATCCCTTCATGCATAGTATCCCCCAACGACACCGATATAGAAACGTGCTCGACCTCGAAGGTCAGGTCTTTGGTGGGTCGCGTGCTTTTTGACTTGTCGAGATACGCCTCGTAGACTATCTGGTGGGGGTACAGAGTCGTCTCCTCCTCGCGTGGCAATTGTGGATAGTAGGTATTCACCTCATTCAACCACTCGCACTCCCACATCACCACCAGCTCGTAACCCGCCTTCCTTATCTTGGCGTCTTGAATTTTCGTCCTCTTGTACAGCGATCTCGCGTTACCTCTCATGCAATGCCTCGGACACCCGTGCCAGTAGCATCTGTGAAACTGAAACACGGTCTCGGTCTCGTGACAGTAACCGTCGACCGGATCACCGGCCACCCACCTCTCACCACCGTGACCGCAGTTGGCGTGATGTATGTGCTTTCCCACCCTCTCCTCTTCTCTGCTCAACCATTGAATCGACCTGTGTTCTCTCTACCCTCTTACCTGGACATGTCACCACGGTCTTCCCACCCATGCAGGTGGTCGCGTGCCTGTGCATGTTACACGACTTTGTGAACCGTTGTTGACATCCGGTGCACCCGTACTCGTTCGTCATCTTGCGGAGATTCGTTATGAGGAACGAGTGACCTCCAAACATTCCTATCGTCATTGTCTTCCCCCCAACCACGTCGTAATTTGCCGGAACCTTCATGAGGTACCACACTCCGTCGGCGGTGGGCTCGTAAACGCGAATGCCCATCTTGAAGCGCTCTTCTACCTTCTTAATATCATCCAGGGGGATTTCCTTACTACCCGGTCCGTTATCGTGCCCGAGGTATTCGGGAGCCAGAGCTCGTGCCTTCCTACAACACCCGTCGGGTCTCCCTCCACGTTGGATGGCTATGCACCTAAACAGACACAAGTAGTCGTCGTACGTGTCGACGGAATACATTCCCTTTTTCTGTCTTAACCAGTCTGGGAGTTTTCCCGCTCCCATGAGAAGTTGTTGAGCGTCGATGATCATCTTCACCTCGACCGATATCCAACGAACGAAGGTCCATTTTGTGTTTGGTCTATCGACTTTGTCGATGTCCATTCGACCTTTCTCTCTATTGGATATCCAACTCTCGGCTTTGGCGATCTCGTTTATCCACGGACTGCCCTTTGTATTGTTTGTGATAGATCATAGTAGCGTCGGTCTCTATGTTCCTAATACGATACGAGCACGAATACCTCAGATAACATGCCGTGGTCATCTCTGGGCGAATTTTATTCATTATGCGATTAGCGATCTCCCCGTCTACCCCCTCTCGAAAGTCCATACTATCTTCCTCCTCCTACCCCTATCAACAGTTTCCCTAACTTCGGCTTCTTCGGAGAGAATCCTGGGACCCTCCTCCACCAAAGCTCTGGCGATATCTCTCCTCTTCTTGGAGGTCTCCCCACCAACCCTTGATAAATCTTATTGTAGTACGCCTTGTATAGGGGTCTACGTGCGCTGTGATCTTCTTTTACACGCTGCGCGTAAGCGGTGGCGCGCAGACTGGCCGTCGTCTCGTTCTCCAATTTCTCAGAGCGTTTTTTGGGGTCGGCGGGCAGTCGTCCGGTCGAAACCGCACGCCGCAGCCTCTCCTCGTAGACGACGGCTCGCGCGTCACTTATCCTATCTGCTATATCTTTCTTGAGTCTCAAACCTCTTAGGGAAATTCCCCAACTCTTAGCTTGCTCTCTCATTTGCTTTATGGTAGGCATTATACTGAGTATAACCAATAGATTTTTTATCTTCAATAGGGTGTAAGTTTATATTTATTCGTAATAAATATATGACAGATTGTTGTAATATACTTAGTATAACTTATGGATAACTTGTCTTTAATAGGGTGTCAGTTTATATTTGTGACAGATTGCTGTAAAATACTGAGTATAACTCATAGATTTCTTATCTTTAATAGGGTGTCAGTTTATATTTTATTCGTAATAAAAGTATGACAGATTGTTGTATATATATACTGAGTATATGGATAACTTGTCATTAATAGGGTGTCAGTTTATATTTGTGACAGATTGCTGTAAATATACTGAGTATAACTTATGGATTTCTTATCTTTAATAGGGTGTCAGTTGTTATTTTATTCGTAATAAAAGTATGACAGATTGTTGTATATATACTCAACAAAACTAGAAACGTCCCTGTTTTATAGCCGGTGTAGCTCTGTCTATGTATGTACCACATGTTCAAAGTACATGTATTTTAAACCGTGGCGATGTTCAGAATACGATCGTGTAGAGTTTAGCCGATACACACGGTTTACATAGCGGCCAGTGACCGGAACTTTTTTTAATTTTTCACTGTTTTCGATATGCCACGGCTTCCGAAAACGAGCGAAATCAGGCAATTGGGATGCTTGCGGGTGGGATGGCCGCCAGGGCGGTCGCGCCTCGGTTTGGTTTGCTGTCGGAAGACGATTGATCGTCTTGCAGCCCGGTACCAGCAGACTGGGGCTGTTCACGACCGGCAGCGACCTGGTAGGCCTCGTGTAACGACGGCTAGAGCCGATCGTTACATTACGTTGACGCACTTACGTCAACGTCGATTGGCAGCCACAGTCACTGCTAGGCGATACGGTGTCTCAGGGCAGACCATTCGCAACCGGTTACGTCGTAACGCCCAACCAATCCGGGCACGCCGCCCGTACACTGGTCAGATAATGACCCAACGTCACCGTGCTGCCAGACTGTTATGGGCGCGACGTCATCTGAACTGGAGAAGGGCTGACTGGAACCGAGTTTTGTTCACCGATGAATCTCGGTTCACAGTTAGTCATGCTGACGGAAGATTACGGGTATACAGGCGTAAAAATGAAAGATTCACCGATTGTTGCATTGTTGAGAAGAACAGGTTTGGGGGAGGGAGCGTAATGGTCTGGGGTGGGATCATGGGAAACCGGAAGACAGATTTGGTTGTTGTACAGGGCAACATCAATGCACAACGTTATGTTGCAGATGTGCTAAATGCACATGCCTTACCATTTATCCGTCAGCATGGTCCTGGTGTGACATTGATGCACGACAATGCCCGCCCTCACGTAGCCAGGGTCACCACTCAATACTTACAGCAAAACAACGTCGACGTCATGCCATGGCCCGCGGTCTCCCGGATCTCAATCCCATTGAGCACATATGGGATGAGCTGGGAAACCGCAAAGCAGAGCTAACCATCAGATTGACAATGTTCGCGATCTTACACGGGCGTTACAACGGGAATGGAGGAATTTGCCCAACGCACTGGTATTGCGTTACGTCACGTCGATGCGGCGTAGGATCATTGCATGCATTCATGCAAATGGTGGCCACACTCGGTACTAATGAGATTTACTGAATTTGCCACATTACTTATTGAAATTCCATCTCTAAACATTAAGTAACACATTTCTGAGTTTTTGTGATTTTTGATTTTGACCCCTACCGCCCTTGGCCGGTTATCTCTCGAATATTTAACAAGATATCCAAATGCAATTTATTGGCTTTGATACAGAAATGAATGAACTTGTTTTTCCATTTTGATTTTTAAAAGTAACCCTTTTGGTTTTTGATGAATCTTTCCTTAAACATGGAGGGACGTTTCTAGTTTTGCTCAGTATATATACTGAGTATAACATAGGGATTCTTATCTCTAATAGGGTGTATCTTCTCATGTCATAAATATATGGTCTCGCGGTAGTAGTATATAAGTCATAATGATTACAAGTTTCGTGTGGAAGCCACCACACGTAGTGGGTGGCTTCCATATAAACTTGTATCATTATGACTCTTATATACTACTTTACGAGTGCCCGCTATACATATATGATACTTTAGTAATATTTATTTTACTGATATTTTCAAAGGCAAATGAGGCATGATATTTATTTATACTAATTAAATGCGTCACTTGAACAAATAATATTTCCGACAGATTATAAAGTAGGATCATTGCGCATCAAAAAATAAATACAGAGAATAAATAGTAATGTCCATTCGCATTTTAAGGAAATACGATTATCGCCCCTGATATCAGTGTGGAAATTTACTTCTGATATAAAATTATAATAATGCCAATCAATACATGGGGTAATGGTGAATGAATGTTTATTTTGGCAGAAAATGTCATATCTACAGAATATAGAAAACTATCTATCTATATTATAACCTGACATGTGGGACGCCAGCTTTAAACAGAGGCACGGTAAGGCTAGAAGTACAGCGCACATTTAGTGCGTAAACTTTGAAACTTTCAGCGTGCGAGACAATATTTTAATATTACTGGAAAATTATATCAGAATTCTAGTAAAGAAAACAACCTTTTAGAGTTTAAAATTGAGTTGAATAATGATAATGGCTGTAATTGTAAAACTGTAATAGCGCTTCCTCGCATTTAACCCTTAGAAGGCGGTCACCGAAAACTGTCGTCTGCTGTTTTAACTTATTTAGTATTTTCTCTAAATAAACACATGGTTTGGCAGCATTTTAGAATCATTTCTTCTAAAGTGCTGTCAAACCATGGAAAATAAAAAATAAACAGTAGACGACAAATTTGAATTCAGCACTGTAAGGGTATCAGACGCAACTTTCCACACTGCTATCACACTGTATTTATGTTTTGATGTGCAGTTATCATACTTTATAATCTGTCGAAAATATTATTTTTTCAGGTGACACGTTTAATTAGTATAAATAAATAAAAAATACAATGCCTCATTTGCATATGAAAATAGCCTGATACCAACGCGAATCACTATCATTAAAATAAATATTATTAAATGATTATACATGTATAGCGGACACCCTGTGAGGTCCCCGTGGTGTCCGGTTTAGTGGTCCACTGTAAATTAGGCATATTACCATTCTGGGACATAGTTATGTCTTTTGCAATCATGAACATGCATTATTATCTGAGATGCGTAGAGAAGAAACCATCAAAATGAGATCGCATATATGTTCCTGTAGCCAATTTCACCAACATAGCAAAGTATTCTTATCTAGCAAAGCATACTTTGAGGGAGAAATTTTCAATATTAGGATCCATTTATTAATTTTTATTATACAGAATTTATTACATTATCACAGCCAAAATGGCTGTAATAATGTAATAAATTCAGCATAATAATTATGCATACTTGTAATCATCAAATAATCATCAAATATATGCAGTTGTTAGTTTTATATGATATAATGCATTTCGGGAAAAATAAATGATTACTCCCTGAAAGTATACTTTGCTAGAAAAGTATACTTTGCAATGTTGATGAAATAGGCTATAGGTGTTCGGTTTAGAGGGGTTCCATTGTACATACCGGCGGCTTGTCTTTAACGATTGGAATGTCGACGTCGAAATGCATCATGTGCGACATGCCGTTCGTGATGGGTGGCGGTCCCAGGAACTTTGCAAACGTCTTCAGTTGCCCCGGCGACTTTTTCACGTCACCCACGGACTTCTTCGTGTTGCCAGGCGACATGGAATCGCTGGATTTATCGGGGTCTTTGTTCTCTTTTTTATCTCCTGGAACAAAATGAAAAATCGGTTTGTTTTCATGTTGAGGTCAGAGGTTTTAATTTTTAGATTTCTAGGAATTTGTTAAATACAAATTAAGATTGTTTGTAGGTCGTATAGGATATTATTATTCCTGCCTAGAGTATAAAATCACAGGTAGAACAATATCTCCCACACACACACACACACACACACATCATACCCAGCACTCCCACCACACACCCACACCAACGCACCACCCCCCACCCCTCCCCTCCCCCCACATGAATGAAAGAGAACGTACACAGCCAACAAAATAAAATCTCATTTCAAGATGGTATTTATAAGGTCTTTAACCTATTTCATGATAAGGTGGTGTCATTTTGTTTGTGAACAAATCTAAATAATTTCTTATGGGCTTAGACGTACATGTCGTGACCACCATTTGAACAGTCTTGTTGATCTAACAATAAGTTCCCTCGAATTAATAATTCGTTCCCTCGAATTAACAATTCGTTCCCACGATATAACAATTCGTTTCCTCGAAATAACAATTAGTTCCCACGAAATAACAATTCGTTCCCGTGGGAACGGATTGTTATTTCGTGGGAACGAATTGTTAAATTGAGAGAACGTGGGAACGATTTAATAAAAAGGTTGTTAACCCATTCATCATGTTCATGCAAAGGTGATGTGATTTTGTTTGTGAAAAATTCTAAATATTGTCTTGATATGTGCTTAGAAGTATATATGTTATACTCAGTAGGCACAAAATGTTCTTTATATCAGAGACATCATCTGAGACATTTTTCTGGCGAAATAAAAATTATTTCACCATTACCCCACCACGTATGATTGGCATTATTATACATTTTATATTATACGTAAATTTCCACTCTGTTATTCAGGGGTGATAACCGTGTTTCTTTAACATTGTTAACGGACATATTACTATTTATGTTTTCAGTGACGCATTTATTTAATATAAATAATTTAAAAACATCATGCCTCATTTGAATTTGAATATGAAAAATAGCCTGATACCACCGCGACTCACTGTCGGTGATATAAAAACAAATTTGTATAGCGGGCACTCGTAAGTTTTAGAACTGGTGAAATAGTGACACAATTATACACTTATTTAATTCATATAAAGAACAGTGTGTTCCTACTGAATGGCCATGTACCTTTAATGTCAAACATTGTATATCCTGACCAGATTGCAAAGACTAGTCTGGCTGTGTACTGGTCGCAAAGACAATATACCTGATTTTGTCAGATTGTGTGAACACTCATAAATGTGGCTGTGACTGGAGAAATGGGACCTATGGGTTTTGTGACCAGTGTAGCTCCTGATCAAATAACAGACACCTGGGCCCCGTGTTACTAAACTTCGTACGACTAAAATGTAAAATGTTCGTAAATGCAGTTCGTAAGTGCAAACTTATGATAGTCTGTAAATTTCACATTAACAATTACTGGATTTACATTTATTGAGCATAGGCTGCATATGCAGCCTATGCTCAATAAATGTAAGTCCATCAATTGAAATTTGCAGATGATCCTAAATGTGCACGTACGAACATTTTAGTCGTACGACGTTTAGTGAAACGGGCCCCTGTAATCTGATAACGATGTATATTGCTGGTTTAAAAGCATGCCGGGTGCTTCATTTTTGGAATGCGGACAGTGCACATCCTTATCAGACTGTGCGAATGCACAGGCTGATCTGGATCTACACTGGTCGGAAAACCCAGAAGTCCTATTTCCAGTCATAGCCACAAATCAGCTAGTTCTGATAGGTGATAATGAATAAATGGCGGTAACATGTGACATGTGTGCGAGGTCTCAAATTATTGGTTCCAATTATGGCTGATGGAATCCAATCTAATCGTCTCCTAGTGCAACAGTAACATGCTAGCTCGGAAATCGTGTCTTAACTATACTCCATTTAGCCCTAAACGTAACACATATATCTGCTGGTTGCGATATTTACTGCATGAGTCAAGATAGAAACAAAATTGCTACCCTGCTACATACCTCTCGCGAGAGTAGCAATTTAACCCCATCGCATTAGGTCATAGAAAGATATACTTGACTTCAATGATAATTGCTTCATAATAGTGATGTGATATATGAATATAACTTATGTGAATAGTGTCTTGTTACTGGATACTATATGGAGCATTATGTTGCCATCTCCGCCATCTGTGTATGTTCAAGCCATCGTACAATTTCACCACTTCGTGTGTTTGACACATACAGCAAATACTATGACTGTAAACCAAATAAGATTTGGTGCAATACATAATAGACAGATATCACAACGGCAAGCTATAAATATTATGCCAGCAAATTATACAAAAGACGAGATATCTGAGCATTTCTCAAATCAATCTCAAAATATATTTTGATGTGTAAACTTTTCAATCTGACGCACAGCCTATGTTAGTGTACACGTTGTCCATATGTAAAGCCACATTTACTCGCATATTAGGTGAGTAGACACCAGGGTCAATACACTCAGGAAAAGGCTTGCATGTCACTGGATGTATATATGGTATGGGTTGTGTGGATGGTCAGGTAAAAGTGATACACTGTGCGATTTTCTGTGTATGAGGGTAATTATAATGGTGGTTCATGATGTTACAAATACAGGCACAAACCTGTCCAGACAACTGACATATTTTACAGTTTGGTGTTATATAATTTATAGGAGTCCGTTCTCCTGGCTTTTCTACATGTGATTAGCTACATTATATCATATGTTCTACTTCACATTTGTAGTTCTTTGTCAAATGGCAGAATAGGTGAAACTGGCTGATGGCTGGAATACACAAAGATGGCTGATTTGGCCACTCCATGTGCCATATAGGATACAGTAATGAGGCAGTATTCACATATTTATAAATATCCATACGTTATAAATATCAATGAACGTTCAGGTAGAATGGTCTTAATTAACACATGGAGAGTGCGTTTTACAAATCAATATCTTTCATGAAACGATGATCAGGTATAGAACTGGTCCTTAATGAACACATGGAAGAGTGCATATAATCAATGTCTTGATATGTTAGCGATATAAAACGTCAAAACTGTATCAATAAAGTATTAATAAAGAACATGCACATGCAGACATTGGTTATTTTACCGTGTCAATGTGTTTATCTGACATTTACATGTATATCTCGTACATTTGAAAGATTCATTTCGCTATGTTGAATGTTGAACAACAATAAGAGAAAAGATATCTTCCATGGGAAAATGATTTCCCTGTTCTATTATTATTGACAATTTACTAGTTCTACATCAAAGATTATTTGTTTAAATGTATAAAATATACAGTTTACTAAACTTTGACCTAACATCAACAGGTTTGGGTATACACTTCGGTTGCTCAATTTTTTTGAATGGGTCAAATTGTAGCCGTAGATAACATATCAGAGGCGAATTATTGTAGCTAGAGTCGAGATCGACACAACCCACAGTTTGACCCTGCGGTAAAACTGAGACAAAAGGTCAAATCCACTCTAGAAAGCACGGGACCCCAACAATCTGCACATGTACAATAACATAATATATATTTACAATACTAATCATATCATTCATATGAGAAAATGACATCACGTGACAACAACCAGTCATGCTCGTTGCACGTGCTACACTTGCGTGTATTGAAGACAGCAGTTCTCCGCTATGCTTGAGGACAACTATTAGTCTATAACATGGCGGATCCAGCATTTGTGGAACGGGGGGGGGGGGGTGTCTAGTTGCGAAGGTAAACTCTTGCAATCTACTCCCGTAATCGAAGTTACCGTTCGCAACTAGGGGTTGTCCTATTTGTTATCTCTTCGAAATGCACTTTCTTGGGTTTTACGGCATATAAATTCAGACTCCAACTGTGATCTATGTAAACTCCGTGGCTGAACCCACAGGTGGAAGACTCGGACCTATGACACCAAAACAATGCCTATTAAAAAAAATCCCATTACCCCACCCACTTGGTCTCGTACAGTACTATACGTTAATTCAAGGTGAGTATAAATAGCGCTATTATAGAAAGAGCCCTCTTTTTTCCGGCTCGCACAAACACAATAAACATCGATTAAATGTATGAAATATGTCTCTGGCAATCGATAAAGGTATTAGGTGTGTGAATATACTCACTTCAAATCGCTGTTTCAAGTATTTTATTGAGTTATTCGCGTTTTGATTACCCCATCCAAAGCGAAAGTTGCGTGTACGAAAAGAATCTCACACAGAATCGGAGGCCGTCCGGATGGATTATCGGTCATATTTGGCCGATAGCTGATCGCCAGCTCAAACTAAAGTCGTGCACCTTGATCATATACATTGAAGACTCCAACCATACAAAGTTCGTCCAATTGTGATCGTTCGCCGATCTAAAAAACACTTTTTTTCTAATGTTATTGACTTTCTTTCATGATTCGCGTACTATCAGATTATGTCTTCCGGAAACCCTGAAAAGGGAAAGTCCTCGCGTCTATTTTTAGGTTTAACCAATCAGAGATGTTCTTACATAGACGCTTCGGTGGTTGTATTATGGAAGATAGTGCATTGACCCAGTTCCAGATAATGAACGAAATTATAGAAAAAAGTGTTTTTTAGATCGGCGAACGATCACAATTGGACGAACTTTGTACAAAGCGATTTGAAGTGAGTATATTCACACACCTAATACCTTTATCGATTGCCAGAGACATATTTCATACATTTAATCGATGTTTATTGTGTTTGTGCGAGCCGGAAAAAAGAGGGCTCTTTCTATAATAGCGCTATTTATACTCACCTTGAATTAACGTATAGTACTGTACGAGACCAAGTGGGTGGGGTAATGGGATTTTTATTAATAGGCATTTTTTTGGTGTCATAGGTCCGAGTCTTCCACCTGTGGCTGAACCTGGGGCGGGTTCAACCTCGGACACACCCCCCCCCCCCCCCCCCTCTAGATCCGCCCCTGTATAATACACATAAACTTTCTCCTCCGCTAATCTTGCCAATATTTATCAATTTCCTTAGTTCAGATACGTGTATAGTGTGTTTTAGCTATTTGCATGCTAGCGGTGAAATGTCCGCCAAACAAATTAGGAGTATACTTTTTATTTCTCTGCCTTGGACACTCTGTCTGAACACAGCGAGCATCGGATTCCACAAGTGTTAATATGTATTGGAATTTCATTAGAATTGAGTCCTGAGAACTCAATTCTAATGAAATTCCAAGACATATTCATGATATTTACAAGGAGAAATAAAAGAAAATGTGATGATTTTTTGTCCGCTATTTTTGAACTAAATTATTAAGAATTAAATAAGTGTATACTTGTGTCCCTATTCCACCAGTTCTAAAAATTACAAGTGCCCAATATACAGATATAATAATTTAGTAATATTTATGTTACTGATAGTGACGCGCGGTGGTATCAGGCTATTTTCATATGCAAATGAGGCATGATATTTTATAACTATTTATACTAATTAAATGCGTCACCTGAAAAAAATTATATTTTCGACATATTATAAAGTATGATCATTGCACACCAAACTATAAATACAGCGAATAAATAGTAATATCCGTTAACAGCTTAAGAAAACATGGTTATCGCCCCTGATATCAGTGTGGAAATTTACGTCTGATATAATATGCATAATAATGTCAATCAATACGTGGGGTAATGGTGACTGAATGTTTTACAGAATATACAAGACTATATGTCTCCCTCCCCTATATAACAAAAACCTAAGATGGGCATGTACCTTTAAAATCAAGCAGCTTGTTATTGACTGAGCCTGAGCTGTGCTACAGCTCAGGATCAGACAATCAAATTGCTTGATTGCTAGTTGGCATTGCCAATAGATGTTCATAAATATTGATAGTCTGAGTCATATTCAGGGGCGTCGGAAGCATCATATTATTGGTCCGGCGAAGGTCGGAGATCCCACCTACCACACACCCAAACAAAGTATGTTGTTACCACTCAGTTGAACCGTCTCGTCGAAACGGTTCAACTGAGTGGTAACAACATACACATTTGGTGAGAAATTAGAAATATGCATAAAAAAAAATATTTAGAGAGTTGTGCATCTGCTGATGTAATATTATCAAACGAGTCTAACCGACACGAACAGCAAAGCCGAAAATTCATGTTGGAGTCAACAGTATGAGAAATGCATAATTCACGTTTATATAATATTAATAATAACAATTACATTACTGGTCCTTTTATATATATTGAATTCAAAATATTTCAATTACAAATAATGTTTTCGTCACAAGTATTGGTCCGGCTATCGCCGGATCTGCCCGACCTGTTCCGACGCCCCTGATATTAACGCAGGAAGTTGTGTAGAATGCTCCCGTGGCAGTGTTTCATCAACGAAGGCTTTTAGAACTGGAGATTAAAGACCAACATAACTAAGTATCGATCGTACAGAGTGAATGATGTTTGTGTTATCATGACGTTGTGTTGTTGCGTTGTCATGTATATAATATATAATAACCAATGTGTGAAGAAGTTCGGCTGAAAACTGTGGCAGATTGATGCAAAACAAAGTGTGACAGACATACGGACGGATGGAAAGACAGACTGAGGACAGACGGACAAATGGACGGACAGACGGACAGACGGAGGAAGCCAGGCAGGCACGCACGCACACGTACACTCACATGCTGTTCTGGATTTACACTAGTGACATTTTTCAGCTTACCACATACACATTCGTACTGCATTATTTATTAGCAACAAATATCATGAACATACCGTAGCAGCATGCTCAGTTAACTATACCAGATTTTCCCGATATATTAATAATACATTAATACATTAATACATATGTACGGCAGCTTAAAAGGGACATGCGTAACTTGTTTTATCTCATTCCCACGACATACCATCTAGCTTACAAGACATATCATCTAGTTTACACGACAAAGTATCTAGTTTACACTACATAGCATCTAGTTTACACGACATAGTATCTAGTTTACACGCCATAGGGTCGTATCCACACGACATAGCATCTAGTTCACACTACATAGCATCTAGTTTACACCACATATCATCTAGTTTACACTACATAGTATCTAGTTTACACGACAAAGCATCTAGTTTACACGACATAGTATCTAGTTTACACGCTATAGGATCGTGTTCACACGACATAGCATCTAGTTTACACGACATAGTATCTAGTTTACACGGCATAGCATATATAGTATCTAGTGTACACGACATAGCATCTAGTTTACACGACATAACATCTATAGTCTCTAGTGTACACGACATAGCATCTAGTTTACACGACATAGCATCTATAGTATCTAGTTTACACGCTATATGATCTTGTTCATACGACATAGTATCTTGTTTACACGCTATATGATCGTTTTCACACGACATAGCATCTAGTGTACACGCTATAGGATCTGCATCTAGTAGTTTACACGTTATAGGATCGTGTTCACACGACATAGCATATAGTTTACACGCTATATGATCTTGTTCACTCGACATAGCATGTAGTTTAAACGCTACACGATCTTGTTCACACGACATAGCATCTAGTTTAGACGCTATATGATCTTGTTCACACGACATAGAATCTAGTTTACACGCTATAGGATCGTGTTCACACGACATAGCATCTAGTTTACACGCTATACGATATTGTTAACACGACATATCATCTAGTTTACACGCTATATGATCTTGTTAACACGACGTAGCATCTAGTTTACACGCTATAGGATCTTGTTAACGCGACATATCATCTAGCGTACATGCTATATGATCTTGTTCACACAAGATAGAATCTAGTTTACACGTTATAGGATCTTTTTCACACGACATAGCATCTAGTGTACACGCTATGGGAGTTTACACGCTATAGGATCTTGTTCACACGACATATAACATCTAGTTTACACGCTATAGGACCTTGTTCACACGACATAGCATCTAGTTTACACGCTATAGGATCTTGTTTACACGACATAGCATCTAGTTTATACACTATATGAGATTACACGCTATAGGATATTGTTCACACGACATAGCTATATCGTTTCCACGACATAGCATCTCATTTACACGATATAGCTATCTCGTTCCCACAACATAGTATCTCCTATCTCGTTCTCACGACATAGCATCTTGTTCACACGACATGTCATCTCATTCCCATGAAATATCATCTCGTTCCCACGAGATAGGATCTCGTGGAAACGACTTAGCTGTCTCGTTCCCACATTACGCAAACATTGTATTAGCGAGCATACCTCACTAAACCCCCAGTTACCTATGTAAACAGGGGTGTGATGAGGT
The DNA here is from genome assembly GCA_029237695.1 of Conchocele bisecta. Lineage (NCBI taxonomy): Eukaryota > Metazoa > Mollusca > Bivalvia > Lucinida > Thyasiridae > Conchocele > Conchocele bisecta. Next base: position 66,021,852 of record CM055271.1, on the reverse strand, counting down.
ACCCGCGCAATAGGTAATGCGGTCAAATAGGTCACGATGCAGTGACTATTTTCGATCAATAACTTATGTTGTAAGCGATTGTAATGTGTATTTTCAATATTTATATTATGAAATGTATCATATCGATACCCCTTTAAGTAATATTTGTATATTTTAAATGTATTGATGTTCTCATGAAGCGCATGAATATAAGTATTAATTAATCCAGCTTATATTGAGGCAAATCACACAGCCTTAAAACATAGTGCTGGAGTATAAACCATAGTATCGTATATTATTCATAAGTATATCACTATTAAACATTAATTACAATATGTATGCATATTATTAAAACAGTAGATGCTACCGCTGTTTCGCTATATGTGATATTTATAACAAAATATTTTTTTTATTCGTCCGCGTACGGATTTCTGTCACACAAAGCGCCATTTTCAGTTCATATTTTGACCTGTGCATATGAACAGGACTAAGTTTAAACAACGCTCGATTCCGTCCTATTCAAATTTCTCTGCAGAATGTTCAGACTAACTATATAAATAATGCTGCTAAATAAGTGTTAACGGCTGCAACATGGTCATCACTAAAAGGAAGAAACCACAGTCGTATTATTTAAAAATAAGATTTACCCGAGACCTCATGGAGGCCGCCATTATCCAGTGTAAACAATAGACCGTGTGATCCCATTCCCTGAGTAGCCGCTGCTTCGTGAAACGGTAAGCTAATCATAATATTATTTTCCCCAATAATTGGAAACGGTTTGAATTTCTCGGTAAAAACTACGAAAGTCATACAAAATAACGATGTATATTTAACATTGGATACGCGTAAACGGTATTACTCTCTCATCGGATCGTCAGTTGTCGTCGATAGCGATTTAACGTACTGATCTGGTCTTAATTTATTGTCAATTTTCAACGCCATTTACAGAATATATGGCTAATTTTTGTAAATAAATAACGGCAATTACGATGACGTCTGCTCTGAAATATCTGTCAACTTGCGGACGTAATTTAAGGAAATCGATTATATTTTAAGGCTACATCTGTGACTAATTACGAATTTATGTATGGTCTTTGGCTACACCCGACACATTACACAGATTCTATTGTAAATACACTCGCTTTGTGTGGGGAAAAAAATCGATAATGCGTAGTTGTGTGTGACGAGGTGTTGATCTGATGCACCACACAGCTGTGACCCTTAGGCAATGTTTTGAAATTGACGTGTCGTTTTGATGTGTGCCGCAACACCTCACTGTCGGAGACAACATGACAATTAACGATATACTCTCGAGTATACACAGATCTATTAGACGGCTGGTTATTTAAAATAAAGAGTAGTTCAGTACACCTTCGCCGATATAGTTTTTATAAAATCAGTAATATTTTTAGAAAATCAGTAATATTTTCCGTAAATGGTGTAATGAAATGTAATTAGAACTCGGAACTAATGTTCCATCTATCGTATATGATACTTTGAAGTCATATTTATCAGATCAAAAGACACACAGATGTAATGATAAATATATTTGCTTGCATGCTGAATGTTATCTGGTTGTCACATTTCTAACGTAATTGTGGCTGTGACTGGAGAAATGGGGCTCATGGGTTTTGCGACCAATGTAGATCAAGATCCGCACAGTCTGATCAGGATATGTACTGTTTGCAATTACATCAATAAACCAGTTATTATTTTAGCAAGCAGTATAGATCGTTATCAGACTACATCAGTGTGATATTTGATCAAGAACTGCACTGGTCACAGCCACAATTTACTACTGTCTGTTTCACAAAACATGCCCAAATTATACGGCTATATAAACAATGCAAAAACAGTATTATTTTTTTTCGATAGTATTAAATTTTATCCGTAAATGGTGTTGAAAAGTTGACAAAAATTCTGTCACCGTATTTAGTTGTGCCGATATTGTTTTAAAAAATCAGTATTTTTTTCCGTAAATGGTGTTGAAAATTTACAAAATATATAGCCGCATTTCTCCGATATTCGTTTAGAAAATCACCAATATTTTCTGTAAATGGTGTTGACACAAAATGCAGCGTTCACGCGGAATTCAAATAAAATAAAAAATAATAATTTAATAAATAGACGCCGATGGATACTGTGTTTGCGGCCAGTGAATTCTGGTCGTGGTAGCCACAGGCGCAGTTCGAACAGTGTTGTGAGCAGATGGAGGACAATAATTATTTCAAATTCATAATAAAATGTTTGCTGTCCGAAAATTAATTAATTGTGACAGCCAAAAAAATAGATTTTGGGGCAGTAAAACATTATATGGTATAGACAGTACCTCAAACAAAAAAAACTAACAAACTTACAAACTTAAAAAAACAGTAACAAACTGTCTGTGTATAATTATTAAACTTAAAAAAACAGTAACGTAGTGTATATATTACTTAAAGACAGACACTTTCATTGTTGGTAAGTTTCTATCAATTTATAGGTATTTTTATTAAAATTGTGAAAATATTAAAATCACAAAAATAATATATATGGAGAAAAAAAGATAACCACGTCGAGGTTTGAACCCCCGACCCTTTCGGGAATCGGTAATTAAATCATTGAAGTCGGCCACCTTAACCTCACGACTATTGCGCCATTTACGACAATTACAGTTATACAGAAGTGCTATCAGTATTACGCAACCATTTGAACGTAATAATTATTAAATTATTTGCAACTTCATCTACAACGATACCGTTACAGAGATACGCTATTGAAACAACATGTATTAGTACCCATAACATAACAAAGTAATGTATCATTATATATCACAGGAGATAGCTTAAAACTATATATACTAATCATAAACAGAACAATCCGCTTGGCTCGTATGAAAATAGTTCGCGTGATATTGATTATCTCCCTTGCCGAAAGTAGTTCAGTGATTTATTAATTCCAAATAAGACGTGTTTGCGTAATGACAACACAGTTAGCCAATCAAAATATAGCATCATTGTTATTGAAGATGGTGGAGTCATATTCGCATAACTATTGTCTGATAATGTCGTTTAAACGAGATGCTATATCATGCTAATGCGATGGTATGTCATGGAAACGAGATACGTAACTCGTGTGAACGAGCTGCTATCTCATGGGAAAAATTCACATATCCCTGCCATACATATGCATGATATCTGTGAAAAATATCTTTTCGCTGGCAGTGTTACATATCTATATATAGCCACAGCACGCTGCAGCAATAAACGTGAGGGCAGATCAATATAAGAAAAGCAACACCTCGAATAACGAGCCATTATCACCTCCAGTATAGAAGTATTGTGCTATTAATATACGACACATTCTAAGACATGTGTCAATCAATGTCCAGTTACGCTGCTATTATTAGATGACACATTCCAAGACATGGTCAATATCCAGTAACGATGGTATGTCATTGTGGTGACACTTTATAAGACTTGTTCAGGGATTTCACACTGTACATGATGTAGCTGGTCAGGATCTATATTGGTGACACATTCTAGACGATAGTTGTTGCGGGTCACATACTACATTTCTCCAGTCACTGATCAGCACTCACAGCCACATACATGTAATACATGTATGTTGGCTGTGATGTGGCTGATCAGTGACTGCAGAAATTTTTCCTATAGATCGGAGTATACCCTGTCTGGCCATTCAGTCTTTGAAAATTGTGTCTTATGTTCAGCAGATCCATCCGCACAGTCTGTACTATTCGCCATTCCATCAATAAAACACCAGCCATGCTTCTAACAGGCACTATAGATCATTATCAGGCTACAGGAGTGTGTTATTTGATCTGGAGCTACACTGGTTACAAACCCCATAACTCCATTCCTCTAGTCACAGCCACAAATATGTCCTGTCACGAGAAAAGGGGGACTTATTAAATTTGTGTGCAATGTAGACCATTGTAGGTTCAAACCTGCAGTTGAGTTTATGAGCTTGTAGCTCTTTTGTATGGATGCTACCCAACTTTCTCATAAGAATGTATACGTTGTTGCATATTCGTGTTGCACTTTTACATTGTGGTACCAAAGGCATATAGCTGTAACCCGTGTTACCATTACAAATCGCATAGATAATTGGTTACATGTATTACACGGGCGGATCTGGACGAGGGGGGGGGGGGGGGGGATCGGCAACCACCTCCCCCATTCAGCCACAAGTTTACATAGTATCACAGTTTTCCACCAGTTGGAGTCTGAATTTAAATGCCGTAAAACACAGGAAAGTGAATTTCAAAGAGCTAAACAATAGGACAACCCCTAGTTCCGAACGGTAACTCTAGATTTCAAACTTTGTCCTGGGGCATGTTCCCGGACCCCCCTAGCAGACTCGCTTCACTCCGTGGAGCTAGAAAATAGGACACCCCCCACCCGTTCCCAAAATGCTGGATCCGCCCCTGTATTTCTTACAAATTTACTTCAAAACTCTGTAACGTATATATTGCTATACTTTGCTACCAAAGACATATATCAATTAGCGCATGTTGCCAATGGATTTAGCGGTTATCTTTGTGCACAGCTGGAGGTTTTGGGTCATATACATGTATGTGCAGCTGTGTGGCCCGTTCCACTATAGGAATGAATGGACTGTTTGTGGAATTTATCGGGGTATAAACTTGGAAAAGTCGCGGGAATACTGGACGAAGGCCGGAAGGCCTCGTCCAGTATTCCCGCGAATTTTCCAAGTTTATATCCCCGATAAATTCCACAAAAAGGGCATTCATTCCTTATAATTCCAGCACTTGAAATAAATTCATCAAGAAAATGTGTTTATTTTCCGTTTTCTTAAGAATTATTTTAACTGCGCCTCACGGTTACGGAAAGTAGTTCGGCGTGGGAGTTTACTGGGATATAAATTTTGGACAGAGACTTGCTACGGGCCAATCAAATGTTAGGGAATTGTGTAAATATGTTTGTGCTGGAATTATTAAACTGTGTACGATAAATAGTTTTACTTTTACACACGTGGCTTTCGAATGCTATCATAATTATATTACAGTGGAACCTCTCTAAACCGGACACCCTGGGAGGTCCCCAGGGTGTCCGGTTTAGAGAGCTCCCAGGGTGTCCGGTTTAGAGAGGCTTCACTGTAAATCAGGCATGTGGCCACCGAAAAAACAGGTATATGTGGTTTGCGATCATGAACAGACGTTGTCAATGTTGAGAGGTGACAATAATCACATACAATTAAGCGTATATGGGTGTCCGGTTTAGAGAGGTTCGACTGTACCTGCATATAAGGGTCGTTTTATCTGATCACATTCATCAACGACTTCTCAATATTTGCGACTAATGCGATTTTCATTGTGAAGTTTAGTTTTGTACGAACTTATTAGTCGTACGACGTTTGATTATACAATTTTTAGTACGAAGATTTTTATTAATTTACTTCTCACATTAATGTGGCTAACTAATAATACCATTTTCCACATACTTGTAGGTCCGCCACCACCAACGATTTTTCCTATATAAACTAACCAATGACCACACATTTTGCTATTCTCGGCGACTTTCATTTTTCGTATGGATGTTGTGTGACCTATATAACCCATTCTGCTCTGGATATTCAGTAATTAAAATATAGGGTTAATGATTGTTAAGTAAGTTAAATTCAATCTCCTGTGACCACCCTGGTGGTGGCACAAAAAGTCAGTGGCTGGAATTGAAACCGCCTCACATGACATACGGGATATGGACATTTGCCCCCCGGACATTTGCCCCCCAGTCCAAAAACAAAATGGCAGGGTGGACATTTGCCCCCCAGTTGAAATGGCAGCTAGGACAATTGCCCCCCACGTCGAAATGTAGGGGCGGACATTTGCCCCCAATGGAAATGGCAGCTAGGACATTTGCCCCCCAGTCGAAATGGCAGCTAGGACATTTGCCCCCCAGTCGAAATGTAGGGTAGGACTATTGTATGAAGTGTACCATGATACTTAATTATCAAAGACATCAAAGTAAATTGGGTGTGATTACTGATTAGCTTTAAACACTGATTACCTAATGATATCCATTCACATAATTAGCAAAAGTTGTATTGTATGAAGTGTACCATGATACTTAATTATCAAAGACATCAAAGTAAATTGGGTGTGATTACTGATTAGCTTTAAACACTGATTACCTAATGATATCCATTCACATATTAGCAAAAGTTTGAACTAATATCATGAGAGGTGTTAAAAGTCTTTGATTGTTGATTAAAGTGTACACATACTGAGTTCATTATTTAATTAGATATAATGTGATTTAATAGATGGTAATTCTTAAAGTGAAAAACTTGTGAGAATTGAGTGAAACTAATTAAAGGTTCATGCAGTATATTAGCCATGGTTAATTGTCTACTGCATTACTACAAATCTCATACCACGATGGAACTGACTACCAGTACTAGAGGGCTGAGCTACTATACGAGGGTTACTCGTATACTAAGAAGAAGAGCCGTATCTCCACTATCCACTGGAATGCTCCAAACGCAAGAGTGCCTCTTGCAAGGGGACACTTACTACTGACTCAATGGTAAATATAAATGTAGTTTGTTAGCGGACAATGGTTACAATTTACAACTTCCAAGTCGTGTTGGTTGTATTATAGTACTAATGTGACTATTGGAAAATATCAGACACGTCTTGTAATTTTGTACTATTGGGTACCTGCGTAATTCATGAAATATATTTAGTATAAATTGCTATATTTAATATAAAATATATGACTATTTTCAGAGAGCATACTGAGTTCTATGCATTCATCAAAATATATCTCGTTTCATTTTTTATCGGTTTTATCATTGTAATTCATTTTTATTACAGATTACCACGATCAGCTCAGCGACACCACACTCTCACGACAGCGACGCGTATGCTATCGCGGCAATGAAGGTTCGGCAAGACATAAAACAACATGTCACCAACAACCGTGGAAACCCTGGCCAACTCATATCCGACAAACTCACTCAGCACCCAGTTGGCGTGAGAGTAGCAGCGGGGAAAACTGATACTATCAATACTATGTTCACTAGGGGGCAAATGTCCTAACTGCCATTTCGACTGGGGGCAAATGTCCTAGCTGCCATTTCCATTGGGGGGCAAATGTCCGCCCCTACATATTGACTGGGGGGGCAAATGTCCTAGCTGCCATTTCAACTGGGGGGCAAATGTCCGCCCCTACATTTCGACTGGGGGGCAATTGTCCACCCTGCCATTTTTGGACTGGGGGGCAAATGTCCGGGGGCAAATGTCCTACATTCATGACATACATGCTCCGACTTACAAAATAATCTTAAAGCATATGCTTG
>CM055271.1:65965194-66014050 GCA_029237695.1 Conchocele bisecta | reverse complement strand
CAAGCATATGCTTTAAGATTATTTTGTAAGTCGGAGCATGTATGTCATGTGAGGCGGTTTCAATTCCAGCCACTGACTTTTTGTGCCACCACCAGGGTGGTCACAGGAGATTGAATTTAACTTACTTAACAATCATTAACCCTATATTTTAATTACTGAATATCCAGAGCAGAATGGGTTATATAGGTCACACAACATCCATACGAAAAATGAAAGTCGCAGAGAATAGCAAAATGTGTGGTCATTGGTTAGTTTATATAGGAAAAATCGTTGGTGGTGGCGGACCTACAAGTATGTGGAAAATGGTATTATTAGTTAGCCACATTAATGTGAGAAGTAAATTAATAAAAATCTTCGTACTAATTATTGTATAAGCAAACGTCGTACGACTAATAAGTTCGTACAAAACTAAACTTCACAATGAAAATCGCATTAGTCGCAAATATTGAGAAGTCGTTGATGAATGTGATCAGATACAACGACCCTTATATGCAGGTACAGTCGAACCTCTCTAAACCGGACACCCATATACGCTTAATAGTATGTGATTATTGTCACCTCTCAACATTGACAACGTCTGTTCATGATCGCAAACCACATATACCTGTTTTTTCGGTGGCCACATGCCTGATTTACGGTGAAGCCTCTCTAAACCGGACACCCTGGGGACCTCCCAGGGTGTCCGGTTTAGAGAGATTCCACTGTAATATAATTATGATAGCATTCGAAAGCCACGTGTGTAAAAGTAAAACTATTTATCGTACACAGTTTAATAATTCCAGCACAAACATATTTACACAATTCCCTAACATTTGATTGGCCCGTAGCAAGTCTCTGTCCAACATTTATATCCCAGTAAACTCCCACGCCGAACTACTTTCCGTAACCGTGAGGCGCAGTTAAAATAATTCTTAACTAAGAAAACGGAAAATAAACACATTTTCTTGATGAATTTATTTCAAGTGCTGGAATTATAAGGAATGAATGCCCTTTTTGTGGAATTTATCGGGGATATAAATTGGAAAATTCGCGGGAATACTGGGACGAGGCCTTCCGGCCTTCGTCCAGTATTCCCGCGACTTTTCCAAGTTTATACCCCGATAAATTCCACAAAAAGTCCATTCATTCCTATAGTGGAACGGGCCACACAGCTGCACATACATGTATATGACCCAAAATCCGCACCTGTGCACAAAGATAACCGCTAAATCCATTGGCAACATGCGCTAATTGATATATGTCTTTGGTAGCAAAGTATAGCAATATATACGTTACAGAGTTTTGAAGTAAATTTGTAAGAAATACAGGGGCGGATCCAGCATTTTGGGAACGGGTGGGGGTGTCCTATTTTCTAGCTCCACGGAGTGAAGCGAGTCTGCTAGGGGGTCCGGGAGCATGCCCACAGGACAAAGTTTGAAATCTAGAGTTACCGTTCGGAACTAGGGGTTGTCCTATTGTTTAGCTCTTTGAAATGCACTTTCCTGTGTTTTACGGCATTTAAATTCAGACTCCAACTGGTGGAAAACTGTGATCTATGTAAACTCTGTGGCTGAATGGGGGAGGTGGTTGCCGACCCCCCCGTCCAGATCCGCCCGTGTAATACATGTAACCAATTATCTATACGATTTGTAACCTCTATTATTCATTGGTAACACGGGTTACAGCTATATGCCTTTGGTACCACAATGTAAAAGTGCAACACGAATATGCAACAACGTATACATTCTTATGAGAAAGTTGGGTAGCATCCATACAAAAGAGCTACAAGCTCATAAACTCAACTGCAGGTTTGAACCTACAATGGTCTACATTGCACACAAATTTAATAAGTCCCCCTTTTCTCGTGACAGGACATATTTGTGGCTGTGACTAGAGGAATGGAGTTATGGGGTTTGTGACCAGTGTAGCTCCAGATCAAATAACACACTCCTGTAGCCTGATAATGATCTATAGTGCCTGTTAGAAGCATGGTTGGTGTTTTATTGATGGAATGGCGAATAGTGCAGATCCTGATCAGACTGTGCGGATGGATCTGCTGAACATAAGACACAATTTTCAAAGACTGAATGGCCAGACAGGGTATACTCCGATCTATAGGAAAAATTTCTCCAGTCACTGATCAGCCACTCACAGCCACATACATATATTACATGTATGTGGCTGTGAGTGGCTGATCAGTGACTGGAGAAATGTAGTATGTGACCCGCAACAACTATCGTCTAGAATGTGTCACCAATATAGATCCTGACCAGCTACATCATGTACAGTGTGAAATCCCTGAACATGTCTTATAAAGTGTCACCACAATGACATACCATCGTTACTGGATATTGACCATGTCTTGGAATGTGTCATCTAATAATAGCAGCGTAACTGGACATTGATTGACACATGTCTTAGAATGTGTCGTATATTAATAGCACAATACTTCTATACTGGAGGTGATAATGGCTCGTTATTCGAGGTGTTGCTATTCTATATTGATCTGCCCTCACGTTTATTGCTGCAGCGTGCTGTGGCTATATATAGATATGTAACACTGCCAGCGAAAAGATATTTTTCACAGATATCATGCATATGTATGGCAGCTTAAAAGGGATATGTGAATTTTTCCCATGAGATAGCAGCTCGTCCACACGAGTTACGTATCTCGTTTCCATGACATACCATCGAATTATCATGATATAGCATCTCGTTTAAACGACATTATCAGACAATAGTTAAGCGAATATGACTCCACCATCTTCAATAACAATGATGCTATATTTTGATTGGCTGACTGTGTTGTCACTGGGAACGAGACAGCTAAGTCGTTTCCACGAGATCCTATCTCGTGGGAACGAGATGATATTTCATGGGAATGAGATGACATGTCGTGTGAACAAGATGCTATGTCGTGAGAACGAGATAGGAGATACTATGTTGTGGGAACGAGATAGCTATATCGTGTAAATGAGATGCTATGTCGTGGAAACGATATAGCTATGTCGTGTGAACAATATCCTATAGCGTGTAATCTCATATAGTGTATAAACTAGATGCTATGTCGTGTAAACAAGATCCTATAGCGTGTAAACTAGATGCTATGTCGTGTTAACAAGGTCCTATAGCGTGTAAACTAGATGTTATATGTCGTGTGAACAAGATCCTATAGCGTGTAAACTCCCATAGCGTGTACACTAGATGCTATGTCGTGTGAAAAAGATCCTATAACGTGTAAACTAGATTCTATCTCGTGTGAACAAGATCATATAGCGTGTAAGCTAGATGATATGTCGCGTTAACAAGATCCTATAGCGTGTAAACTAGATGCTACGTCGTGTTAACAAGATCATATAGCGTGTAAACTAGATGATATGTCGTGTGAACACGATCCTATAGCGTGTAAACTGGATTCTATGTCGTGTGAACAAGATCATATAGCGTCTAAACTAGATGCTATGTCGTGTGAACAAGATCGTGTAGCGTTTAAACTACATGCTATGTCGAGTGAACGAGATCATATAGCGTGTAAACTATATGCTATGTTGTGTGAACACGATCCTATAACGTGTAAACTACTAGATGCAGATCCTATAGCGTGTACACTAGATGCTATGTCGTGTGAAAACGATCATATATCGTGTAAACAAGATACTATGTCGTATGAACAAGATCATATAGCGTGTAAACTAGATACTATAGATGCTATGTCGTGTAAACTAGATGCTATGTCGTGTACACTAGAGACTATAGATGTTATGTCGTGTAAACTAGATGTTATGTCTGTACACTAGATACTATATATGCTATGCCGTGTAAACTAGATACTATGTCGTGTAAACTAGATGCTATGTCGTGTGAACACGATCCTATAGCGTGTAAACTAGATAATAGTATGTGAAACTAGATGCACTTTGTCGTGTAAACTAGATACTATGTAGTGTAAACTAGATGATATGTAGTGTAAACTAGATGCTATGTAGTGTGAACTAGATGCTATGTCGTGTGGATACGACCCTATGGCGTGTAAACTAGATACTATGTCGTGTAAACTAGATGCTATGTAGTGTAAACTAGATACTTTGTCGTGTAAACTAGATGATATGTCTTGTAAGCTAGATGGTATGTCGTGGGAATGAGATAAAACAAGTGACGCATGTCCCTTTTAAGCTGCCGTACATATGTATTAATGTATTAATGTATTATTATATAACGGGAAAATTCTGGTTATAGTTAACTGAGCATGCTGCTACGGTATGTTCATGATATTTGTTGCTAATAAATAATGCAGTACGAATGTGTATGTGGTAAGCTGAAAAATGTCACTAGTGTAAATCCAGAACAGCCTGTGAGTGTACGTGTGCGTGCGTGCCTGCCTGGCTTCCTCCGTCTGTCCGTCTGTCCGTCCATTTGTCCGTCTGTCCTCAGTCTGTCTTTCCATCCGTCCGTATGTCTGTCACACGTTGTTTTGCATCAATCTGCCACAGTTTTCAGCCGAACTTCTTCACACTTGGTTATTATATATTATATACATGACAACGCAACAACACAACGTCATGATAACACAACATCATTCACTCTGTACGATCGATACTTAGTTATGTTGGTCTTTAATCTCCAGTTCTAAAAGCCTTCGTTGATGAAACACTGCCACGGGAGCATTCTACACAACTTCCTGCGTTAATATCAGGGGCGTCGGAACAGGTCGGGCAGATCCGGCGACAGCCGGACCAATACTTGTGACGAAAACATTATTTGTAATTGAAATATTTTGAATTCAATATATATAAAAGGACCAGTAATGTAATTGTTATTATTAATATTATATAAACGTGAATTATGCATTTCTCATACTGTTGACTCCAACATGAATTTTCGGCTTTGCTGTTCGTGTCGGTTAGACTCGTTTGATAATATTACATCAACAGATGCACAACTCTCTAAATATTTTTTTTTATGCATATTTCTAATTTCTCACCAAATGTGTATGTTGTTACCACTCAGTTGAACCGTTTCGACGAGACGGTTCAACTGAGTGGTAACAACATACAGTTTGGGTGTGTGGTAGGTGGGATCTCCGACCTTCGCCGGACCAATAATATGATGCTTCCGACGCCCCTGAATATGACTCAGACTATCAATATTTATGAACATCTATTGGCAATGCCAACTAGCAATCAAGCAATTTGATTGTCTGATCCTGAGCTGTAGCACAGCTCAGGCTCAGTCAATCAAGCTGCTTGATTTTAAAGGTACATGCCCACTCATTAGGTTTTAATATAGGGAGACATATAGTCTTGTATATTCTGTAAAACATTCAGTCACCATTACCCCACGTATTGATTGACATTATTATGCATATTATATCAGACGTAAATTTCCACACTGATATCAGGGGCGATAACCATGTTTTCTTAAGCTGTTAACGGATATTACTATTTATTCGCTGTATTTATAGTTTGGTGTGCAATGATCATACTTTATAATATGTCGAAAATATAATTTTTTTCAGGTGACGCATTTAATTAGTATAAATAGTTATAAAATATCATGCTCATTTGCTTTGATATGAAAATAGCCTGATACCACCGCGCGTCACTATCAGTAACATAAATATTACTAAATTATTATATCTGTATATTGGGCACTTGTAATTTTTAGAACTGGTGGAATAGGGACACAAGTATACACTTATTTAATTCTTAATAATTTAGTTCAAAAATAGCGGACAAAAAATCATCACAATTTCTTTTATTTCTCCTTGTAAATATCATGAATATGTCTTGGAATTTCATTAGAATTGAGTTCTCAGGACTCAATTCTAATGAAATTCCAATACATATTAACACTTGTGGAATCCGATGCTCGCTGTGTTCAGACAGAGTGTCCAAGGCAGAGAAATAAAAAGTATACTCCTAATTTGTTTGGCGGACATTTTCACCGCTAGCATGCAAATAGCTAAACACACTATACACGTATCTGAACTAAGGAAATTGACAAATATTGGCAAGATTAGCGGAGGAGAAAGTTTATGTGTATTATACAGGGGCGGATCTAGAGGGGGGGGGGGGGTCCGAGGTTGAACCCGCCCCAGGTTCAGCCACAGGTGGAAGACTCGGACCTATGACACCAAAAAAATGCCTATTAATAAAAATCCCATTACCCCACCCACTTGGTCTCGTACAGTACTATACGTTAATTCAAGGTGAGTATAAATAGCTCTATTATAGAAAGAGCCCTCTTTTTTCCGGCTCGCACAAACACAATAAACATCGATTAAATGTATGAAATATGTCTCTGGCAATCGATAAAGGTATTAGGTGTGTGAATATACTCACTTCAAATCGCTGTTTCAAGTATTTATTGAGTTATTCGCGTTTTGATTACCCCATCCAAAGCGAAAGTTGCGTGTACGAAAGAATCTCACACAGAATCGGAGGCCGTCCGGCTGGATTATCGGTCATATTTGGCTGATAGCTGATCGCCAGCTCAAACTAAAGTCGTGCACCATGATCATATACATTAGAGACTCCAACCATACAAAGTTCGTCCAATTGTGATCGTTCGCGATCTAAAAAACACTTTTTTCTATAATTTCGTTCATTATCTGGAACTGGGTCAATGCACTATCTTCCATAATACAACCACCGAAGCGTCTATGTAAGAACATCTCTGATTGGTTAAACCTAAAAATAGACGCGAGGACTTTCCCTTTTCAGGGTTTCCGGAAGACATAATCTGATAGTACGCGAATCATGAAAGAAAGTCAATAACATTAGAAAAAAGTGTTTTTTAGATCGGCGAACGATCACAATTGGACGAACTTTGTATGGTTGGAGTCTCTAATGTATATGATCATGGTGCACGACTTTAGTTTGAGCTGGCGATCAGCTATCGGCCAAATATGACCGATAATCCATCCGGACGGCCTCCGATTCTGTGTGAGATTCTTTCGTACACGCAACTTTCGCTTTGGATGGGGTAATCAAAACGCGAATAACTCAATAAATACTTGAAACAGCGATTTGAAGTGAGTATATTCACACACCTAATACCTTTATCGATTGCCAGAGACATATTTCATACATTTAATCGATGTTTATTGTGTTTGTGCGAGCCGGAAAAAAGAGGGCTCTTTCTATAATAGCGTTATTTATACTCACCTTGAATTAACGTATAGTACTGTACGAGACCAAGTGGGTGGGGTAATGGGATTTTTTTTAATAGGCATTGTTTTGGTGTCATAGGTCCGAGTCTTCCACCTGTGGGTTCAGCCACGGAGTTTACATAGATCACAGTTGGAGACTGAATTTAAATGCCGTAAAACCCAAGAAAGTGCATTTCGAAGAGATAACAAATAGGACAACCCCCTAGTTGCGAACGGTAACTTCGATTACGGGAGTAGATTGCAAGAGTTACCTTCGCAACTAGACACCCCCCCCCCGTTCCACAAATGCTGGATCCGCCCATGTTATAGACTAATAGTTGTCCTCAAGCATAGCGGAGAACTGCTGTCTTCAATACACGCAAGTGTAGCACGTGCAACGAGCATGACTGGTTGTTGTCACGTGATGTCATTTTCTCATATGAATGATAAGATTAGTATTGTAAATATATATTATGTTATTGTACATGTGCAGATTGTTGGGGTCCCGTGCTTTCTAGAGTGGATTTGACCTTTTGTCTCTAGTTTTACCGCAGGGTCAAACTGTGGGTTGTGTCCATCTCGACTCTAGCTACAATAATTCGCCTCTGATATGTTATCTACGGCTACAATTTGACCCATTCAAAAAAATTGAGCAACCGAAGTGCACACCCAAACCTGTTGATGTTAGGTCAAAGTTTAGTAAACTGTATATTTTATACATTTAAACAAATAATCTTTGATGTAGAACTAGTAAATTGTCAATAATAATAGAACAGGGAAATCATTTTCCCATGGAAGATATCTTTTCTGTTATTGTTGTTCAACATTCAACATAACGAAGTGAATCTTTCAAATGTACGAGATATACATGTAAATGTCAGATAAACACATTGACACGGTAAAATAACCAATATCTGCATGTGCATGTTCTTTATTAATACTTTATTGATACAGTTTTGACAGTTTTATATCGCTAACATATCAAGCACATTGATTGTAAAACGCACTCTTCCATGTGTTACATTAAGGACCAGTTCTATACCTGATCATCGTTTCATTGAAAGATAGTTGATTTGTAAACGTGATGGAATATATTTATAACATATATGTGAATACTGCCTCATTACTGTATCCTATATGGCACATGGAGTGGCCAAATCAGCCATCTTTGTGTATTCCAGCCATCAGCCAGTTTCACCTATTCTGCCATTTGACAAAGAACTACAAATGTGAAGTAGAACATATGATATAATGTAGCTAATCACATGTAGAAAAGCCAGGAGAACGGACTCCTATAAATTATATAACACCAAACTGTAAAATATGTCAGTTGTCTGGACAGGTTTGTGCCTGTATTTTTTGTAAACATCATGAACCACCATTATAATTACCCTCATACACAGAAAATCGCACAGTGTATCACTTTTACCTGACCATCCACACAACCCATACCATATATACATCCAGTGACATGCAAGCCGTTTCCTGAGTGTATTGACCCTGGTGTCTACTCACCTAATATGCGAGTAAATGTGGCTTTACATATGGACAACGTGTACACTAACATAGGCTGTGCGTCAGATTGAAAAGTTTACACATCAAAATATATTTTGAGATTGATTTGAGAAATGCTCAGATATCTCGTCTTTTGTATAATTTGCTGGCATAATATTTATACTTGCCGTTGTGATATCTGTCTATTATGTATTGCACCAAACCTCTTATTTGGTTTACAGTCATAGTATTTGCTGTATGTGTCAAACACACGAAGTGGTGAAATTGTACGATGGCTTGAACATACACAGATGGCGGAGATGGCAACATAATGCTCCATATAGTATCCAGTAACAAGACACTATTCACATAAGTTATATTCATATATCACATCACTATTATGAAGCAATTATCATTGAAGTCAAGTATATCTTTCTATGACCTAATGCGATGGGGTTAAATTGCTACTCTCGCGAGAGGTATGTAGCAGGGTAGCAATTTTGTTTCTATCTTGACTCATGCAGTAAATATCGCAACCAGCAGATATATGTGTTACATTTAGGGCTAAATGGAGTATAGTTAGGACACGATTTCCGAGCTAGCATGGTACTGTTGCACTAGGAGACGATTAGATTGGATTCCATCAGCCATAATTGGAACCAATAATTGGAGACCTCGCACACATGTCACATGTTACCGCCATTTATTCATTATCACCTATCAGAACTAGCTGATTTGTGGCTATGACTGGAAATAGGACTTCTGGGTTTTCCGACCAGTGTAGATCCAGATCAGCCTGTGCATTCGCACAGTCTGATAAGGATCTGCACTGTCCGCATTCCAAAAATGAAGCACCCGGCATGCTTTTAAACCAGCAATATACATCGTTATCAGATTACAGGGGCCCGTTTCACTAAACGTCGTACGACTAAAATGTTCGTACGTGAAAATTTAGGATCATCTGCAAATTTCAATTGATGGACTTACATTTATTGAGCATAGGCTGCATATGCAGCATATGCTCAATAAATGTAAATTCAGTAATTGTTAATGTGAAATTTACAGACTATCATAAGTTTGCACTTACGAACTGCATTTACGAACATTTTAGTCGTACGAAGTTTAGTAACACGGGGCCCAGGTGTCTGTTATTTGATCAGGAGCTACACTGGTCACAAAACCCATAGGTCCCATTTCTCCAGTCACAGCCACATTTATGAGTGTTCACACAATCTGACAAAATCAGGTATATTGTCTTTGCGACCAGTACACAGCCAGACTAGTCTTTGCAATCTGGTCAGGATATACAATGTTTGACATTAAAGGTACATGGCCATTCAGTAGGAACACACTGTTCTTTATATGAATTAAATAAGTGTATAATTGTGTCACTATTTCACCAGTTCTAAAACTTACGAGTGCCCGCTATACAAATTTGTTTTTATATCACCGACAGTGAGTCGCGGTGGTATCAGGCTATTTTCATATTCAAATTCAAATGAGGCATGATGTTTTTAAATTATTTATATTAAATAAATGCGTCACTGAAAACATAAATAGTAATATGTCCGTTAACATGTTAAAGAAACACGGTTATCACCCATGATAACAGAGTGGAACTTTACGTATAATATAAAATGTATAATAATGCCAATCAATACGTGGGGTAATGGTGAAATAATTTTTATTTCGCCAGAAAATGTCTCAGATGATGTCTCTGATATAAAGAACATTTTGTGTCTACTGAGTATACGATATATACTTCTAAGCACATATCAAGACAATATTTAGAATTTTTCACCAACAAAATCACATCACCTTTGCATGAACATGATGAATGGGTTAACAACCTTTTTATTAAATCGTTCCCACGTTCTCTCAATTTAACAATTCGTTCCCACGAAATAACAATTCGTTCCCACGGGAACGAATTGTTATTTCGTGGGAACTAATTGTTATTTCGAGGAAACGAATTGTTATATCGTGGGAACGAATTGTTAATTCGAGGGAACGAATTATTAATTCGAGGGAACTTATTGTTAGATCAACTGTTCAAATGGTGGTCACGACATGTACGTCTAAGCCCATAAGAAATTATTTAGATTTGTTCACAAACAAAATGACACCACCTTATCATGAAATAGGTTAAAGACCTTATAAATACCATCTTGAAATGAGATTTTATTTTGTTGGCTGTGTACGTTCTCTTTCATTCATGTGGGGGGGGGGGGGGGGGGGGTTGGTGTGGGGGGGGGGGGGGGGGGGGGGGGGGGGGGGGGGGGGGGGGGGGGGGGGGGGGGTGTGGGTGGGTGGTGGGTGTGATGTATGGGTATGTGTGTGTGTGTGTGTGGGAGATATTGTTCTACCTGTGATTTTATACTCTAGGCAGGAATAATAATATCCTATACGACCTACAAACAACATTTTCTTAATTTGTATTTAACAAATTCCTAGAAATCTAAAAATTAAAACCTCTGACCTCAACATGAAAACAAACCGATTTTTCATTTTGTTCCAGGAGATAAAAAAGAGAACAAAGACCCCGATAAATCCAGCGATTCCATGTCGCCTGGCAACACGAAGAAGTCCGTGGGTGACGTAAAAAAGTCGCCGGGGCAACTGAAGACGTTTGCAAAGTTCCTGGGACCGCCACCCATCACGAACGGCATGTCGCACATGATGCATTTCGACGTCGACATTCCAATCGTTAAAGACAGGCCGCCGGTATGTACAGTGGAACCCCTCTAAACCGAACACCTATAGCCTATTTCATCAACATTGCAAAGTATACTTTTCTAGCAAAGTATACTTTCAGGGAGTAATCATTTATTTTTCCCGAAATGCATTATATCATATAAAACTAACAACTGCATATATTTGATGATTATTTGATGATTACAAGTATGCATAATTATTATACTGAATTTATTACATTATTACAGCCATTTTGGCTGTGATAATGTAATAAATTCAGTATAATACAAATTAATAAATGGATCCTAATATTGAAAATTTCTCCCTCAAAGTATGCTTTGCTAGATAAGTATACTTTGCTATGTTGGTGAAATTGGCTACAGGAACATATATGCGATCTCATTTTGATGGTTTCTTCTCTACGCATCTCAGATAATAATGCATGTTCATGATTGCAAAAGACATAACTATGTCCCAGAATGGTGATATGCCTAATTTACAGTGGACCACTAAACCGGACACCACGGGGACCTCACAGGGTGTCCGCTATACATGTATAATCATTTAATAATATTTATTTTAATGATAGTGATTCGCGTTGGTATCAGGCTATTTTCATATGCAAATGAGGCATTGTATTTTTTATTTATTTATACTAATTAAACGTGTCACCTGAAAAAATAATATTTTCGACAGATTATAAAGTATGATAACTGCACATCAAAAAATAAATACAGTGTGATAGCAGTGTGGAAAGTTGCGTCTGATATAAAATGTATAACAGTGCCAATCAATACGTGGGATAATCGTGAATGAATGTGTATTTTCTCGGAAAATGTCTCAGATGATGTCTCTGATATAAAGAACATTTGTGCCTATTGAATTTTAATTCAGCACTGTAAGGGTTAAAGGTTTTACCTTTAACCCTTACAGTGCTGAATTCAAATTTGTCGTCTACTGTTTATTTTTTATTTTCCATGGTTTGACAGCACTTTAGAAGAAATGATTCTAAAATGCTGCCAAACCATGTGTTTTTTTAGAGAAAATACTAAATAAGTTAAAACAGCAGACGACAGTTTTCGGTTACCGTGCCTCTGTCTAAAGCTGGCGTCCCACATGTCAGGTTATAATATAGATAGATAGTTTTCTATATTCTGTAGATATGACATTTTCTGCCAAAATAAACATTCATTCACCATTACCCCATGTATTGATTGGCATTATTATAATTTTATATCAGAAGTAAATTTCCACACTGATATCAGGGGCGATAATCGTATTTCCTTAAAATGCGAAGGGACATTACTATTTATTCTCTGTATTTATTTTTTGATGCGCAATGATCCTACTTTATAATCTGTCGGAAATATTATTTGTTCAAGTGACGCATTTAATTAGTATAAATGAATATCATGCCTCATTTGCCTTTGAAAATATCAGTAAAATAAATATTACTAAAGTATCATATATGTATAGCGGGCACTCGTAATTTTAAAAATAGTTTCACAATTATACACTTATTTAATTTCTATAAATAACATTTTGTGCCTAATCAATGGGACACCACAGGGGCGGATCCAGGATTTATGTCTAGAGGGGGCGTGGATTTCTATTTTCATAAAATTAAGAATTATTTTTTCTGCATTTTTTTTTTATTTCTCATCAAAAGTATATGTTGTTACCATTCAGTTGAACCGTCTCGGCGAGACGGTTCAACTGAGTGGTAACAACATAAACTTTGTGTGAGAAATAAGAAAATAATCAGATCTTTCCACGAAAAAAAAATGGGTTAAAATCTGAACTCGACCAATTTTAGAGGGGGCGTGCGCCGGACACGCCCCCGCCTGGATCCACACCTGCACCATTTTAATGTTTTAATGCTGAGAGAAACACTATACTGTATGTTGCAGATGGAGACAGCGAACAGTAAATCATCACCCAAACACAATGACAGGGAGTTCACCGGGAAAAACATAAAGTAAGTCGGTCAATAAAACACCCGCTATACGTAGTTGCGAAGTAAAAAAAAGCCGAAACGACCTCGTATCATAACAAAAACGACCTCGTATCATAACATATTCCTGTACCGTCCGTAGGTCTGCCTACGGACGGTACGGGAGTAGATTGCAAGAGTTCGCAACTACCGCTATACCCACAGACATTCAGCGTGTTTCGGCTTTCATCGGTATAACTATATATATATATATGAACAAGGCTTCTAACCTTGGTCGGACACGACCTCGTATCATAACACATTCCGCGATTTTATTAACGCTAATGTCAATATTTTGGTTATTGGATTATTGTTATCTTGCTAAAATAACATAGTTAGAACATATTTATGCAAATAATATCGAATTACAGCTCCTTTTCATAGGTCGGACACAACCTCGTATCATAACACATGGACTAATATGTTTAAGGTTCTAAGGTCAATATTGTAGTGGCAAGTTCATACGATCATTTGAGAATTATCGATATCCTGCAGAAATACATAGAATGCATAGAAAATTACAATTTTAAACATGTTGATTTCGTATAATGTGTAATCTCTCTATACCGAACACTTTGGCGGTGCCCAGGGTGTTCGGTATTACGAGATTTCTCTGTACAGCTCATGTACATCCAATCCCAGCTCTTACAACAGTTCCATGCTGTGGCTCTGACAGCTGGTGATTGTTTGATTACAGTTGAAACTCTCTATACCGAACATCCTGGCGGTACCCAGGGTGTTCGGTACTACGATAATCCACTGTAATAAATTGTTAATAATACTGTGGATATTTTCACGTTTTTTTCTATTTTTTTTTTCGTCTGCACATTGAGGGTGATTCTATTGATCTCCATTCCATGTTCCAGATAATCACATCATTATCATGTTAGTTTGGCAGACAAAGCAGGGACGGATATAGATTTTTCTTAACGAGGTTATTCAATCAGACTGCTTTGTGCATTCATTTGAAATCTCCATGGACAAGAATTGAGACGTCATGAGGAAAACGGGGTCATTCATGAAATATATGCACTACTTACATGTATCCCGTTCAATACTGCATACTAACGTTCCCGCGATATAACAATTCCTTCCCGCGATATAACAATTCGTTCCCGCGATATAACAATTCCTTCCCGCGATATAACAATTCGTTCCCGCGATATAACAATTCGTTCCCTCGAATTAACAATTCCTTCCCACGAAATGACAATTCCTTCCCACGAAATGACAATTCGTCCCCTCAATTTAACAATATGTTCCCTCGAATTAGCAATTCGTTCCCACGAATTAACAATTCGTTCCCGTGGGAACGAATTGTTATTTCGTGGGAACGAATTGCTAAATTGAGGGAGCGAATTGCTATATTGAGGGAACGATTTGTTATTTCGTGGGAACGAATTAATAAACAAAAACAATTCTACGTCCCCTGCTGGGCTCCGTAGCATACCTCGTTAGCAGTGTTTGCAAACAGAACAGTGTAGTTCCAGATGAGCCTTCTCATCAGGATCTGCACTTTATGCAAGTACTAAATGTTCCTACTTCTTAGAATTCTTAGAAAAAAATACACACCTTATTGTAAATAGACTAGGCTGAAAATCATTTTGTCATGATTGGATTGGTCCTTAAAATGTGACTGGAGAAATTGGGCTTATGGCATTTGTGACCAGTGTCGCCCCTGATGAAATTGAATACTCATGTAGCCTGATAACGATCTATATCGTTTGATAGAAGCATGGTGGGCGTTTCTTGATGGAATGGCGAACAGTGCAGATGCTGATCAGATCTGGATGTACACTTGTTGCAAAGCCCCATTTCTCCAGTCACACTCACGAATTACCATATCACAGTCCTGGGGGCCGTTTCACTAAACTTCGTACGATTAAAATGTTCGTAAGTGCAAACTTAGGATCGTCTTGAAATTTCAATTGATACATTTACATTTATTGAGCATAGGCTGCATATGCAGCCTATGCTCAATAAATGTAAATCCAATAATTATTTACAGGAAAACGTTGTTAATGCGAAATTTACAGACTATCATAATGTTGCACTTACGAACATTTTAGTCGTACGAAGTTTGGTGAAAAGGTCCCCTGTTGTTTAGAGTTGTAAGGATTAATGTCTCCCCCACAAACAGAAGTATGAGGATTTGGGGCTGTATGTGGTGGTGTGGTAGACACTAGGAATTAGACGACGGAAGACGTCTCCGATACCACAGTGGATAAATCATGTTTAGAAAATATCTTTTGGGCTTGATTCGACTTACATGTTCACGGGCAGACGGCTGTGAGCATGCTGCACGTTTTCCACTTTATATGCAACAGGTTGCACTATACCACCGTCACCTGGTATACATTTTGGTGTTAATATCAGTTTACATCTCGCGCACTAAAATATAGAAAAAAACCTACAGGGCGTTGTCGTGCATACTTCACTATATTGTTATCGATATACAGTTCTACATTAAGACACAAAACTATTACCAAATACTTACCTCATAAAATGTGTATTATCAAACTTCTTAAGTCACTCGCCACGAAGTTGAAAGTAAACTAAGTACGCTTCAAGCGCACAATTGGAAATACTACTCCCGTCATAACGATTATTTAATGCAGTGGAATGAAATGTAATTATAATTATGTACTCAGCACTAGTTGGGAGCATGCGAATGGTAATTTAGTAATGGGTTTCCTCCTTACAGGAATCCCGATATCCTTGATTTGATCTTCGGATAAATGTTTTGCTTTCTTGTTATTTGAGAATTGAATACAAAAAATGTTATACACATTATACAAGTAGTAAGATTAGTACTAAACGTATTACGTATCGGGAGTGGTGGGGCTAAGTGACTCCAGTAGCCTATTTCACCAACATTGAAAAGTATACTTTTCTAGAAAAGTATACTTTGAGGGATACATTTTCAATTTTATGATAAATTTATTATTTTGTATTATACTGAATTTATTACATTATCACAGCCATTTTGGCTGTGATAATGTAATACATTCAGTATAATAATTCTGCATACTTTTAATCATCAAACATATGCAGTTGTTAGTTCTATATTAAATAATGCATTTCAGGGAAAATAAATGATTACTCCCTCAAAGTATATGCTAGAAAAGTATACTTTGCAATGTTGGTGAAATCGGCTACAGAGCAGGGTATTCTAATTTATCCCATCAACACAGTGCGTATGTGCCGTGAAACACGTTGCCGTGAAACGTTTTTCATATCCTGTCAATACGACCTACTCACTTCGTATGAATATGTGCGGTTGCTGGGATTATTTCTTTGCATTTTAAAGCCATGTATATGTGTTGACGGGATAAATAGAATAGTAGGTTAGTGCCGTGAATGGAAAACAATATCTGGCGCGGCACGGAAACGGGATGTGCTCGGCAGAGCCTCGCCAATCCCGTTTCCTGAGCCTTGCCAGATATTTTTCACTATTTAAGGGCTGAATATATAATTCGTTTCGTAAATATTCAGCTTTGATGTTGGGATTTTCACCCCATTCGTACAGGTAAAATATGGTATTTGATCCCATTAAGGACCGTCGGCCCCTGATCATCTAATGATTTATACACATTGTTTCGTAAATGTGATGGGATATATGCATAACATT
Organism: Conchocele bisecta; assembly: GCA_029237695.1. NCBI lineage: Eukaryota > Metazoa > Mollusca > Bivalvia > Lucinida > Thyasiridae > Conchocele > Conchocele bisecta. Next base: position 65,997,109 of record CM055271.1, on the reverse strand, counting down.
CTCTTCTTACTATATCCTACACAGTGCATGGAGTTGCCATGTCGGCCATCTTAGTGTGTACACGCTATCAGCCAGTTTGACCGCTTATTGCGTTTGACACATACCATTATTAATATGACAAACACATGAATACAAATTGATGCAACATGATGGGGAGACATCTGACTACAGCAAGCTATGCCTTGTTTTCATCAACTTTATATACAACGTCTGATATCTGAAGGGTTGACCCTTTGTTAAAATGTTTGAGAATTCAGTAAAGACTGTGTAACAGTAAGAACAATCACAGTGCTGTAGATATATACCTGTATTACCATACATACTGTATTGAATCCAGTGGCTTGTAAGCAGGTATCTGAGTGTATTCTTACTACTGTATAATTGCCTGCTAAATGTATGCGAGTAAATACGGTTTTTACCTGTAGCAGATGCACTTCTAATAATAGACAGTGCATCAGTTTGACATTTTACACATTGAAAACGTGTCCATTGTATATATTTTGAGTGATGGTAGAAATGCTCAGATAGCTAGCATTTTGTGTAGTCTGCTGAAATAATATTTATAGGACGTTGTCGTCCTATATATGTGGGCCGTATTGCACCAACGTTTATTAGATTTTCTGCCATATTATTTGCTGTAGGTTTCAAATCCTCCAAGTGGTGAAACTTTCCGATAACATGTACAAACTAAAATGGCGGAAATGGCATCTTAATGCTCTGTATAATATAATCTAAGAAGAACAGGGTCATATATACTTTATATAGATATTCAGTCACATGTATGATTCCACTACATTTATATTCTATAAAGGCAGTCCTTAAGGTTGTTGTGTCCTTCCTGTGGCCCCATGTAAAGTCTATGGAAATCTAATAAAGAAACCTACTCATGAAACGACAACTACTAACACCAATAAATCATATGTGTTCAATAAGTGTTTGTGCAGATGCTGCCAGCACATGCAGCAAGGACATCACATTATATGCTGTAGTAAGAAATAAGAAGCACACGTTTGTTTGTGTTTACATGTATAATATTTGGCTTCTACACACCTGTGTAGAGACGTACATATACACGTCCTACATCAAAATTGGTCTATTATTTGCGTATTACAGGTGTGTGCGCCTTTTTATTGGACCAGTATCTGCATAATGACCACATTCATATGGTTTATTTATGGCCGTCGCTATTTTTTTATTAGTAGGGTATTTATTAGATTTCCATTCACAAGAAGGGTACAACTAAAATGGCCTTACAGTGGGGTCAGCGTGTAAGTGCACACACGAACGAACACGACAGGTTGGAACCAACCTGTTGTGTTCGTTCGTGTGTGCACTTACACGCTGACCCCACTGTAGCTGTTGATAAGTCTTTAATAAATAAATAAATAAATAAATAAATAAATAAATATAAATAAATAAATAAATAAATAAATAAAAAAATAAATAAATAAATAAATTAAATAAATAAATAAATAAATAAATAAATAATAAGTAAATAAATAAATAAATAAATAAATAAATAAATAAATAAATAAATAAATAAATAAACAATAAATAAATAAATACGTAGAACATTTTTATCAATATCTCGGCAATAATTGAAAAGCAATCTTGATGCGAGAATGCACAGAGATTCCAGGAAATAAAATTCTATTCTACTACATTATCATTAGGGCTGTAGTGTCTTAGCTTGTTAACCCTTTCACCCTATGTATCTGGAATGGATATAATATGTTACTTTTACAACCAATCCAATCGTCAAACAAATATTTTCAGACTGGTTCATTTATGAACAGGGGGTGGTCTAAAACAAATATGATAATTACTCGCAAAAATTGCAGATTCTGATGAGACGGCTCGTCACGAGCAGGCTCATCTGAATCTACACTTTTTGCCAATACGACGAAACAGGCCTGTGTGTTGAAAGGGTTAACATGTTCAACTCTAACAAGCAGGTTATGTCGTACGAACAGCGAAACCTGGTCGGAAACCGGATACACACCAATTTATCGCAGCATTCCACGAGCAATCACAATGTATGTCATTAGAGCAAATGTCCCTCATTATGGAATCCCTGGAGGAGCACTATCGTTAGTACACTTGTGAGCGGAAAACGCATACTGCAATTATCGCCGGAATGTTACACTATCGCTTGCGGAAATCTTGCCAATATTTATATTTCTTCGTCTAAAACTACTTGAACATTGTTTTTTTTTTTTTAGATCAAGCAGCTTGATTGTCTGAGCCTGAGCTGTTTATATCGTTGTTTATATTTATCCCTGGAGGGTAATGGACATTCCATCGTTCATGTTTGAATAGCGTGAAATAATACGCGAGTGTGTACGTCTGCTTCCGCGTAAACAACGAGTAAGCGAAGCGAACGAGTTGTTTACGCGGAAGTCGACGTACACTCGTGGATTATTTCAAGCTATTCAAACATGTACGATGGCATATCCTATTTATTACATTTCTGAACAATATTGTAGAACAAAAATACATTATAATGTTTCGGGGGCGTTTGCATCCGCGTATGAATTTTTGTGGGCGGTGCTTATCTTATAACGATTGCGGAAGAATACACGCTTTTATCCCGTCAACACAGTGCGTATGTGCCGTGAAACACGGTGCCGTGAAACATTTTTGATATCCAGTCAATACTATTTTTGCATTTTACAGCCATTTGTAGGTGTTGACGGGATAAATAGAATAGTAGGTTAGTGACGTGAATGGGAAAAAATATCTGGCGCGGCACGGAAACGGGATGTGCTCGGCAGAGCCTCGCCCATCCCGTTTCCTGAGCCTTGCCAGATATTTTTTTTCCCCTTTTTTCCCATTCACGGCACTGACCTACTATTCTCTATCTATTTTCCTTATTTCTGAACCAAAGTATATGTTGTGACCACATGTCTCGGCGAGACGGTTCAAATGAGTGGTCACAACATATACTTCTGATGAGAAATAAATAAATTCTTGAGCCTTGCCGGATATTTTTCCCCATATTTTTCCCCATTCACGGCACTAACCTACTATTCTCTATAACACAGGCGGTTGTGTGCTCTAAGACTGCAGCTTGTAAGTGGATCATCTTGTCATTATCTTGTTAGCATTTACACAGCTGAGGAAACGACATAGAAACTGAAACACTGGAGCACGTAGTAACCCATATTATGATTTTTAGTTTAAACATATTTTATTGCTCTAAATTTACAATGTAACTTTACAGTTAATAAATGCAGGTTAATTTAGAAGAACAAACGGGTTGGGCTACAAGTTTTAGCAACATTAGTTACAGCCCGTCCCATATTATGATGAAGTTATTATAGGAATGAATGGCCTTTTTGTTGAATTTATCGGGGTATAAACTTGGAAAAGTCGCGGGAATACTGGACGAGGCCTTTTTGTTGAATTTATCGGGGTATAAACTTGGAAAAGTCGCGGGAATACTGGACGAGGCCTTCCGGCCTTCGTCCAGTATTCCCGCGACTTTTCCAAGTTTATATCCCCGATAAATTCAACAAAAAGGCCATTCATTCCTTATAATTCCAGCATTTGAAATAAATTCATCAAGAAAATATGTTTATTTTCCGTTTTCTTAAGAATTATTTTAACTGCGCCTCACGGTTACGGAAAGTAGTTCGGCTTAGGAGTTTACTGGGATATAAATTGTGGACAGACTTGCTACGGGCCAATCAAATGTTAGGGAATTGTGTAAATATTTTTGTGCTGGAATTATTCATGTTTATCATGTTTATGTACAACGAGATCTGTTTTCCCCAGATTTGTATTTCTTTAGTTCATTATTTAGATATGGCATTTTCGGGCAAAATAAATTGATTTACCATTATCTGACGAGGTTATTGGCATTATCATACTTTATGTATGTCAAACGCAATTGCCACTCTGGATATCAAGGGCGATAACCGTGTTTCCTTGAAAGTTTAACGGTAACAACTATTTATTATCTTATTTGTGATGTGTAATGATCATACCATATAATATGTAGATGCGCAAAGTTATTTTCGGTTTTTAAACATACCCTTGATGTTAGATTATCTCCCCGTTTTAATCTTGTTTTAATTGCGCCGGCGTGCAACTCTGGGCTATTTATATCCAAACACGAAACTGGGATATAGATAGTCGCCCGTCCGTCACGTTTTCCAGTTTGCTATAACTTCTGTAACATATGACCAATTGACTTGAAACTTCTATTGTATTTAGTTTTGTTAGCATCCATATGTACATTCTCCGCCAACACATATGCTCTCCCGTGCCCAAGGTCAATGTCAATGTCAAATAACTGAACTTTCCGGTCCAGTAGATTTTAAATCACTATAGTCTGTTTCACGAAAGCTGCCCAAATTTTACGGCTTATATAGCCGTAAAATTTGGGCAGCTTTTCAAAAACAATATTATTTTCGATAATATTAAATTAAAGGAAAATTTAAGAATGAGCCTTCTTTTTATTTCGTGAAATTTGGTCAAATATTGATTTTATTACGAAAAATTGATTTGTCTATGGGAATTTAACATGGGGGAAAAAGAGGTAAGGCAGTGTGGGAGGAGTCAAAAAAACGAAAAAAATTGGAAATTGACTCCGAAACCTAGCTAGATAGCTTGGAAATGATCTAACTAAGAAAACAAAAGTTAATTTTAAAAAATCGGTCCAGTATTTCTGAAATTCTAAAAAATTGCCCCATGTTAAATCCCCATAGACATCTATGGGGATTTAACATGGGGAAATTTTGTTTTCGCAATAAAATTAATATTTGACCAAATTTCACGAAATAAAAAGAAGGCTCATTCTTAAATTTTCCTTTAATTTAATACTATCGAAAATAATATTGTTTTTGAATTGTCTATATAGCCGTAAAATTTGGGCAGCTTTCGTGAAACAGACTATAGTTGTGTAGATTCATTCTACTATAACAAATTTACTGTATGAATTATTCACTTTAAAGGTACATGCCCACTCAGTATGCACAACATTTTCTTCATATCAGAGACATTATCTGAGACATTTTCTGGCAAAATAAACATTCAGTCACCATTATCCCACGTATTGATTGGCATTATTATACATTTTATATCAGACGTAAATTTTCACACTGCTGTCAGGCCTGAGGGACGATAACCGTGTTTCCTTAAAATGTTAATGGACATTACTATTTATTCTCTCTATTTATTTGTTGATGTCCAATTATCATAATTTATAATCTGTCGAAAATATTATTTTTTCAGATGATGCAATTAATTAGTATAAATACATAAAAAATAGCATGCCTCATTTACATATGAAAATAGCCTGATACCACCGCGCGTCACCATCAGTAAAATACATATTACTAAATGATTATATTTGCATAGCGGTCACTCGTCATTTTTAGAACTGGTGGAATAAAGACACAATTATACAGTTATTTAATTCCTATAAAGAACAGTGTGTGCCTATTGAGTGTGGGCATGCACCTTTAAACTTCATGTGCCTGTTTGTGATCATCTATGTTTTCATTTCCCACTCACCAATGCCAAAGCACATATTATCAAATCATCACTTATGCAAGGTCTATATTTCCTTTTACGGGAACACGGTTATCGCCTATGATATAATGAGTTGTAGTTACGTTTGATAGAAAAAGTATAATAAGGCCATGCCATTGTTTTTCACTGTTAAGCGTCCACCTGGATAGCCAAAACCTAATTACTTATCCCGTAAAAACAAACAAGACTTTGAAAAGAAAAAAAAACCGTCAATTTATGTTAAAAACTTTATCAACCCTTTGCAGTGTGCAAAGGGTTGATGACGTTTTTAATATACATTTAAATTGCCGCTAAATAATAAGAAAACACTCTTATTAAACGTATTAAGTGTAAATTCATGAACGGATTTAAAACTTAGACAAGTTCCAAATCAATTTTCATATTACTTTACCGGTAAATAGTGTAAAATAGCATACACATTTTTCTTATTCATAGAACCACCCTCAAAACATACCTGCACGCGGACGCTTAACAGAGAAAGAACTTGCTATGGCCCTATGCCGATTAACACGTCCGGTAATATAGGAATGAATGGCCTTTTTGTGGAATTTATCGGGGTATAAACTTGGAAAAGTCGCGGGAATACTGGACGAAGGCCGGAAGGCCTCGTCCAGTATTCCCGCGACTTTTTCAAGTTTATATCCCCAATAAATTCCACAAAAATGCCATTCATTCCTTATAATTCCAGCATTTGAAATAAATTCATCAAGAAAATGTGTTTATTTTCCGTTTTCTCAACAATTATTTTAACTGCGCATCACGGTTACGGAAAGTAGTTCGGCGTGGGAGTTTACTGGAATATAAATGTTGGACAGAGACTTGCTACGGGCCAATCAAATGTTAGGGGATTGTGTAAATATTGTTGTGCTGGAATTATTGGTAAATGAACATTTTTCTCGCACTAAAAAAAATGTAAAAGTCTAAATATTGGACGAAACAAATACATGTATGACTTTTATATAGTACGGCCTGTGATATGGGAGTCCACTTAAAATTACTAGGCAATGTTATTGAAACTTGCTGACAGCTTCTCCTTGCATCACTCGCCCACACTCATCCTTCCAACTGTGTCCTTGACCCATTTTTTTCCTCTTTGAATTAACAGGCGGAAGACTCGGACTTGTGACATACAAATCTCTATTAAAATACCATTACCCCACTACACCTGGTGTCGTACTGAACGTTACTGTACGTTAATGTACATTACTGTATAATCGCATATGATTGTTTACTGGACATTTTGTTAGGTATAACCACACTAAATCATTGGATATTCATTCAAAAGTAGTACGTTAAAATATAAGCCAGATTTGTTATGCCATAGACACGCTGCTTGCAGAAACCGGTCAATTGATGTACTAATCTACTTCACGGGCATGTTTGTGCATCATTTGCACCCGTTTCAAGCGTATGCATTGGGATTATTTTGTAAATCGGAATATGTTGTGAGGCGGTTTCAATTCGAGCTGCTGACTTTTTGCGTCACAGAATGAGCAGAATCACAGGTGGAAGACTCGGACCTGTGACACCAAAAAAAATGCCTATTAAAAAAATCCCATTACCCCACCCACTTGGTCTCGTACATTACCATCTTATATAAAGAAAGGTGGATTACATTGTGGCCATTATAGAAAGAGCCCTCTCGTTTCCGACTCGCACAAACACAATATACATCGATTAAATGTATGATTTCTGTCGCTGGCAATCGATAAAGGTATTAGGTGTGTGAATATATTCACTTCAAATCGCTCTTTCCAGCATTTTTTTCAGTTATTCGCATTTTGTATACCCCATCCAAAGCGAAATTTGCGTGTACGAAAGAATCTCACACAGAATCGGAGGCCGTCCGGTGTGGATTATCGGTCATATTTGACAAATAACTGATCGCCAGCTCAAACTGAAGTGGTGCACAATGACCATATACATTAGAGACTCGAACCATACAAAGTTCGTCCAATTGTGATCGTTCACCGATCTAAAAAAATACATTTTTTCTACTTTCATTCATGATTCGCGTACTATCAGATTATGTCTTCCGGAATCCCGAAATAGGTTGAATGACGTCATTACAGTTTAGATTTAGCCAATCAGAGATGTTCTTTAAATAGACGCTTCCGGTTGTATTATGGAAGATGGTGCATTGACCCGGTTCCAGATAATGAACGAAATTAGACAAAACAGTGTTTTTTAGATCGGTGAACGATCACAATTGGACGAACTTTGTATGGTTGGAGTTTCTAATGTATATGGTCATGGTGCACCACTTTAGTTTGAGCTGGCGATCAGCTATCGGCCAAATATGACCGATAATCCACGCCGGACGGCCTCCGATTCTGTGTGAGATTCTTTCGTACACGCAACTTTCGCTTTGGATGGGGTAATCAAAACGCGAATAACTCAATAAATACTTGAAACAGCGATTTGAAGTGAGTATATTCACACACCTAATACCTTTATCGATTGCCAGAGAACATTTCATACATTTAATCGATGTTTATTGTGTTTGTGCGAATCGGAAAAGAGAGGGCTCTTTCTATAATAGCAATATTTATACACACCTTCTATAAATAGAAGATGGTAATGTACGAGACCAAGTGGGTGGGGGTAATGGGATTTTTTTAATAGGCATTTTTTTGGTGTCATAGGTCCGAGTCTTCCACCTGTGAGTAGAATGGGTGCAGGTTATGGGAAATAGGTCCCCAAACATTCGTACGAAACATGAAAGTAGCATAGAATAATTCCAGCACAAAAATATTTACACAATTCCCTACGGAAAGTAGTTCGGCGTGGGAGTTTACTGGGATATAAATTTTGGACAGAGACTTGCTACGGGCCAATCAAATGTTAGGGAATTGTGTAATTTTTTTGTGCTGCAATTATTATAGGAATGAATGGCCTTTTTGTGGAATTTATCGGGGTATATACTTGGAAAAGTCGCGGGAATACTGAACGAAGGCCTTCCGGCCTTCGTCCAGTATTCCCGCGACTTTTCCAAGTATATACCCCGCGACTTTTCCAAGTATATACCACGATAAATTCCACAAAAAGGCCATTCATTCCTATGATAACAAACTGTCCGAGTCTTCCATATGTGCTTGAGTTATCTAAATTCTGATTGGCTAATCACCAATTTCTTCGAAGAGAAATGATAGAGCTATTGATGCCACTCTGAATTTCAAATAACTCTTTCGTTCAAGTAGTTTCTCAACAACCTCTTGATCTACATTAACAAATCAAGTTGCCAACATCCGTCATGTATCCTGTTTAATGTCTGTATTTTAAACCTTAAACGGCGGAAAACGAAAATTGTCGTCTGGTGTGTTTTGATATTTGTCTTATTATATCGCAGAAACATATTTTGACTGCGAATGAGAATCGTCTCCAGTGGAGACGATTCTCATGCGCTGTCAAAATATGTTTTGATCGAGTAAAATAGAAAAAAAAGAGATGAATAGCAGACGAAAATTTCTATTCAACAGTGTAAGGATTAAGTCATTTCTCAAAAACCTATTATCCCAATGTTAACACAACTTGGTTAAAACTTCCTTCTTGCATCACTCGCCACAATCCAGCCACTCATCTGTGACTTTGACCTACTTTTGATGCCTCATATTCTATAAAAAGGGAGTGGATGTCGCTTTCCTCTTGATGTTCCGTCTAGTGTACGTACTTACATGGTCATTTGCGTCGCAAAGATTGTAAGAGTGTATCCATCTTGTCATAACTTGAATACTGGTGCTGGATGGATTACTTTAAAGGTACATGCCCACTCAGTAGGCACACACTGTTCTTTATAGGAATTAAATAAGTGAATAATTGTGTCACTATTCCACCAGTTTTAAAAAATTACGAGTGCCCGCTATACAGATATAACAATTTAGTAATATTTATTTTTACTGATAGTGACTCGCGGTGGTATCAGTCTATTTTCATATGCAAATGAGGCACGGTATTTTTTAATTATTTATGCTAATTAAATGCGTCACCTGAAAAAAATATATTTTCGACAGATTATAAAGTATGATCACTGCACATCAAACAATAAGTACATATAATAAATAGTAATGTCCGTTAACATTTTAATTAAACATGGTTATCGCCGCTGATATCAATGTGGGAATTTACGTCTGAAATAAAATGTATAATAATACCAATCAATACGTGGGGTAATGGAGAAAAAGTCCCAGATGATGTATCTGTTATAAAGAACATTTTGTACCTACTGAGTGGGCATGTACCTTTAATATTCGCCCACTTGATACATGTGCACATAGAGAATAGTAGGTTAGTGCCGTGAATGGGAACAAATATCCGGCAAGGCTCAAGAATTTCTTTATTTCTCATCAGAAGTATATGTTGTGACCACTCATTTGAACCGTCTCGCCGAGACGGTTCAAATGAGTGGTCACAACATATACTTTGGTTCAGAAATAAGGAAAATAGATAGAGAATAGTAGGTTAGTGCCGTGAATGGGAAAAAATATCTGGCAAGGCTCAGGAAACGGGATGGGCGAGGCTCTGCCGAGCACATCCCGTTTCCGTGCCGCGCCAGATATTTTTTTCCATTCACGGCACTAACCTACTATTCTATTTATCCCGTCAACACATATACATGGCTTTAAAATGCAAAGAAATAATCCCAGCAACCGCACATATTCATACGCAGTGAGTATGTCGTATTGACAGGATATCAAAAATGTTTCACGGCAACGTGTTTCACGGCACATACGCACTGTGTTGACGGGATAAATACTATTATAGAACACACGCACACAGCCATTAGCAGGACCTTGATCTTTCTTGATTAACAATTATTACTAGATGGATTACTTTGAAATATTTGCATACGTGATATGTGTGGACCCAGGCGACGCATTCAGGCAACCATTAGCATGATCTTAAAGGTACATACCCACTCTGTAGGCACAAACTGTTCTCTATATCAGAGACGTCATCTGAGACATTTTCTGGCAAACTAAACATTCATTCACCATTACCCCGCGTAGTGATTTGCATTATTATACATTTTATATCCGACGTAAATTTGCGATAAGGGGCGATAACCGTGTTTCCTTAAAATGTTAACGGACATTACTAGTTATTCTCTGGATTTATGTTTGATGTGTAATAATCATACTTCATAATCTGTCAAAACTATTATTGTTTCAGGTGATGCATTTCATTAGTATAAGTAAAATCAATATCGTGCCTCATTTGCATATGAGAATAGCCCGATACCACAGCGAGTCGCTATCAGTAAAATAATTATTACTAAATGATTATATCTGTATAGCGGGCACTCGTAATATTTAGAACTGGTGGAATAGTGACACAATTATACACACGTATTTAATACGTAAAAAAAAAAAACCCCAAAAAAAACCACGTATTTAATTCCTATAAAGAAACATTTGTGCCTACTGACTGGGTATGTACATTTAACTTTTCTGAACTTTGCAAGGTCGCCGAAACACTTAGACATCTTTTACGTCAAAATGATTGTAAGAGTTTCTTCACCATTCCATAACAGTTATTGCAGTATTACTAGATATATTACTTTAATATTCAGACACGTGATACATATGGAATTGTGGAAAACAGTCACAACGATTGATATGACATTGACCTTTTTATCTTCACAGTATCGCTGAAACACTTCACAATGGTTATTACAGCGTTTCAGTGTTATGGGGGTCGGTATAACCAGGAGGGGCATACCAATGCTTGACCCGAATGTTCTGTCTTTAACACATGGCGCCCTGCATTACAGACAGAACATTTTACAAACATAATATCTATAGTTCTGTTTGAATGCATTGGCAAATTCATGCTGTAAAATCCGGGTTGACGTTTGTGTTCATTAAGTCAATTTCTCAGCAATCTCTTGTTCTGTATTAACCATTTAACCAAGAAGCTGGAATGAATTTGATATGTTAATTTTGCAACCAATCCAACCGTCACAAAATGATTTTCAGACTGGTTCATTTATGAAAATCGTCACGAGCCGTCTCATCTTTATCTACACTGTTTGCCAATACCAATATATAGGCCTGTGGTGTTGAAAGGGTTTACACTATTTTGTCACAACTTCCGCCTTACATAGCACACCACACCATATCTACCTGACTGTGCCATTGACCTACTTTTTCTGCCTGAATGACCTCACAATATTATGATCTAACATCATGGTCAACCTTTAACATTTTTTTTTCCATTTTTACACGCTCGTTTGAAAGCTCGATATGCGTTTCATTCACGACAAGACGTAGAACCCTATTGATTTTCAACATGTTTTGGTAACTTATCTCCCCTAGTCGGCCATTTTTAATTTTCGTATTTTGTATCATTTTCTGCACAATAACTCGCGTTTTTCTGGACAGATCTTAATAAAATCCGGTATACATGGTTGTCCCGGTAAGACGAATAACCCTATTCATTCTTTTCATGTATTAATTATCTCCGCTTGTCGGCCATTTTTAATGTTCACGTCGTGTATACTTGCCCCCACAATAACTAAGTTCTACTGGAATGGATCATAAAACCAAATGGATATACATGTTTATCCTGGCATGTGTACGGAGCCCCGCAGGGACATGTTTTTTTTTGTTTCTTAATTCGTTCCCACGAAGTAACAATTCGTTCCCTCAATTTAACATTTGTGCGAGCGCAGCTGGGCGCCAAATCAATTCGTGGGACCGACTTTTTAATTTGAGGGAACGAATTGTTAATTCGTGGCAACGAATTGTTAAATTGAGGGAACGAATTGTTAGTTCGTGTTCTACGTCCCTTGCGGTGCTCCGTACATGTGAAAGAACACTTTTGGTTTTATATGGCAAACCAAATGCACAATAATTCACTAAACCCCAGTTTGAGAGTCTAAACAGACTCTCAAACTGGGGTTTAGATACTTATTGTGCATTTGGCGAGCCTACACTAGGGTTTGGGCAGTTTAAACTGGTGTTTAAGCTGAGACCGTGGTTTAGGCTATCACACACGCTAGATTGAGAGTCTAAACGGTGGTTTGAGCCGCCAAGTGCACAATAATTGCCTAAATCAAGGTTTCCATAGTTTTACAATAAATTATTGTATACTGGTCATGCCTCTAAGGCGTACCTTCGTCCCTCTTGTTCAAATTTGCTTACTCCTAAAAGCTAATGCCCAATGTAATGGGTTATGTAGACATGTACATATATGTCAGTTGTGGCTGTGGCTGGAGAAATAGAGAATAGTAGGTTAGTGCCGTGAATGGGTAAAAATATCTGGCAAGGCTCAGGAAACGGGATGGGCGAGGCTCTGCCGAGCACATCCCGTTTCCGTACCGCGCCAAATATTTTTTCCCATTCGCGGCACTAACCTACTATTCTATTTATCGCGTCAACACCTACAAATGGCTTTAAAATGCAAAAAAAAAACTCAGTCACCGCACATGTTCAGACGCAGTGATTAGGTCGTATTGACAGGATATCAAAAATGTTTCATGGCACCGTGTTTCACGGCACATACGCACTGTGTCGATGGGATACATGGGGATTATGGGATGTGTGACAAATGTAGTCCTTGATCAGATAACACACTAGTGTAGCCTGATAACGATCTACAGTCCAACCTCCCGGACGGCCACCTTTCTACAACAACACCCTCTCTGTAACAGTCGATATTTTATGTCCCAAATGGAAATTTGCCTATATATATTTAACCTATCTACAACGGCCATCTATCTACATCAGCCTATGGGTGGCTGTTGTCGAGAGACTGCACTGTATATTGCGTGCTAGAAGCATGGCGGGTGTTTCATTGATGGACCGGCGAACAGTGCAGATCCTGGTCAGACTGTGTGGATGCATAGGCTAATCTGAAACTGCACTAGTCGCAAAACCCATAAACCCCATCTCTCCAGTCACAGCCACATTTCAGTATACATGTAAATCAACCACTTGTAGGATTTATCTCTTATTTCTGTTTCAGAGTGACGAGTAGCCAACTGGACTTTTTCAAAATGTTAGATGACAAAATTGAACAGGTAAGTCATTTTATCCGTCAACACAGTGCGTATGTGCCGTGAAACACGGTGCCGTGAAACATTTTTGATATCCAGTCAACACTATTTTTACATTTTACAGCCACTTGTAGGTGTTGACGGGATAAATAGAATAGTAGGTTAGTGCCGTGAATGGAAAAAAATATCTGGCGCGGCACGGAAACGGGATATGCTCGGCAGAGCCTCGCCCATCCCGTTTCCTGAGCCTTGCCAGATATTTTTTCCCATTCACGGCACTAACCTACTATTCTCTATATCTTCACTATATTGCACACATATTCCCACACAGAGTAATAAATAGTGTATTAAAAACATAATACACTAGTGTAATAAATAGAGAATAGTAGGTTAGTGCCGTGAATGGGAAAAAATATCTGGCAAGGCTCAGGAAACGGGATAGGCGAGGCTCTGCCGAGCACATCCCGTTTCCGTGCCGCGCCAGATATTTTTTCCCATTCACGGCACTAACCTACTATTCTATTTATCCTGTCAACACCAACGAATGGCTGTAAAATACAAAAATTGTATTGACTGGATATCAAAAATGTTTCACGGCACCGTGTTTCACGGCACATACGCACTGTGTTGACGGGATAAATATGCAAACGAGACTGTTTCAGAACAGATTTTTGATAATTACTACAGTACTGCATCTATGATAGATGCTGTTCCTATGCAATGCATTTTATTTACCATTTGTGTGGATTTTTTTAAACTTGTTCACTGGTTTCATAAGAAACTACGGTCTGTTTCACGAAACCTGCCCAAATTTTACGGCCTTATAAACAATGAAAAAACTAATTTTTTTGGATAATAGTAAATTTTAGCAACATTTAAGAAGGAGTCTTTTTTTATTTCGTGACATTTGGTCAAATATTGATTTTATTACGAACAATTGGTTTCTCTATGAAATATAACATGGGGGAAAAGGAAGTGGATGGATCTGGGGAGGAGTCAAAAAACGAATTTTGAAAATCGGTCCACTATTTTTGAAATTAGAAAAAAATCCCAATATGGGGATTTAACATGGGGAAATTGTTTTTTCGCAATAAAATCAATATTTGACAAAATTTCACGAAATAAAAAGAAGGCTCATTCTTAAACTTTGATAAAATTTAATATGAAAATTTTGTTTGCATTGTTTATGTTACCGTAAGATTTGGGCAGGTTTCGTGAAATAGACTAAAGGCGTATTACTAACACCGTTTCTTATAGATGACGTGGATTTCTTACAATAGTTCTAAATATAATATTTTACTTATTGGAACATTTAATGGATAAATTGAATAAATATTGACGAAAGCGTCGCAATATGTGATTACTTTAGACGAAATACTATACTGTCATTGGTCGAGAAACTAGGGCAAACAATAAGATCCATTTTATCAGCTCACCATTCATGAATAACGCACAAGTCGGACAGTTTCGTGAACTGCCATTTTATGCACCAGGCCGCAAGCAGTCAATATCACAGAACTTGTGCAGAACTCGACGTGATCAATATTCCATTCGTAACAAACTAGGCTTCATTTTCTGTATGCGACAAGCCATGTGATTTTGTACCTAAGAAGATGTGCGATATCTCGTGACAGAATATCTACAAAATTTGCAATATTTTCCGCAAATGAGGTCAAAAGTTGTCGAAATTTTCATAGCAAATGCGGAAATCCGCATTTGCTATGAATATTTCGTCAACTTTCAACATCATTTACAAAAAAATATCGCAATTTCTGTAAATTCTTTGTTTTCTCATGAAAAATTGCAATCTTCTTAAGTGCAATATTGCACAGCGGCTTGTCTCGTATTGCTCCGATCCATTACGCAACCTGATGTGTTTGGTAGATGCATATTGAACGTTTGTCTAACTCGTCATTCACCGATATACGCACGGATTAGACTATATGAGCAGGCTGATCGTTTAACCATCCTGTGGCGATACTGTACCCACAGTATGACCATTGTGTGACCTGAAATTTGACATTCGTATGACCCATACATACAGTACGGCCAGACATTCTTGTCTAAACTATGGCCGTGGTATGGGCTTACTTTCTTGCTTAATATATGGGCATGGTATGGGCTTACTTTCTTGCCTAATCTTGCCTAATCTATGGCCATGGTATGGGCTTACTTTCTTGCCTAATCTATGGCCATGGTATGGGCTTACTTTCTTGCCTAATCTATGGCCATACTACAGGCATACATGATCAGGTTATAGGTGGGCCACCATTGATTTTCCCTATAAACTAACCATTTACGACACATTTAACTGTTCTCTACTGCTAACAGTTTTCATATGGATGTTGTGGGACCTATTTTCCCATAACCTGCACCCATTCTGCTCTAGATATTCACTAATTAAGATATAGAGGATATTCATATTGTAAAAATATTATATACCGCTCCATGGAAACCAGCAGTTTTTTAGACTGTATACGGTAATGAATGTGTATTTGCAGCCTATTTGCAGTCCGGCACTGCAGGTGCGCGTTATGAATATAGATAGCGGAAGTAGTCGTATTTTCACCAGAAGATGTTTATTTCATCGATGAGAACATATGACTTTTATTTACATGGTATAACTATGTATTTCATGGGTACTAGGTATATAATAAATAGGTATACTTATTGTTAATAAAGAAAGATGCATTCACTTCTGGCCTTCGTCCAGTATTCCTGCGACTTTTCCAAGTTTATATCCCCGATAAATCAAGAAAATGTGTTTATTTTCCGTTTTCTTAAGAATTATTTTAACTGCGCCTCGCGGTTACGGAAAGTAGTTCGGCATGGGAGTTTACTGGGATATAAATTTTGGACATAGACTTGCTACTGGCCGATCAAATGTTAGGGAATTGTGTAAATATTTTTGTGCTGGAATTATTCTCCTGTGACCACCCTGGTGGTGGTTCAAAAAGTCAGCGGTTGAAATTGAAACCACCTCACATGACAAACATGTTCCGAATGACGCAATAAACACCAGACATATGCTTGAAAATGGTGTAAAAGACACAGTACAATGTTACATGCCTGTGAAGTATAAAACATCTGCATTCTTTGCTTTACCGTACTACTTTTCGCGCTTGAATATATGATGATTTAGTATGGTTAAATATACAGCACTCTCAACTATTCTGGTCCCAATCGCGGAAGGCAGCATTTTCTCACTTTGTAACACGTATAATTAAATGATGTACTAGCACGGATGCAATTTCTAGAGAGAAAACGAAAATGAAATCGACAGATTTGTTAACAATACAATTTGCTGTGAGAAATAAACCCGATGACTGTCACATGCCGAGTGCACCAACTGATGCGTGTTATGTATAGTAAAAAACAACAACACAACAACAAAGATTAACCCTTACTATGCTGAATTAAATTTTGTCGTCAGCTGGAAATGTTTTATTTTCAATATTTCTCGATAAAAACCTGTTTTGGCAGCGCATGAGAATCGTCTCCACTTTTTTTGTTAAGAATTAAGGCAAAAATGAAAAAAAGCGGTGTCGTCCGGAGGGGAAATCCATTTATCCCGTCAACACAGTGCGTATGTGCCGTGAAACACGTTGCCGTGAATCATTTTTGATATCCTGTTAATACGACCTAATCACTGCGTATGAATATGTGCGGTGGCTGGGATTATTTTTTTGCATTTGAAAGCCATTATATGGCAGAGCCTCGCCCATCCCGTTTCCTAAGCCTTGCCAGATATTATTTCCCATTCAAGGCACTAACCTACTATTCTCTATATGGCTGGTATACGCGTTGATGCAAAAGCTCACACATGCACATATTTACAACAGACAAAGTTAAATTTATGAGACAACGTCACGTAAACAAATTCCAACCAAGTAGGTTGACTACGGTGTCCATTAAAACTATTTCTAGGCCAGAAATCCTGGGGCCCACCCATGATGTCTGGTTTATAGCGGTTTCACTGAATATTTGACGCTACACCTTTCCCATAAAACATACATGTATTTACCTCATTTATTAATGGACTTTTCACTATCTTAAAAATGCCCTCCCAAATTAGTAGCTTATTATCTGTTCTGTCCATCCCAATTGACCAAACTAGAGTCATTGTCGATATGTCGAGAACATGTCGATATAAATATAGCAATTATTATTAGATCGGCTAATATATTGGTCATCCATCGAATTCTGAAAAAGTTTGTAGCAACCCTTTTCTCCGCTATTCGGTAATCTACGAACGCGAATTTTGCTGTATCACTTCCAAATTGCATCGACCGATAAAGTTTGCATTTTTGGCAATTATCTCCGTTTAAAACTTTAAATATAGCCAAATAACACAATTTTGAATACGTAATGAGCTGAACGCCGGAAGAGATTGAACCCGGAAGTTGTTGTTGTTGAAGTCCATAGTTGCTCTAATGGCCATATACGCCAACATACGCCGATTATTGGGCTAATTTAAAGCTTTTATTTATTAAACAGAACAAGTTTCAGCCAGGTATAATCGCGTAAAATGTGTTTATTCGGCTAATTTATAATCGACCTCTGCTCAAAATCTCCTCCGACTAGCAACCCCAGCATCTCGGGTTTATCCCATTGGATCGCGTATGCGCGTCATTTGACGCTAGTTAATATTCACAAAATGTTCCACCAATCAAAACGAAGAATTGCCCTTCATAGCGAACTTTGATTTGTTTACGTATCATGCAGGGATGGCAGGGATGCATCCAGCACGCGCGATTGCGGCAATCCCCCTTAATTATTGTCAATGCCGCAAATTATTGATTGTCTTGCGCCCGACATCGCGCAAAAAATCACGGATGGGCCCCTTTTTAAATGACCAGTGCGCACATTAAAAAAACGTAATTGACTATTTAAACGAGCTGCGTATTTAAATCATTGGAAGGCGTGCAGTTCAATCGAGTTTGTTGTTGAACGTCGATTTAAACCATTTAAATAGATAAACAAGGGATAAACAAGTGACAACGTTAACCTGTTATGCTCCATTAAGAAGTAATAAGCTTATGGCAAATCATATTACTTTGGGGCCGAGCTACTAAAGTGACTGGTGTGGCATGGAAATATTGAGTTCTGATTTTGGGAATTTTCCTCATCGTGGACCCGTTTAATGCGGGATAGTTCAACCCGTTGGCCCGGCCTTAAATGACCTTAACTGTTGATAGGCCGTTAAACACCAATACTCACTCGTCTCATCATCCCCCCCCCCCCGAGACTCAGTAACTACTAAAATGCGGACATATATTGAACCCTGATTTGATCGGCTAATAATATCATGCTCTGCATGACTTTTCATTTAGTATATTGTTTAATTTACTTGTTACATGCATAGCGATTGTGTCATATTATATATATACTCATGTTGTCATATGTATATGACCTGAGTGAATAAACGAATTTGAAAACACGTGCAAAGACCGTGTATCCAGAAGAGCCGGCTCAGTAGCCTATTTCATCAACATTGCAAAGTATACTTTACTAGCAAAGTATACTTTGAGGGAGTAATCATTGATTTTTCAGAAATGCATTATTTCATGCAGAACTAACGATTGCATATATTTGATGATTAAAACTATGCAGAATTATTATACTGAATTTATTACATTATCACAGCCAAAATTGGCTGTGATAATGTAATAAATTCAGTATAATAAAAATTAATAAATTTATTCTAAAATTGAAAATTGCTCCCTCAACGTATACTTTGCTAGGAAAGTATACTTTGCAATGTTGATGAAATAGGCTACTGGTCCTGATTGATCAAGTGTTGATAGGTTGATGAAATGGGCTACTGGTCCTGATTGATCAAGTGTTGATAGGTTGATGAAATAGGCTACTGGATCTGCAGCTTTTGTACATGTATGTGCTGATCAAACTCACATTTTCTCATTGAAAGGGCTCGTCCAAATATGTGGCAGTGGTTGGGCTGATGTACGGAGCCCCGCAGAGGATATGGATTTTTTTTTATTATTTCGTCCCCACAAAATAACAATTCGTTCCCTCGAATTGAATTAATAATTCGTTCCCACGAAATGACACTTCCTTGCCTCAATTTAACAATTTCTCCCTCCCTCTCGTTCCCACAAGAAAACAATTCGTTCCCACGAATTAACAATTCGTTCCCGTGGGAACGAATTGTTATTTCGTGGGAACGAATAGTTAAATTGAGGGAACGAATTGTTGTTTCGTGGGAACGAATTGTTATTTCGTGGGAACGAATTCATAAACAAAAGAATTCTACGTCCCCTGCGGGGCTCCGTACTGGTGGGATCTGCGACCAGTGTAGCTCCCGATCGAATTCCACACTCCTGTAGCCCGATAACGATTATATAGACAGTAGCGTGTTACAAGCATGGCAAACGTGTCATAGATGGAGTTGCGAACAGTGCAGATCCAGCATATGCTGTCGGAAATGGTCACTAAATAATAGATTTCAACTTTATTTGTTTAACCCTTTCAATATCACAGGCCTGTATAGTGATATTGGAAACAAAACTGTAGATCCAGATGAGCCGGCTCTTGACGAGCCGTCTCATCAGGATCTGCACTTTTTGCAACCAATTTTCATATTTTTTAGAAAAAAAAACCACCTTCTTTTTATAAATGGACTAGTCTGAAAATAATTTGTTTTTATTTGATTGGTCAGAAAATTAACATATCACAATCCATTCCAGTTATTTAGGGGTGAAAGGGTTAAATCCGAAATAAAATTTGAAATGAATACTGATATTGGTTGTCCTGGTTACATAATCAGTGTTAATGACGATTGTAGCCTATTTCACCATCATTGCAAAGTATACTTATCTTGCAAAGTATATTTTGAGGGAGAAATTTTCAATTTAAGGATAAATTTATTATTTTTTATTTTACTGAATTTATTACATTATCACAGCCATTTTGGCTGTGATAATGTAATAAATTCAGTATAATAATTCTGCATACTTTTAATCATCAAATATATGTAGTCGTTAGTTCTATATGAAATAATGCATTTCGGGACAAGTAAATAATTACTCCCTCAAAGTATACTTTGCTAGATAAGTATGCTTTGCAATTTTGATGAAATCGGCTACAGGTATGTCGGCAGAAACCGTAAAACAAACACTGATTTATTCATTCATTCATTCATTCGGCTTATATTTAAGAGTGGGAATTGACTCGAACACCTTCCATACCCGGCAAAAACCACTGATTTTGTTGCTCGGTTATAAACAGTTACCCGACACATTTCACGTACATACGAGACACGCTATGTGATTTTGTACCTTCGGACATCTGCGTAATTTCATACATTTTCCGTAAATTGCATCAAAATTTGACAAAATTGTCAGAGTACCGCATGTATGTACTCTGAAAGTTTTGTCAACTTTGAATGTATTTATGAAAAATATTGTAAATTTTGTAAACGTATTTAATGAATTTACGCAGATGTCCGAAGGTACAAACTCACATGGCGTGTCTCATATTAAAAATAAAAGCTGAGATGTCGGTGTAGATCGTGACAATGTGTCTATAAAACTAAATTAACATAGAAACTAGAGAAAAGTCAATGACGCGCCATCGCAATATACCAACTATTCTAAATTGTAAATTTCGCTACAGGGAGGTAATGTGCCAGAATAATAATAATAATAATAATAATAATAATAATAATAATAATAATGTGCCAGAAATTAATTCATAAATCGAAATACACTTTGCGCATCTATACACAATAAGGAAGCCACACACCAAATATGAAGTCTCCAGCTACCTATGTATATAACGGTTTAACAGTTTTACTTTTTAAACGGCAAACTTGCAGAATTATAAGTCCAACAGGACCAGGGGCCCGTTTCACTAAACTTCTTACGACTAAAATGTTCGTAAGTTCAAATTTAAGATCGTCTGTAAATGTCAATTTATGGATTTACATTTATTGAGCATAGGCTGCATATGCAGCCTATGCTCAATAAATGTAAATCCAATAATTATTTACAAGAAAACATTGTTAATCGTACGAAGTTTAGTGAAACGGCCCCCTGGTGTCTAATAAAAAATCCAAAATCAATTTGGTATAAACATATTTTATTAAATAATAATTACATCATTTTCGGTATACAATTTTAATTCACTTTGCGCATCTGTGCAGCATATAGAAGACACGGCCAAACATCTAAATCCACTTTGCGCATCTGCACACCATAAGGAAGCTACATACCAAATATCAAGTCCCCATCTATTACGGTTTAAAACCTTTACTTCTTACAAGAACGGACGGACGGACGGACGGACGGACGGACACTCGTGACGAAAACAATATACGAGAACATATAATAACGAGAGCACGTGAAGAGGAGATCACGGCCACTGCCTGGACCAACAAACCCAAACTTCAGCGCCAAATCAAAAATGTGTATGTGTTACGGATAGACGAGCGGTCGAACGGATGCAAGATCGGACGGAAATTATAAAACTCTACACCCCTCAGCATATACAGTAGAACCTCTCTAAACCGGACATGCATACAGTCGCAAAGTTCGCAAAGCACGTCCGCATACCTTGGTATAGTCATACGTCTGATTTACAGTGGAACCTCTCTAAACCGGACACACAGGATGTCCGGTTTAGAGAGGTTCCACGGTATGTATTTCATAATGCCGGGGGGGGGGGGGGGGTGGAGGAGGAAGAGAGAAACTTTCTGCGAACACCGGTGGTATCCTCACTCCACGCCGGATCCCTGAAGAATTCCCATTCAGCTACATGCAGAATATACTGCATAAACACATTTTCGTCTAGTAACCGGCCGCAAGATATATGCGCCGGTTACTAAATGAAAATTGGGTTTATGCGATAATGCTACTAGAGCTGAGTGGCATCTTGTCAGGAAATCGGTGCATTTTTTCGCCGTGAAACCGATAACTTCGGCGTCGAGTTGCTGCATGAGCGGCAAAAGCAATTCAATTAATTGATAATTAAAGGTACATGCCCCCACTCAGTAGGCACAAAATGTTCTTTATATCAGAGACATCATCTGAGACATGTTCATGGCAAAATAAACAATCATTCGCCATTAACAAAACGTATTGATTGGCATTATACTGCATTCTATATCAGACGTAAATTTCCACACTGATATCAGGGGCGATAACCGTGTTTCCTTAACATGTTAGCGGACATTACTATTTATTCTCTGTATTTAATGTTTGATGTGCAATGATCGCACTTTATAATCTGTCGAAAATATTATTTTTTTCAGGTGACGCCTTTAATTAGTATAAATAATAAGAAAATATCCTGCATCATTTGCATATGAAAATAGACGGATACAACCGCGAGTCACTATCAGTAAAAATACATACCGGTATTACTAAATGATGGGCATGTACCTTTACATTAATTGATAATTAACATGTAAACATAGAGAATAGTAGGTTAGTGCCGTGAATGGGAAAAAATATCTGGCAAGGCTCAGGAAACGGGATGGGCGAGGCTCTGCCGAGCACATCCCGTTTCCGTGCCGCGCCAGATATGTTTTCCCATTCACGGCACTAACCTACTATTCTATTTATCCCGTCAACACCTACAAATGGCTGTCAAATGCAAAAATAGTATTGACTGGATATCAAAAATGTTTCACGGCACCGTGTTTCACGGCACATGCGCACTGTGTTGACGGGATAAAATCTATTATCGACCAATATCCGATCTAAGTTGAACTGATTAACACCGATATCTCCACTGAAAGATAAGCGTACCCGATAAACTAATTGAATTATAACAATTACATCATTTTTCTTAGATTTCAGCCGGTAGTTTACAGAAATCTAACTGGGCAGCAGTAGTTTACACCACTCTCGTGTTTACCATGTATGGGAAAATTACATCAGTAATGTCACAATGACGTCTTTCCTTCGACCAATCAAATCACGTTATCAGATGCACACTCTGAATCGCAAGACAGTCGTCATCACTACAGCCCGCCTCCAGAAATTAATTCGCATAACTCTTGACCATATTTTACGCTTGATTCGCTTTGTTTTTTATGACAAATCATATGTGAAATGTAGGAACATGTTTAATGCACGAGTGATTGGGACATTCCGCTAACAAACGAGTGAGCGTAGCATAATGTCTTATTGACCTTGGGGCCGTTTCACTAAACTTCGTACGACTAAAATGTTCGTAAGTGCAAATTTATGATAGTCTGTAAATTTCACATTAACAATGCTTTCTTGTCAACAATTATTGGATTTACATTTATTGAGCATAGGCTGCATAAGCAGCCTATGCTCACTAAATGTAAATACACATTCATTCACCATTAACCCACGTATTAATTGGCATTATCATGCATTGTATATCAGACGTAAATTGAAATTTCCAGACGATCCTAAATTTGCACTTACGAACATTTTAGTCGTAGGAAGTTTAGTGAAACGGCCCCCTAATTTCTGATGGGTTTCTTTGTCATTTATCTCAGATGATAATGCATATTCATGATTGCACAGTAAAAAGCCTGATTTACAGTGGGACATCTCTGAACCGGACAGCCTGGGGACCTCCCAGGCTGTCCGGTTTAGAGAGGTTCCACTGTGCTACGGAAACTTATATAAATGCATTGCTTCTTTGCAAAATATTGGAGCAATTTTGGCACGAATTCGTATAATTTCTGGGAAATAACAGCGCACTGTTATGCTTACGAATGCACCCAGCGTGGCAGGCTGCTGAGAATCAGTATACACTACCACCTACGTTAAAGGTACATGCCCACTCAGTAGGCACAAACATTAATGTTCTTTGTAGGAATTAAATAACAGGCCCGTAGCCATGGGGGGGGGGGTGGGGGGGGGGGGGGGGGGGGGTCGGAGCGGTCGGACGACCCCCCCCGCCCAGCCTCGAGGTTCACTTTTTTTAGCCTTGAGGTCCACTTCTTTAGACCCCCATAGATACTTCTGACCCCTTGAGCCTTCGAAACGACCCCCCCCCCCCCCCCCCCTTCAAACAAGTCTCGCTACGGGCCTGAATAAGTGTATAATTGTGTCACTATTCCACCAGTTCTAAAAATTACGAGTGCCCGCTATACAGATATAATCATTTATTAATGTTTATTTACTGATAGTGACCCGCGGTTGTATCAGGCTATTTCATACGCAAAAAGGCATGCTATTTTTTAATTATTTATACAAATTAAATGCGTCACCTGAAAAAAAAAGAATAAATATTTTCGACAGATTATAAAGTATGGTCATTGCAAAAATTAAATACAGAGAATAAATAGTGATGTCCGTTGGCATTTTAAGGAAACATGGTTATCTCCCCTGATATCAGTGTGATATAAATTGTATAATAATGCCAATCAATACATGGGGTAATGGTGAATGAAAGTTTGTTTTGCCAGAAAATGTCTCTGATATAACGAACGTTTTGTGCCGACTGATGGGGCAGGTACCTTTAACCCTTTGAACCCGAAATCCCGCTATAACGGTTTATGCAAAAAGTGCAGATCCAGATGAGCCGGTCTCGAACTAGCCGTCTCATCAGGATCTGCACTTTTTGAAAGTAATTTTAATATTTCTTGGAACAAAAACGCCCCCTTTTCATAAATGGACGAATCTGAAAATCATTTTGTGACCATTGGATTGGTCGGAACATTAGCATATCACAGTCCATTCCAGTTCCTTAGGGTTATTATCAACGTTATTATCACATATTATCAACGTTTCTGAACATCCATTTGCAATGCCAACTCGCAATCAAGCAATTTGATTGTCTGAGGCTCAATCAAACTGCTTGATTCCAAACGCTATATTTGTAGTAGTAACACAGTAGTTTGAAACACAGAAATTGACAAATATTGGCGCCGGCGGTAGTGTACGTGTTGTAGTTGAGAGATATTATTGGGGAATACACATTCCACTGGTTCGCTACATGCGTCTTCAGTGACGTACATGAATATTCCACGAGACGTGTACACCTCGTTCTGATGGGAATCGTCTATCAGACTAATGGATGGAGTGTCGGTTAACTGAGGTATGTCGGGAGTTCGAGACCAGTGTAGCACCAGATCATCCTGCGAATGCATTGAGCCATTATCTGACAGAGTTGGACATACAGTGAAACCTCTCTAACCCGGACAATCAGGCATTTGATTATTCTGAGCCATAGTTGTGTGTTACGCGATCATGAACAGACAATATCACTTGAAATGAGCAAGAAACTCATCGAAAATATGATCACATATGTTTTCCTGGTGTCCGGTTTTGAGAGGTTGCACTGTATTTCTTTAAATTTTATTTATTTTACAACGATTACAAACAAGCGCGAGAGCTCTCATACAAATGCTTTCGTTGGCACAAATGAATGCGTAAGGGCGGTCATTAATGTGGGAGGAAACCGGAGTACCCGGAGAAACCCATTTATTCGATTGGTGACAACCACAGCATCACACATACTACCCCTGCCCAGGATCGAACCCGGGGCCGCATTGGCGAGAAGCGCACTCGTTACCGATTGTACTAACCGGATAACTGCGTATGAATATGTGCGGTGACTGGGGATATTATTTTGCATTTTAAAGCCATTTGTATGTGTTGACGGGATAAATAAAATAGTAGGTTAGTGCCGTGAATTGGAAAACAATATCTGGCGCGGCACGGAAACGGGATGTGCTCGGCAGAGCCTTGCCCATCCCGTTTACTGAGCCTTGCCAGCTATTTGTTCCCATTCACGGCACTAACCTACTATTCCCTATATCCACTGTTGCCTATCGGCGAGAGGATAACGATCCAGTGAATACGAATAAACACAATGAATTTCCAATAGTTAAAATGGCCGCCGCCGGTAACCTTGAGATAGCTGGTCGGTAAAAACACACGACCTGCTCAGTCCAAGGTCACCGTTCAACTTGATTTCTTGTATCTTAGTATATATATATAGCCTTGTTTATATTTGACATATCAAATAAACAGTCTTGACTTCTTGTTTATATAGCCTTGTTTATATTTTACATATCAAACAGTCTTGACTTCTTGTTTATATAGCCTGGTTTAGCTATGACACATCAAACAGTCTCTCGCGAACATGGCGCTGCCATGTTTTGCAATTTATGGAGTTGATTAGATTTTCAACTGTCCTGGAGTGAATGATGTTCACATATAGAGCTTCACCAATCTGTCCACTTGCTGAGAAAGCGTCCAGTTTGGCATGTTGGACTAATGTAGACTCCAGCCATTTGGCTCTGTTATACAATCGTATAATAACGCACTGTAGAAACTGTCCAAATTGGACATCTTGGTCTAAACTTGGAGGTGTTTCTCTGAAGATTACATTTATTTATAATTTCGACTTAGTTGCGGACAGTAACTCTGCAAAACTCCCTGAAGGTACGGGAGTTTTGTAGAGTTACTGCCCGCAACTAAGGCTGAATATGACTGTAACGGTCACAGGCTATCTCGCGTATGTGAATTGCAATGAACGTCTCTAAACCGGACACCCTAGATATACTCCTCTGTAGTACGAGGGTGGGAGAATAAGTAGTGTCACTTAACCATTATCTTTCAAAGTACTTGTCATCGTATACTAGCTAGTACACACAATGCGGCCATAGCAAAATAGTACGATGGTTCACAGACATGGAAAATTATACGGGAGGGCGGAATTTCTATGTACAGTAACACCTCTCTAAACCGGACACCAAGAAAAAACCTGTGATATTATTTTTGATGAGTTTCTCGGTCATTTATGTCAGGTGATAATGTCTGTTCGTGATCGCGTAGCACACAGATATGGCTCTGAATGATGAAATGCCTGATTTACTGCGGAACCTGTCCGGTTTACAGATGTTCCACTGTATATTTGTTTTGTACTATAGGAATGAATGGTCTTTTTGTGGAATTTATCGGGGTATAAACTTGGAAAAGTCGCGGGAATACTGGACGAAGCGATAACAAATTATAATTTTTTATCTTTTTTTTTTGAATCTTTTTTTGATTTTTTTTCGAAAATTGTAATTTTTTAAGGCCTCGTCCAGTATTCCCGCGACTTTTCCAAGTTTATATCTCCGATAAATTCCACAAAAAGGCCATTCATTCCTTATAATTCCAGCATTTGAAATAAATTCATCAAGAAAATGTGTTTATTTTCCGTTTTCTTCAGCATTATTTTAACTGCGCCTCACGGTTACGGAAAGTAGTTCGGCTTGGGAGTTTACTGCGATATAAATTTTGGACTGAGACTTGCTACGGGCCAATCAAATGTTAGGGAATTGTGTAAATATTTTTGTGCTGGAATTATGAGATCGTGTCTCAGATTTTGTCCAAGTCAATGCATGTTGCATGTCAAGTTAACATTATGTTTAAAAAATGTGAAAAATTCACCGAAGTTTCGTCAGACATGATTGGATTAAAAACCTTTTGCATGGTATTGATTTTGTTCGATCATACAACGAATTTACAATATGTTTTTATTTGTCAGTGATGATAAATAGCTCTGAAAGGGATTTTTATGACTCGGATGTTTCTGACAACCAACTTATTTTTTTTATGGCCTAGGATGCTGTCCGTTTCACGAAACCTGCCCAAATTTGACGCCTATATAAACAATGCAAAAACAAGATAATTATTTTCGATAATATTAAATGTTATCAAAATTTAAGAATGAGCATTCTTTTTAGTTCGTAAAATTTGGTGAAATATTGATTTTATTATGAAAAATTATTTCTCTATGGGAATTTAACATGGGGAAAAACAGCTGGAGAACCTGAAGGAGGAGTCGAAAAACGAAAAAATTTTGGAAGTTGACTATTTCTGAAATTAGAAAAAAATATCGTCATGTTAAATCTACATAGACATGTTCGAAGAAAAAGAAGGCTCATTCTTAAATTTTGATAAAATTTAATATTGTTTTTCCATTGTTTATATAACCGTAAGGTTTCGTGAAACAGACAGTAAGTTTGCGATCAGCGTAGACGCTAATCAGACTTTGTGTATTTATCCCGTCAACACAGTGCGTATGTGCCGTGAAACACGGTGCCGTGAAACATTTTTGATATCCTGTCAATACGACATAATCACTGCGTATGAATATGGGGTTATTTTTTTGCATTTAAAAGCCATTTGTATGTGTTGACGGGATAAATAGAATAGTAGGTTAGTGCCGTGAATGGGAAAAATATCTTGCGCGGCACGGAAACGGGATGTGCTCGGCAGAGCCTCGCCCATCCCGTTTCCTAAGCCTTGCCAGATATTTTTTCCCATTCACGGCACTAACCTACTATTCTCTATTTTGAGACCGATCCGACGCTACGCTGGTCGCCATCACCACAAGGTTCCATTTGTCAGCTTTGTATGGCTTAATTAACCCTTTCAACCCTAAGGAACTGGAATGGACTGTGATATGCTAATGTTCCGACCAATCCAATGGTCACAAAATGATTTTCAGATTCGTCCATTTATGAAAAGGGGGTGTTTTTGTTCTCAAAAATATTAAAATTACTTTCAAAAAGTGCAGATCCTGATGAGACGGCTCGTTACGAGCCGGCTCATCTTGATCTGCACTTTTTGCATAAACCGATATAGCGGGATTTCGGGTTCAAAGGGTTAATCTTTCTCTCAAATGTGGTCGATAAAATGTCCGATGACGTTTACCGACAGTTCGTGACGTTTCTGGACCACATGACATTTCCTCAATCTGCCTGACATGATTCCGACTGAAAGCCTAATCAGACTTCTAAGTACTCGGCTGGTGATCATACCGGAACTTTCTAAGGATGATAATAATAGTAATAATAATTTTTACTGATTTTCCCGATAGGTTATGCACCCAATCACAAAATATATGTTGTTACCACTTAGTTGAACCGTCTCGTCGAGACGGTTCAACTGAGTGGTAATAACATACATTTGTATACTTTTGATGCGAAATGAGAAAAAAATGTAGAAAAAAAAGTATTTTAGGAAAGTTGACGATTATGTGTGTCTCATTTGCAATTGATCAAATAGCACACTCCTGTAGCATAATAACACTATTTATTACTTGTTAGACGTATAACGGGTGTTGCATTGATGGAATGGCGAACCGTTCAGATCCGGATCAGACTGTGCGGATGCACAGGCTGATCTGGATCTACACTGGTCGCAAAACCCATAAACACCATTTAGCCAGTCACAGGCACAAATGTCAGTTTGGGAAATATCCGTCACTATGAGCAAGAATTTTACACATGTAATGCAAATGTTATGTTTAATCAATAAACATATATATTAAACATAAAATTACAAATGTACAAGTCGAGAACGCAAATATCGGTACGTCATCAATACACATGAATCGATGACGTATCGAGGAATACTTCTTGGTCATGTGACTTCTAACTATTGCAGGGTGATGATTACACGTCACATGGTGGTGACTACAGATCAGAACTGGACCGGAAGTTTTCCGCCTGATGTCCCATAGCAACCGGTGTCAACTACCTGATGTTACCATAGCAACCAGTATGGAATCTATGTGAAACGGTGTCCGCGAGACAAACGTTCATGTTGACAAGTTGACCAACCTACAGTGCTGCCGTAAATCGGCATTTTTCTTGTGTTTCTATGGCGACAAATTGGCTCAACCGCTGAAGTATGTGTTGTTGCTATGGCAACAAATGCTGGATTAACATATCTATGACATTGGAGCTACAATTCCATGGCCTGTGTCATTGTGGTGTTGTCGAGATGCCGATCACCATAACAATAGGGGCAGAATAAACATATACATAGTTGCTATGACAACCGAAGCCACGTGTGGAGTTATTGTGATATTTATACAAATACTTATCGTATAATCAGTAGCCTGTTTCACCAACATTGCAAAGTATACTTATCTAGCAAAGTATACTTTGAGGGCGAAATTTTCAATTTAAGGATACATTTATTAATTTATATTATACTGAATGTATTACATTATCACAGCCATTTTGGCTGTGATAATGTAATAAATTCAGTATAATAATTCTGCATATTTTTAATCATCAAATATATGCAGTCGTTAGTTCTATATGACACAATGCATTTCGGGTAAAATAAATGATTTCTCCCTCAAAGTATACTTTGCTAGATACGTATACTTTGCAATGTTAATGAAATCGGCTACAGACTGTAAGCCGACTCAATGCACAACGTAACTAAATAGAGTATCACCTGCGGGCAGTGATCAGCTAGCATGTCCAACTCAACGACCATATATGTGCATTTCAACTTGACTAGCATATATGTGCAGTCCAACTCAACTAGCATGTTTGTGCATTCCAGCATAGTTGGACAGGATAATGCGGCTAGCATATCTGCACAGGCAAACTCAGCCAGCATATACTTATATTCAGTCCACCTCAGTTAGCATACATGTGCAGTCCAACTCAGCTGGCATATATGTGCAGTCTGTATGCGCATTCCAACTCAACTACTGGCATGTCTGTACAGTCCAACTCAGTAGCATATATGTACAGTTCAACTCAGCTACCATGTCTGTACAGTACGTGCATTCCAAGTCAGCCAGCATGTACGTGCATTCCAACTCAGCCAGCATGTACGTGCATTCCAACTCAGCCAGCATGTACGTGCATTCCAACTCAGTCAGCATGTACGTGCATTCCAACTCAGCCAGCATGTACGTGCATTCCAACTCAGCCAGCATGTACGTGCATTCCAACTCAGCCAGCATGTACGTGCATTCCAACTCAGCCAGCATGTACGTGCATTCCAACTCAGCCAGTATGTACGTGCATTCCAACTCAGCCAGCATGTACTTGCATTCCAACTCAGCCAGCATGTACGTGCATTCCAACTCAGCCAGCATGTACTTGCATTCCAACTCAGCCAGTATGTACGTGCATTCCAACTCAGCCAGCATGTACTTGCATTCCAACTCAGCCAGTATGTACGTGCATTCCAACTCAGCCAGCATGTACTTGCATTCCAACTCAGCCAGTATGTACGTGCATTCCAATTCAGCCAGCATGTACGTGCATTCCAACTCAGCCAGTATGTACGTGCATTCCAACTCAGCCAGCATGTACGTGCATTCCAACTCAGCCAGCATGTACGTGCATTCCAACTCAGCCAGTATGTACGTGCATTCCAACTCAGCCAGCATGTACTTGCATTCCAACTCAGCCAGCATGTACTCAGCCAGCATATCTCCGCAGTCCAACTCAGCTATTATATAATTATATTCAGTCCACCTCAGCTAGCATACGTGTGAAGTGTAACTCAACTAGCATATTTGTGCTTGCCAGCTCGGCTAGCATATACATGTATGTGCAGTCCAACTTAACTATCATATATATGTAGTCAAATTCACTAGCGTATTTGTGCAATACAACTT
>CM055271.1:65847057-65964694 GCA_029237695.1 Conchocele bisecta | reverse complement strand
TGCAATACAACTTAGTAGGATGTATGTGCAGTCAAACACGCTAGCGTATCTCCTTCTTTACATATCATATATTGTTGATGATAAAAAAATATGTTAAATTTACATAATTCATGATCAAAAAATGAATTTATCGTTTAATGCCATATTAATTAATCATGACAAAATCAGTGTTGCTGATTTGTGCTTTGTATAATAATGGTATATGTGCAGTCAACTCAGTTAGCATATTTATACTGTCTAACCGAGTAAGCATAGCTGTGCAGTCCAACTCAGCAAGCATATTTGTACAGCCCAACTCAGCTAGCATATTTGTAAAGTCCAACTCAGCAAGCATAGCTGTGCAGTCCAACTCAGCATGTATAGCTGTGTAGTACAACTCAGCAATCATAGCTGTGTAGTACAACTCAGCAAGCATAGCTGTGCATTCCAACTCAGCAATCATAGCTGTGCAGTCCAACTCAGCATGTATAGCTGTGTAGTACAACTCAGCAAGCATAGCTGTGCAGTCCAACTCAGCAATCATAGCTGTGTAGTACAACTCAGCAATCATAGCTGTGCAGTCCAACTCAGCAATCATAGCTGTGCAGTCCAACTCAGCATGTATAGCTGTGTAGTACAACTCAGCAAGCATAGCTGTGCAGTCCAACTCCGCAATCATAGCTGTGTAGTACAACTCAGCAAGCATAGCTGTGCAGTCTAACTCAGCAATCATAGCTGTGTAGTACAACTCAGCAAGCATAGCTGTGCAGTCTAACTCAGCAATCATAGCTGTGTAGTACAACTCAGCAAGCATAGCTGTGCAGTCTAACTCAGCAATCATAGCTGTGTAGTACAACTCAGCAAGCATAGCTGTGCAGTCTAACTCAGCAATCATAGCTGTGCATTCCAACTCAGCATGCATAGCTGTGTAGTACAACTCAGCAAGCATAGCTGTGCAGTCTAACTCAGCAATCATAGCTATGCAGTCCAACTAAGCAAGCATAGCTGTGCAGTCCAACTCAGCAAGCATAGCTGTGCAGTCCAACTCAGCAATCATAGCTGTGCAGTCAACTCAGCAAGCATATGTGTACAGTCCAACTCAGCAATCATAGCTGTGCAGTCCAACTAAGCAAGCATAGCTGTGCAGTCCAACTCAGCAAGCATAGCTGTGCAGTCCAATTCAGCAAGCATAGCAGTACAGTCCAACTCAGCCAACTCAGCAAGCATAGCTGTGCCGTCCAACTCAGCAATCATAGCTGTGCCGTCCATTCAGCAAACAATACTTTGTCAAGTCCCAACTCAGCAACGCATAGTTGGCCAGTCCAACTCAGCAATTCAAAGCTGTGCACTCCAACTTCCGGGCAATCAAAACCAGTGCAGTCCAACTTCCAGCAAGCATAAGCTCTGTGCAGTCCAACTCAAACAATATAAGCTTGTGTCCAGTCCCAACACAGCAGCATTAGCTGGCAGTCCAACTCTAGCAACCAAAAGTTGTGCAGTCCAACTCAGCAAACAAAGCTGTGCAGTCCAACTCAGCATCCAAAACTGTGCAGGATCCAACTCAAGCAAAATCAAAGCTGTGCAGATCCAACCTCAGCAATCCAAAGCTGTGCAGTCCAACTCAGCAATCAAAGCTGTGCAGTCCAACTCAACAATAGTAGCTGTGCAGTCCAACTCAACAATAATAGCTGTGCAGTCCAACTCAGCAGGCCTAGCTGTGGAGTCCAACTCAGCAAGCATAGCTGTGCAGTCCAACTCCGCAAGCATATTTATACAGTCTAATTCAGCAAGCATATGTGTACAGTCCAACTCAACAAGCATAGATGTGCAGTCCAACTCAGCAATCATAGCTGTGTAGTCCAACTCAGCAAGCATAGCTGTGCATTCCAACTCAGCAAGCATAGCTGTGCAGTCCAACTCAGTAATCATAGCTGTGCAGTCCAACTCAGCAAGCATAGCTGTGCAGTCCCAACTCAGCAAGCATAGCTGTGCAGTCCAACTCAGCAAGCATAGCTGTGCAGTCCAACTCCGCAAGAATATTTCTACAGTCCAATTCAGCAAGCATATTTCTACAGTCCAATTCAGCAAGCATATTTGTACAGTCCAACTCAGCAAGCATAGCTGTACAGTCCAACTCAGCAAGCATATTTCTACAGTCCAACTCCGCAAACATATTTGTACAATCCAACTCAGCAAGCATATTTGTACAGTCCAACTCAGCAAGCGTATTTGTACAGTCCAACTCAGCAAGCATAGCCGTACAGTCCAATTCAGCAAGCATAGCTGTGCAGTCCAACTCAGCAAGCATATTTGTACAGTCCAACTCCGCAAGCATAGCCGTACAGTCCAATTCAGCAAGCATAGCTGTGCAGTCCAACTCAGCAAGCATATTTGTACAGTCCAACTCCGCAAGCATAGCTGTACAGTCCAATTTAGCAAGCATAGCTGTGCAGTCCAAGTCAGCTAGCATATACTAGTATGTCTAGTCCAGTCGGTACTGCTATATATGCACAGCGCGGTAATACACAGTCCACAGGCCCATACGCAGAGGGGTAGCTACAATAATTTGCCTCCGATATGTTATCTAAGGCTACAATTTGACCCATTAAAAAAATGTAAGCAACCGAAGTGCATAGCCAAAGTTGTTGCATGTAGGTCAAACGTTAGTAAACTGTATATTGTATACATTTAAACAAATAATCTTTGATGTAGAACTAGTAAATTGCCAAAAAGAATAGCACAGGGAAATCATTTCCCCATGGAAGCCATCTTTTCTCTTGTAGTTGTTCAACATTCAACATAACTAAATGAAGCTTTCACATTTACAAGATATACATGTAAATGTCAGATAAACACCATTAAAGAGATTGGGTTAAATTGCTACCCTCGCGAGAGGTATGGAGCGGAGTAGCAATTTTGTTTCTAGCAGAGGCACCCCCTTTACAAAAACACCCCGTATTCATACCTGGACTGGTCTGAAAATCATTTTGTGATGATTGGATTGGGTTGCAAACTTAACATATCAAAATCCATTCCAGGGGCGCGATTCACTAAACTTCGTAATACTAAGATGCATATGCAGCCGTTGCTCAATAAATGTAAATCCATGAATTGAAATTTCTAGACAATCCTAAATTTGCTCTTGCGAACATTTTAGTCGTACGAAGCTTAGTGAAACGGGACCCAGTTACTTAGGGGTGAAAGGGTGAATCTGCCGAGATCTGTATGTGGATGTGCAAAACTAAAATGTTTAGCTCTTCGCTCCGTCGATAACGCACCCACTTAAATTAACACAATATGCTCTACGGAGCTGGGGCCCCGTTTCACTAAACTTCGTACGACTAAAGTGTTCGTAAGTGCAAATTTAGGATCGTCTGGAAATTTCAATTGATGGATTTACATTTATTGAGCATAGGCTGCATATGCAGCCTATGCTCAATAAATGTAAATCAAATAATTGTTTAGGAACACATTGTTAATGTGATATTTACAGACTGATATCTTAATTTTGCACTTACGAACATTTTAGTCGTACGAAGCTTAGTGAAACGGGCCCCAGGTAGGCATAACATGTGGCTGTGACTCGATTGTATTATATATGGAATTTGTGACAAGTGTAGCTCCTGACCAAGTAACACATTCCTGTAGCCTAGTAACGATCTATATTTCTTGCTAGAAGCATGATGGGTGTTTCATTGAAGGAATGGCGAACAGTGCAGTTCCTGATCAGACTGTGCGGATGCACAGGCTGATATGGAGCTACACTGATCGCAAAGTCCATGAGCCCAATTTCTCCAGTCACAGCCACAATTATCTGGACAAACAATACGCCACTGCCAGGAAACCATGTGAACCCATACCATGATTATTATATCGTATATCTGTAGCCTGTTTTGAGGGAGAAATTTTCAATTGAAGGATACATTTATTAAAAATTATACTTAATTTATTTCATTATCACAGGCATTTTGGCTGTGATAATGTAATAAATTCAGTATAATAATTCTGCATACTTGTAATCATCAAATATATGCAGTCGTTAGTTCTATGTGAAATAATGCATTTCGGGAAAAATAAATGATTACTCCCTCAAAATATACTTAGCTAGATAAGTATGCTTAGCAATTTTGGTGAAATCGGCTACTGAGTAACCCGAATTTTGATACAGGGTTACTTAAACTGTATGTCGCCTTACGGGACAGCCACACCATTCAGGTTAAAGGGGCATGCCCACTCAGTAGGCACAATATTTTCTTATATCAGAGACATCATCCGAGACATTATCTGGCAAAGTAAACATTCATTCACCATTACACCTTGTTTTTTGATGCGCAATGATCATCCTTTATAATCTGTCGAAAATATTAATTTTTCAGTTGACGCAGTTAATTAGTATGAAATAATTAATAAACATACATTTGCATATGAAAATAGCCTGATACCACCGCGCGTCACTATCAGTAAACTAAATATTACTAAATGATTATATCTGTATAGCGGGCACTCACAATTTTTAGAACTGGTGTAATAGTGACACAAATATACACTTATTTAATTCTTATAAAGAACATTTTGTGCCTACTGAGTGGGCATGTACCTTTAATATATGAAATATTCTCAAAACGTGTACATGCATGCATACATTACCATTCACTGCTAACCATGGTGGATGTATGGTGTTTGGATGTTGTTTGTCCTAGTTTTCCACTGGTGCGGTGAGGACCTGGCATCCGATCGGGTTACCGTATTTTATTTATGTAAATATTCAGTTCTAATTTTGGGATTCCCGTACAGGTGAAATCCGTCCTATATTGACCTTACCTGTTGAGAGGCAGTTAAACATCATTGCACAAATAAATAATTTGCCCTAGCTGCCCGCGTGTGTTTAGTATACAGGGTATAAATACACGGTGTAGTGGAACCCCTCTAAACCGAACACCCTGGAGACCCCATTGTGTCTAATTTAGATGGGTTTCAATGTAGTTTATGTCATTGTCCCGTCTGTTCATAACATGACAAAAATTGGCCAGCATGTGCCGACTTACAATGGAACCTCTCTAAACCGGACACCCTGGGGACCACCCACTGTATATACCAGGGTGTCCGGTTTAAAGAGGTTTCACTGTATATATGTACCCATCCTGTTTAGCGAATACGAAATTATTCCCACCATTGTGTTAATTTTTAACGCAATTGCAAACATGGCTTACTGTCGCAAAATATGATATGGCACTGACTGGAAAAATGGGGCGTATGGGTTTTGCAACCAGTGTAGATCCAGATCAGCATGTGCATCCGATCAGTCTAATCCGGATCTGCAGCGTTCGCCATTCCATCAATGAAACGTCCATCTTGCTTCTAACAGGAAATATGCTCAAATATGCTATTTGATCAGAAGCTACACTGGTCACAATTTGTGCCGTCACAGCCACATATATCATTACAAACAAATGCAAGGTGCATGATCACGTGGTTACAACAACAACAACGTCGCCCACTCCAAAGTAAGTATTATTTGATAGTTTCATTAATTGCAACGGATTTTGATGAAATATGGCGCAGCAAACGCGTCTTCATGAGCTGCATTTGGTGGTATATGGAGTTTGGCACAGACTTATGTCGTTTTTGCGAAGAATCGATTTCCGTGTCGGAGACACGGAAATCTATTCTTCGCAAAAACGACAGAAGTTTAGGCAAAAATACAGAGACCACCAAATGCAGCTTAACAAGACGCGTTTGATGCACCATATTTCATCAACATCCGTTACGTAATAAGGACACTATAAAAGAATACGTACTTTGCATCGGTACTTGTTGTTGTTGTTAGTACCACGTGATCATACACCTTGAAATGGGATACATTTTATACTTTAATACAATAACCGTATACACAACCGCTTGCGTGAAACTTGCCACGATGTCAACGTTTCTGAACGTCTCTTTGTAATCTCAACTCGCCATCAAGCTGTTTTATTGGCTGAGCCTGAGCTGTAGCACAGCTCAGGCTCAGCCAATATATCAGCTTGATTTAAGGTACAATATTCACTATATGAAATAAAATAATTGAGAAACAACATTAGCGCAGGCGGTAGTGTTATTTATTTACACGATTCGTAAAACCATTTTGTGTAATTAACTATTTCTTTGTTTGTATTTCCTATGTCTCAAAAATATAAATCTATAATTCCAGCACAAAAATATTTACACAATTCCCTAACATTTGATTGGTCCGTAGCAAGTCTCTGTCCAGAATTTATATCCCAGTAAACTCCATGCCGAACTACTTTCCGTAATCGTCGGGCGCAGTTAAAATAATTCTTAAGAAAACGGAAAATAAACACATTTTCTTGATGAATTTATTTCAAATGCTGGAATTATAAGGAATGAATGGCCTTTTTGTGGAATTTATCGGGGATATAAACTTGGAAAAGTCGCGTGAATACTGGACGAGGCTTTACAAAATTACAATTTTCGAAAAAAAAATCAAAACAAAAAAAAAATCTTTTTTTTTTTTTGATTTTTTTTTCGACAATTGTAATTTTGTATCGCTTCGTTCAGTATTCCCGTGACTTTTCCAAGTTTATACCCCGATAAATTCCACAAAAAGGCTATTCCTTCCTATAATAAATCAGATTGATATTTTAGGGTCATTCAACATTGTCCAAGGAAATAGTTCATATACAAATATTTATCAGGTAACCTGCCCTGTATTGACCGAATACGTACTGACTGATAACATTATTGTTGTATCAGGCAGGCATTGACCTGATACAAACATACGGGTTACAACGAAGTGAAAACTGACGGTCCATTGATCGGATGACGTCACGTGACGCTACCGAATGACGTCAGTGTAATGACGCAACGTAAACAAGTCCGCGTTCTGTCCATAGATAACGACGTCATCTGTGATAATGTTCGACCATAAAACGGTTACCTGATAAATAGAATGCCAGGCTAGTGTCTTTTGATATCGAGTTTATCAGACTCGGCTCGGAAACGGTAGGGAATTCCTACGCGTTTCCTAGCCTTGCCTGATAAACTTGATATCAAAAGACACTAGCCTGGTATTCTATATGTTCGGCCCAGCAAGCACCAGCTACCAGCTAGAGCAGTGGGTGGTTTGTTGGGCGAACGCGACGGCGTAAATTAACGGTAGGGATTCTTCCTTATAGGAATCACGATTTGCCTGGTTTGGCCCTCAGGTACGTTTATATCTTTGTCTCTTTTGTTACCTCAGAGTTAAATTGTGTTATTGCCCATTATAAAAGTAGTAAGATTATTACTGATCCTACTGCTTTGGGACGGGGCCAAGTGATTCTGGTGTGGCGATGACCTGGCATTAGATCAAGATTATTCTGATTTCAGGGCTGAATATATAGGTTTTTTATTGTAAATATTCTGTTCTGATTTTGGGATTTCCCCCCCATTTGTACATGTACTTGAACATGTACATGTACTTGTACAGGTAATATATGAGATTTAGTACTAAACCCATTGACCCGGCCTTAATTGACGTTATCTGTTGATAGGCCGTTAAACCCTAACAAACAAACAAACAAACAAACAAACAACAAACAAACAAACAAACAAACAAACAAACAGACAAACAAACAAACCAGCTGGAGCAACGCTGACGTAATGCATGACAACATTACAACGGAAAACGCCATCTTTGATGTTATTTAAATTTTCCATAATTAAACCATTGCTCTTCCTATTAAAGGTACATGCCCGCTCAGTAGGCAAACATGTTCTTTATATCAGAGACATCAGGCAAAATAAACATTCATTCACCATTACCCAACGTAATAATTGGCATATTATTATGCATTTTATATTAGACGTAAATGTCCACACATAAATCAGGGACGATAACCGTGTTTCATTAAAATACTAACGGACTATTTATTCTCTGTATTAATTGTTTTATGTGCAATGATAATCTGTCGAATTTTTTTTAGGTAACGCATTTTATTAGTATAAATAATTAAAAAATATCATGCCTCATTTGCATATGAAAATAGCCTGATACCACTGCGAGTCACTATCAGTAAAATACATATCTCTTTTAAAACTAGTGGAATAGTGACACAATTTTTAATAGAAATAGCAACGTTTTAAACTTGAAAGTGTTATTTAGTTTCATTTACATCTGATATGTGTCATTTTGTTTATTAAAATGATTTCTTAAACTGAGTATAATTGTTTTAGTCTATCTTTGTTATTGTTACGCATGATAATCACAAAGTTTATTCAAGGATATAGTGCCACGGTGGGCATAGTACGTCACGGGCACCTGCTATTTGGATGGTGTGCACTGAATCAGGTAAGAAAGGTCATCCACTTCATACCATACTTTAATTAATATCTCGACAACTACTGATGAGACTTTTGACGTGATGAAGCGCAGATACCCAGGGAAATAGCAACACCTGCCGATGTCCCCGTCCTCGTAGATTTAGCCATTTAGGAGTTATTTCGAGAAAACCTATATTTTGCTGGATATAAGGAAACATTCGGGTTTTCCTGGCGGATTGGTGAATGTGCTGTATTATATTGCATGTTAACACTATTCAATCAGGGCGTTTATGTGTCCATGTTCGTTTCTACCGATTTCGGAGCATATTTTGGATCCGAGTGCACCCCATCTTTCTTTATTTCCAGCAAATCGTAGGTTTTCTCGAAATAACTCATAAACGTCTAAATCTAGGGTGACGGGGACATCGGCAGGTGATGCTATTCAATTGTCCGGGGTATCTGCGCTTTATCACGTGAACATGCTTCAGTAGCTTGATACAGAATGCGTAAATTAAAAATTCGTCCTTCCGTGATAAACATGTATACATACTTTGGTCATAGTTCGTCAAATAGAACTCGAATAATTGCGTGGACATTATGTGCTATGCCCGCCAGCCTGCCCATGCCATGCAATGTGAAATGTGTATAAATAGAGAATAGTAGGTTAGTGCCGTGGCAGTCTTAAAATACAGAATATATTTTATTTTTATATTTAAATATTTTTATTTCACTTTTAAATACAACATGTACATTTATACATACAATATTGACTAACAATGTATGGCTTACGTGATCGCATACAGTTACACATGTTTGTAGCTAACTCACAATATCTCCAGGCATTCACGGCAATATGTACATAGAGAATTGTAGGTTAGTGCCGTGAATGTGAAACATATCTGGCAAGGCTTAGGAAACGGGATGGGCGAGGCTCTATCGAGCACATCCCGTTTCCGTGCCGCGCCAGATATTTTTCCCATTCACGGCACTAACGTACTATTATATGTATCCCGTCAACGCTACAAATAGCTTTAAAATGCAAAAACTAACCCCAGCCGCATCCTCAAAATCGGAGAATCGACTATATGACAACCGCACATATTCATACGCATAATTCCAGCACAAAAATATTTACACAATTCCCTAACATTTGATTGGTCCGTAGCAAGTCTCTGTCCAAAATTTATATCCCAATAAACTCCCATACCGAACTACTTTCCATAACCGTCGGGCGCAGTTAAAATAATTCTCAAGAAAATGGAAAATAAACATGATGAATTTATTTCAAATGCTGGAATTATAAGGAATGAATGGCCTTTTTGTGGAATTTATCGGGGATATAAACTTGGAAAAGTCGCGGGAATACTGGCCGAGGCCTTCCGGCCTTCGTCCAGTATTCCCGCGACTTTTCCAAGTTTATACCCCGATAAATTCCACAAAAAGACCATT
The DNA here is from genome assembly GCA_029237695.1 of Conchocele bisecta. Lineage (NCBI taxonomy): Eukaryota > Metazoa > Mollusca > Bivalvia > Lucinida > Thyasiridae > Conchocele > Conchocele bisecta. Next base: position 65,954,965 of record CM055271.1, on the reverse strand, counting down.
CATTCCTATAATGCATTTTACAAAGAGAGATAACTAATCGGACAAGGTTTCCAAAATCTATAGAGTTAATCCGCTTGCATTATAAACCCATGTATAATGCATTTACAAAGAGAGATAACTAATCGGACAAGGTTTCCAAAATCTATAGAGTTATTCCGCTTGGCATTATAACCCATGTATAATGCATTTTACAAAGAGAGATAACTAATCGGACAAGGTTTCCAAAATCTATAGAGTTATTCCGCTTGGCATTATAACCCATGTATAATGCATTTTAAAGAAAGAGATAAACTAATCGGACAAGGTTTCCAAAATCTATAGAGTTATTCCGCTTGGCATTATAACCCATGTATAATGCATTTTACAAAGAGAGATAACTAATCGGACAAGGTTTCCAAAATCTATAGAGTTATTCCGCTTGGCATTATAAACCCCATGTATAATGCATTTACAAAGAGAGATAACTAATCGGACAAGGTTTCCAAAATCTATAGAGTTATTCCGCTTGGCATTATGACCCATGTATAATGCATTTTACAAAGAGAGATAACTAATCGGACAAGGTTTCCAAAATCTATAGAGTTATTCCGCTTGGCATTATAACCCATGTATAATGCATTTTTACAAAGAGAGATAACTAATCGGACAAGGTTTCCAAAATCTATAGAGTTATTCCGCTTGGCATTATGACCCATGTATAATGCATTTTACAAAGAGAGATAACTAATCGGACAAGGTTTCCAAAATCTATAGAGTTATTCCGCTTGGCATTATGACCCATGTATAATGCATCTTGTGAAGCTGTCCGATGAAACTTAATTGTGACTGTGACTGGAGAAATGGTGATTAAGAATTATGCAACCAGTGTAGCCTCAGATCAGGCTGCGCATCCGCGCAGTCTGATCAGGGACTGCACTATTCGACACGCAGTCAGCTGTTCACATATGAGACACTCAGTCAGCTGTTCACATATGAGACACTCAGTCAGCTGTTCACATATGAGACACGCCATGCGATTTTGTTACTTCGGACATCTGCGTAATTTCATGAAATACGTTTACACAATTTACAATATTTTCCGTAAATGGCGTCAAAGGTTGACACAATTTTCAGAGTATGTGCAGAATTGTATTCCGCATGAACACTGAAAGTTTAGTCAACATTGGACTTTATTTATGATAAATATTGTAAATTTTGTAAACGTACTTAATGAAATTACGCAGATGTCCGAAGGTACAAACTCGCATGGCGTATCTCATTATTATAATGCATCTGAAAGCGAATGTATACGAGATCGTAGCTCCTTATTAGGCTACACGACTTTGCTAGCCTATCAGGAGTCATGCTGGACATAAATCCCATAAGCTCCATTTCTCCATCACGGCCACAATGTATCGCATAAAAAACATGTTGTTGCCTACCACCCATGCATGAATAAAATCCAGTACACGCCGTTTGTTCAAACAGACATACACAATGTGTATGATCACGTGGTACTAACAACAACAACACGTACTGAAACTTCCAGAATCCTTCTGATTCAAAGTACGTATTATTTTATATTGTCCTTATTACGTAACGGATTTTGATGAAATATGGCGCATCAAACGCGTCTTGTTAAGCTGCATTTGGTGGTCTTTGTATTTTCGCCCAAACTTCTGTCGTGTTTGCGAAGAATCGATTTCAGTGTCTACCGACACGGAAATCGATTCTTTGCAAAAACGACACAAGTCTGTGCCGAACTCGTTTGCTGCGCCATATTTCATCAAAATCGGTTGCATATTAAGGACAATATCAAATAATACTTTCTTTGGAGTGGGCGACGTTGTTGTTGTTGTAATCACGTGATCATGTACCTTGATACAGTGCGTTGTCAAGGTTATTTCCAAACTCGACACATAATGGTTCATTAACTATTTCACCCCTTTGTAACTGTAATGGATTTTGATGTTAATTTTGCAACCAAGACTAGTCCATTTATGAAAAGGGGGTGTTTTTGCTGTCAAGAATATGAAAAGTACTTGGAAAAGAATGCAGATCCTGATGAGACGGCTCGTCACGAGCCGGCTCATCTGGATATACACGTTTTGCCAATACCACTATACAGGCCTGTGGGGTTGAAAGGGTTAAATTGGAAACGGAAATCAATACAAGTTCAAGACAATATTGAAACCATCACACCATTTTAAGTTACCAGACATGACGCGATAAAAGCCGGGGGCCGTTTCACTTCGTACGACTAAAAGGTTCGTAAGTGCAAATTTAGGATCGTCTTAAAATTTCAATTGATGGATTTACACGTATTGAACATAGACTGCATATGCATCATTTCCTGGCAAAATAAACATTCATTCACCATTACCCACGTATTGATTGGCAGTATTACACATTTTATATCACGATAACCGTGTTTCCGTAAAATGTTAACGGACATTACTATTTATTCTCTGTTTTTATTTTTTGATGTGCAATGATCATACTTTATAATCTGTCGAAAATATAAAATTTCAGGTGACGCATTTAATTAGTACAAATAATTAAAAAATGTGCCTAATTTGCATATGAAAATAGCCTGATACCACCGCGCGTCACTATCAGTAAAATAAACATTACTAAATGATTATATGTGTATAGCGGGCACTCGTAATGTTTAGAACTGGTGGATTAGTGACACAATTATACACTTATTTAATTCCTATAAATAACAGTTTGTGCCTACTGAGTAGGCTATGCCCGCGGTGATCGACCACTTTAAATACATTACGTCCGCGGTGGCACAGTGGCAAAAGACCACAAGAAAAAACGTCTACTGTACTTATTTTGGAGCGCCACCTGGCGTCATAATGGAAGCGTTCCCATTATGACAACAGAGGGCGTTGCACATTTTGCCAAGTTTCATTCGGCCTACTGCTTACTGCGATGCTGGCATCCCTCATTCGGCCATTTCATATTCTGACATGGGTCATTCTGCGTGCTTGCATGCGTCATTCGGCGGAATCCATATAGTCATATACGCATCCCAGCAAGCAGTAAGCAGAATGACATATGGCAGAATATGGCATGTAACAATGTGAAATAACCAATCGAGGTATGCAATGTGAAATGTAATAATGCACGATGGAGTTGTCATTAAGCAGTAACGAGTAGCCACAGTGCAGGATGGCATGTAACAATGGTCGACTGCATTGTCATGAAGCAGCATGCAATGTAGTGGCGGATATCCCCTTCCATACCGAACGGCCACCTCTCTACAACAACACCCTCTCTATAACAGCCACTATTTTATATCCCAAATGGACGATTTCCTCTGTATCTAACCATTAGACTGCTGAGCACGAAAATTGTGGTCTGCAGTTACTTGTGCCTTACTCTCAATAAAAACATGTTTTGACAGCATTTTAGAATCATTTCCATTGGAAATGATTCTAAAATGTTGCCAAAGCATGTTATTGATGAGAATTATTGAAAACAAAAAATAAACAGCGGACGACAACATTTAGTTCAGCATTAACCTCCCTACAACAGCCACCTCTCTACAACAGCCAGTTTTGCGTCTTCCCATGGGTGGCTGTTGTAGAGAGGTTGCACTGTACATAGTCGCCTGCGTTAAACTTGCCATGTCAACTTGCAACTGGGTGTAAACCAGTATACATGTACATGTTGTCCGATATCTTCATTGTCATGTGATTTTTTTTTACTTTTCTCAACATGAACGGGTTACAATGAGACATAAGACAAATAGGAACCATCAGCCGACGGCAAACTGTTTGTGTTCGCCGTCCGAGGGTAGAAGGGAGGGACTACACAGCTACACAACCGCCTGCGTTAATCTTGCCATGATGTCAACGTTTCTGAACATCTATTGCCAGTCTCCCACTCGCTGTCAAGCAGTTTGATTGGCTAAGCCTGAGCTGTACACAGATCAGGCTCAGTCAATAAATATGTTTGATTTGGCAATCTCATCTAGCAATCACAACTGCAGCACAGCTCGGGCTCAGCAAATCAATCTGCGTGATTGAAAGCACAATATGCAAGTATTTTTTTTAAATAAAACAAGTGATACATATTGGCAAGATTCGTGTAGGCGGCGGTGTAGCATATTATAAATAGGCATTCGTCAACTTCTGTTTGCTATATTTGTTCCTTCCTCTCCTCTGTTCCACTTCCGCATCTGTCTGCGTTTTCACATTTTCCGGAAGTCCTACATAGTGCGCACTTCCGGCTGACCCTGGGCGAGAATCAGAATTTCCGGACGAGTTTGTATGGACGGAGTTTAACGTTCCATTTGTATATAGTCCGGAGTCAATATGGTTGTACGGTGGCGGCTGAGTTGTATCGGAAACCCATCTATCTGTCATGTTCCCGTTGTTATTTGGAACAACCTGTGTTAAAAAGAAAGACGGCGCCACCTTCTCGTCAGACCCAATCTCAGGCTGGTTGAGTTTTAGGGGATTTGTCACGTGAGGTCTAGGGAAGGACCGCGGTTTCGTGAATGGAGGAGGGATTAATTTCTGCGACGTTCCACTCGCGGCTACAGAGCCTCGCGGAAATCGTCGTTGTGGCGTTTTGGAGGTTGGTCTGGGAGCCGATCTCGCCTGCAGGAATGGCGGCTGCATCAGCTTCTGTTTGTGGTCCGCCAACGGGACTTCAACAGAGCTTTCCGTGTACTCGTCACGGACGGAGAAGGACACGTGACTCTCCGGAAACTGTCGACGTATCGCAGGCTTGGGATGGAAGACTGCCGACGTTTGCATAGACGACTTCGGGCGATACGTTGCATCCGGAGGCGGCGGAGGCTTTGATGGCATTCTCACAAATGCGGATTTCGGACGTTTCACACTACTTGCATCGTCTTTAATGGTCACACCAGATTTCGGACGGTTGTACCGAGTACTATACATCCTCGGGTTCATGTTCGGCTCAGCTTCCTTTATTGTCACTGTGGACTTTGATCGAACACTCGGAGAGCGGGGAGATTTCATGCTGGACTTTGGTCTAAGCGTCGGCGACCTGTCCCAAGGCCGCTTCACAACGTGTGCATTGATCGGGTTCGGTTTCGGGTGGTCCGTCTCGTATAGCGTGGATCTGGGTGATCCGATTTTAAAATAACGGTCGATAGTTTTTCTACCCGGGAACGGCCCATATCCGTGGAAAGGAGGCGGTTGTTCCGCCAGCAGTCTCAGGGTACTGGTCGTGAAGTCTCCCGTCGGATCTTCGTAGCAGCGCTGGTGGCGGCGGTTTATGCCCTGTAGCGGCGATATCCCGGGGAAAAGGCCCTCCTCCTCGTCGTCGCTGGAACTCTCCTCGTGCAGCCGCTTGTACTCACTCGCCCGCGACAGGTACATCTGCAGTCCCCCTGGCGGCCGGTACAGCAGGGAAGCCGCCTTGCCTGGTAGTGATATATATACCGGCTTTTTATTTTCGTCCACACCAAACATGGATAGAGGATACTTGTTTTGTAGATGTCTCCTTCCCGGGACGCGAAATCGTATGGCGCCTTTGATTTTCGGGAAATTAAACTTCGACTTGTGCGCTTTCGGAACTTTGAATTTCCTCTTAACGTTCTTTGACCGACTGCGGAACGGTTCTTCGTGTTCGGTGGATGGTGGTTCAGGAAGAGGTCGCGGGGACGGCGGGGGCGGTGTATGTGGCGGCGTGGGCCACATATTTGGCACACGCAACTTATCCCCCTTAGGTGGCAACTCGATATGCACAGTTTTCCGATCGATACCATACTTCGGAGGTTTTCGAAAGAAGTCCTCACCCATTAGTTTTCGTCTAAAGTCTGGTGTGTCGAACGGCGTTTTCACCGAGTCGCCGTTTTGCATAGCGAGCGGGGCGACAACGGGTAGGCCGTTTTCGTCAAAGCCGACGACCTTGCGGGCCTTATAGTAGATATTGTAGGCGATGTCGGGCATTTCCGTGTATAGAGACGTCGTATCCGCCTGCATGTCGAACTGCTCCCGTAACTTAGCACTGGATAGACAAATAATGCGATACATTAGCTTTGAGGAAAAATACATTTCTCGCGCTTTGAGGTACACAATATGTATCATATGAGACACGAAATGCGATTTTGTACCTTAGAACATGTGCGATTTTGCATGAAATGTATTGACAGAAACTGTGATCTTTTCTGTAAATGGACATCATATGCACATATGAGACACGCCATGTGATTTTGTACCTAAGAACATGTGGCGATGATGTGCGTTATTTCATGAAAAATATTTACAAAATTTAAGATAGTTTCCGTAAATGACGTCGAAAGAAGACGAAATTTTCATAGCAAATGCGGAATCGAATTCTGCATTTGCTATGAAAATGTCGTCATCGGCACAACATTGCCACATGTTCTTAGGTACAAAATCACATGGCGTGTCTCATATGTGTTTGTACCTTAGAAAGTTTCCCGAGAAACATTTACAACATTTACGACAGTTTCCGTAAATGACGTCGGAAGTTGGCGAAAAATTTCATAGCAAATGCAGAATTTGCTTTGAAAATTTCTTCAACTTTCAACGTCATTTACGGAAACTATCGTAATTTTTGTAAATATGTTCACTAAAGGTGCTTACCCGAGTCTCATCCTGTAGCAGACAGCGAGAAAAATCACGACGATGCCGACGACGCCGACGACCACGACCAGGATGATTATCAACATAGCTGCACAATGGAAAATAAACGTCATGGAATTACCAGACATAATATAGAGGTCACGGCAATCGCAGAAAGCTGCTAACAAAATATATAATTCCACGAAATCCACAACTCTACATATTAACATGGGGGCTAAACATAGTTTTTTGTAAAAATGATTTTGGAATTTGTGGACCGGTTTTCAAAATCTAACTTGTTTTCTTAGTTACATTATTTCTAACCTCATACAGTGAAACCTCTCTAAACCACACCCAGGGTACCACCCACTGTATATACCAGGGTGTCCGGCTTAGAGAGGTTGCACTGTAGATCCGGCATTTGATCATTTTGAGCCATAGTTGTGTGCTATGCGATCACGAACAGACATTATCACCTGAGATACATGACCAAAGAAACTGATAAAAAATGAGGTCACAGGTGTTTTCACTAAGAAAACACCTGTAACCTCATTTGTTATGAGTTTCTTTGGCCATGTATCTCAGGTCCGGTTTAGAGAGGTTCCACTGTACATATCGTTTGAAATACATGATCATCATCTCGTAAAATGTTTCACGTCGAAATAGGAGACGGATTCCTGACGAATTCTCCTTCAGCTACATGTAGAAGATACTGCATACGCACATTTTCTTCTACTGTCTGTTCCACGTTTTTCTGCCGACGAACTTTTGGCTATTAAACATATGAAATCTAAAAAATATTTTTAGTACCTTTTCATCAATAACAAAAAAGTCACTCTCCCCAAAAAAAAATATTTGATGGAATTTCATCAAATATTGATTTTATTGCGAAAAACCGATTTTCCTATGGGAATTTAACATGGCGGCTAAAAAATAATTTTTTTTAAATAATTTTTTATTTGTGGACCGATTTTGAAATTCTAACTTTTCTTTTCTTATTTACATCATTTGCAAGCAATCTCGCCAGGTTTCGGAATAAATCTCCAATTTTGTTCGACCCTCCTGTGCAAGATCCTTCTCATTTCGCAATAAAATCAATATTTTATGGAATTTAAGATGTTTCACGTCGAAATATGAGCCGGATTTCTGATGAATTCCCATTCAGCTACATACGGAAGATACTGCATAAACACATTTTCGTCTAGTAACCGGCGCAAGACATTTGCGCCGGTTACTAGAATAAAAATGCGTTTATGCGATATATCTAAGTAGAGCTGAGTGGCATCTCGTCAGGAAACCGGTGTATTTTTCGACGTGATACATTTTACGCCGGCGCGGAGTGTAGCACCAGTGACTATACTGACGTACAGTAGTCGGTGGTGGTCGGGCCAATGGTGGTGGTGGTGGTGGTGGGAACTATCACAATATCTGAAACAGACAACACACACGTCGTACCATAAACAGGGGCGGATCCAGGATTTATGTCTAGAGGGGGCGTGACTTTCAAATGAGACACATATGATCGTCAACCTTCATAACATACGGATTATTTTCTGCATTTCTTTATCAAAAGTATATGTTGTTACCACTCAATTGAACCGTCTCGACGAGACGGTTCAACTGAATGGTAACAACATACACTTTGGGTGAGAAATACGGAAATAATCATATCTTTCCAGGTACAAAATGGGTTAAATTCTAAACTCGACCAATTTTAGAGGGGGCGTGCGCCAGACACGCCCCCGCCTGGATCCGCACCTGATAAATATAGTCACATGTGACATGTTTCACCGTTTGAACTGTGTACGATAAAGAAGAATTTTATATTAGGTTGCTTCTCCCAGTAATGTGCTTTCCTAATGATATCATGTCTACTTTATATGTACACATTATTGAATATGAACACATCCTAAAAAGATTTTTCAAGGTTAACTGCAGGAGCAAAGTTGTAAATCACAATTTGGACTGACATGTACGAACCTGGGGGCCGTTTCACTAAACTTCGTACGACTAAAATGTTCGTAAGTGCAAAATTAGGATTGTCTGTAAATTTCACATTAACACTGTTTTTTTGTAGACAATTGTTGGATTTACATTTATTGAGCATAGGCTGCATATGCAGCCTATGCTCAATAAATGTAAATCCATCAATTGCACGTTCCAGATGATCCGAAATTTGCACTTACGAACATTTTAATCGTACGAAGTTTAGTGAAACGGCCCCCAGGTTCGTACATGTCAGTCCAAATTGTGATTTACAACTTTGCTCCTGCAGTTAACCTTGACAAATCTTTTTAGGATGTGTTCATATTCAATAATGTGTACATATAAAGTAGACATGATATCATTAGGAAAGCACATTACTGGGAGAAGCAACTTAATATAAAAATTCTTCTTTATCGTACACAGTTCAAACGGGCCCTTGGAGCACGCTTCACTACACTTCGTATGGGGAGAGTGACACTTAGACATGCCCGTGGATCACACTTAGCTACCCAAATGGAGGCTTAACGTCCTATGTCACTCGCTACCCAAATGGAGGCTTAACGCCCTATGTCACTGGCTAGCCAAAATGGAGGCTTAACGCCCTATGTCACTAGCTAGCCAAACGGAGGTTTAACACCTATGTCACTGGCTAGTCAAATGGAGGCTTAACGCCCTATGCCACTACCTAGCCAAATGGAGGCTTAACGCCCTCTGTCACTACCTAGCTAAATGGAGGCTTAACGCCATATGTCACTGGCTAGAAAAATGGAGGCTTAACGCCCTATGTCTCTGGCTAGCCAAATTGATGCTTAAATACTTATGTCACTAGATAGCCAAATGGAGGCTTAACGTCCTATATCACTAGCTAGACAAATGGAAACTTAACGACATATGTCACTAGCTAGTCAAATGGAGGCTTAACGCCCTATGTCACTTGCTAGTCAAATTGAGACTTAAAGCCCTATGTCACTAGCTAGCCAAATGGAGGCTTAACGCCCTATGTCACTGGCTAGCCAAATTGAGGCTTAAATACCTATGTCACTAGCTAGTCAAATGGAGGCTTAACGCCCTATGTCACTAGCTAGCCAAATTGAGTCTTAAAGCCCTATGTCACTAGCTAGCCAAATGGAGGCTTAACGCCCTATGTCACTGGCTAGCCAAATTGAGGCTTAAATACCTATGTCACTAGATAGCCATATGAAGGCTTAACGTCCTATATCACTAGCTAGACAAATGGAAACTTAACGACCTATGTCACTAGCTAGCCAAATGGAAGCTTAGCGGCCTGTGTGACTAGCTAGCCAAATTGATGTTTAACGCCCCACGTCACTAGGTAGCAAAATGGAAGCTTAACGACTTTGTCACTTTCTAGCAAAATTGAGGCTTAACGTCCTATGTCACTAGCTAGCCAAATGGAGGCTTAACGCCATATGTCACTAGCTAGTCAAATGGAGGCTTAACGCCATATGTCACTAGCTAGTCAAATGGAGGCTTAACGCCCTATGTCACTAGCTAGCCAAATGGAGGCTTAACGTCCTATGTCACTAGCTTAATGTCCTATATTACTAGGCTTAATGTCCTATATTACTAGGTAGCAGAATGGAGGCTTAACGCCCTATGTCACCAGCTAGCAAAAGTGAGGCCTAACGCCCTATGTCACTAACCAGCCAAATGGAAACTTAACACCATATCTCACTAGCAAGCAAAATTGAGGCTTAACGTCATATGTCACTAGCTAGCTACATGTAGGCTTAATGTCCTATGTCACTAGCTAGCTAAATGTAGGCTTAATTTCATATGTCACTAGCTAGTCAAATGTAGGTTTAACGCCCTATGTCACGAGCTAGTCAAATTGTGGCTTAACGTCCTATGTCACTAGCTAGCTAAATGTAGGCTTAATGTCCTATATTACTATGTATTCAAATGGAAGCTTAATGCCCTAATTCATTTGCTACCCAAATGGAGGCTTCACAAACTAAAATGTATAGGGGGATTAAGCCCAGTGCACGTAAGGTGCAGGATACGTGTAAAAGTCGTGCACTAATAGTAAACATCACCGTGCAGTAACATGAGCTACGAAGTGTACAAACTTAAACCATACGATGCACTAACATAAACTTCATAATGCATGAAGGTGCGTCCATGAATTTTATGTTTTCTATGTTCTATAACACGATACATCAGAGCTCCAGATAATTTTTGTATCTAAAGAGTATTTTACCCCCATATTTCAAATTCAATGCGTATTTTACTTTTACAAATGTATTATTGATTTTCTTCCTTATTAAATGGGGAACAATTGATAAAAAATAAAACTAAATTAAAAAAACACTTATTTGAGCTGCAAAAAGCAAACATTGTTTGCTTTTTGCAGTTCAACTAAGTAAATGTTCAACTTTGTTACAGTATTTTCACTACTCAATTTGAAAATCAATGCGTATTTTCACATTGTTGTGAGTATTTTGTACTCCCACATTTGATCATCAATGCGTATTCAGCTAAAATAAGTGCGTAAAATACGCCAATACGCACATTATTTGGAGCTCTGAATGCATATCCGTGGGGGAATGGGACATAGAGAATAGTAGGTTAGTGCCGTGAATGGGAAAAAATATCCGGCAAGGCTCAAGAATTTCTTTATTTCTCATCAGAAGTATATGTTGTGACCACTCATTTGAACCGTCTCGCGACCACTCATTTGAACCGTCTCGCCGAGACGGTTCAAATGAGTGGTTATAACATATACTTTGGTTCAGGAATAAGGAAAATAGACAGAGAATAGTAGGTTAGTGCCGTGAATGGGAAAAAATATCTGGCAAGGCTCAGGAAACGGGATGGGCGAGGCTCTGTCGAGCACATCCCGTTTCCGTGCCGCGCCAGATATTTTTTCCCATTCACGGCACTAACCTACTATTCTATTTATCCTGTCAACATCTACAAATGGCTGTAAAATGCAAAAATAGTATTGACTGGATATCAAAAATGTTTCACGGCACCGTGTTTCACGGCACATACGCACTGTGTTGACGGGATAAAACGATATGTCCTCGCTTTGTTTTGTGAATTTTGAAGGTATATTCAGCAATTTCTCATTAATTCTTATTTCTTATATCTTTCTCATACAAATATAGTGAATTGCACGTATAATCTAAATTTCTCATTAATTCTTATTTCTCGTAACTTCCTCATATAAATATAGTGAATTGCACGTATAATCTAATATATAACCTGCAATTAATTGTTTTTCTTCATTCTTTTCTACTAAACTAATAATGTATTATGGTAGAGTTTGTCACGTTTGAAGGCAACTAGTACCCTGCAGGTATTATCACATATAATTACGATTGAAATTCCTTCAGTATTGTTTTTATTTATTTCCTACTAAAATGTCAGCCATGCAGTCAGAGACACACCTTTAATGCTTCTAAAAAACAGTTTAGATATGTATCAGTGTCTGCATGAGTGTTACTACGTCAGTAGCCGATTTCATCAAAATTGCAAAGCATACCTATCTAGCAACATTTTTAGCAATACTTTGAGGGAGTAATCATTTATTTTACCCGAAATGCATTATGTCATATAGAACTAACGACTGCATATATTTGATGATTAAAAGTATACGGAATTATTATACTGAATGTATTACATTATCACAGCCGAGATGGCTGTGATAATGTAATAAATTCAGCATAATAAAAATTTATAAATTCATCCTTAAATTGAAAATTTCTCCCTCAAAGTATACTTTGCTAGATAAGTATACTTTGTAATGTTAGTGAAATAGGCTACAGGGGCCCGTTGACTAAACTTCGTACGAATAAATTTTTCGTAAGTGCAAATTTAGGATCGTCAGGAAATTTAAATTGATGGATCTACATTTATTGAGCATCGGCTGCATATGCTAATATATTAATTAACTTAATAAGTATTACACTGAAAAATTGATAAAACAAAACCATTTAAGCTCTACAGCCAAGCATCACTGGCCGTACCGGTGCAAATATACAGTGGGAGAAGCAGGAAAAAAGTTGTTGATTGGCATTCCACACTTAATAAGCATGCTATTGACTGCGTTTCAACATGTAGTTTGTGCTCACACAGTGGGGTGGGATGGCAGGGGAGGAGGGGCCCTCAGACAAGTCCCGATTATCACACTTACCAACACATTCCTCCAGACTACGGGCACCTAAAAATTCCGTCGTCTTATTGATGGGACACGCCTTGCAAGACTTCAGTCCGTTCTGATCCTGGTATTTGCCGAGGTCGCAGTATATACACCAGACTCCTTCCTGACGCGTTCCCTGCTGACACATTGCTGAAAATGTGTTCAGTAACATTTAATATAAACATATATTAACTGTGTGTGTGTTTGTGCGTGTGCGTACACGTGTGCGTGTGCGCGTGTGTGTGTGCGCGTGCGCGTGCATATGTAACTTAGTGTGGTTACGGAGCCCGCAGGGGATGTAGAATTATTTTTTATTAATTCGTTCCCACGAAATAACAATTCGTTCCATCAATTTAAAATTTCGTTCCAACGAATTGAGGGAACGAATTGTTATTTCGTGGGAAAGAATTAATAAAAAAAAAGAATTCATGTCTCCTGCGGGGCTCCGTATGTGGTAAATTTCACGAATACATTTATTTATTTGTGCGAGAGGAGTTTGCGTTACTGACGGTGATAATTGTGACACAGACCGCAACGTAAATACAGTATTATGCAACAAGAACGCCGCCAACGGTATACATGTACATGCCATCGCCGTGGAGGCTAGGTCACAAACATGCAGGGCCCGGTTGCTCAAAACCTCTGTTAGCTTAACAGACTGTTAAATCCTTAGCAATGCTAAGGATTTAACAGTCTGTTAAGCTAACAGAAGCTTTGAGCAACCGGGCCCTGATTGATACGGTAAAGAAGTTATAGGAGAATAGAGGAACGCCCAAAGTTATTTAACCTTGACCTGGGACAAAGGGGAGCATACTGGGTGGGAAATTAAAATATGGATGATGAAAAACATGTAAATGAAGTGTTAAGAGAATACTGTAAAATAGTTATCAAGGTGCATGATCACGTGGTTACAACAACAACAACAATGGCTGAAATTGTTGAAAGCGCGCTCACTCCAAAGTAAGTAGTATTTGATATTTTCCTTAATAGGAAACGGATGTTGATGGAATATGGCATAGCAAAAGGGGTCTTCATGACCTGCATTTGGTGGTCCCGGGTGTGCGGCACATACTTATGTCGCTTTTGCGAAGAATCGATTTCCGGTGTCTACGAACGACAGAAGTTTGGGCCAAAGTACCGAGACCACCAAATGCAGATTAGCAAGACGCGTTTGATGCGCCATGTTTCACCAAAATATGTTACACAATAAGGACAAAATAAAAGAATACGTACTTTCAATCGGAGTACTTGTTGTTGTTGTTGTTGTAACCACGTGATCATACACCTTGGTTATATGCGAATAGAGAAACTCGCACATATTTACTAGACTGAAAAGTTATTTGACCTTGAACTTGGGAAGGGGGGGGGGGGGGGGGGGGGCACGCCTGGCGTGGGGGAATGGAATATGAATGATGGAAAACATGCACATACAATTTGAAGCCAATCGTTCATAAAGTAAAGAAGTTACATAAAAATACAGAAACGCGCACACCTCTCATGGACGGAAACTGTTGACATTGACTTTGGTACGAGGAGAGTATGGGTTGGGTGGTGAATGAAATTAGGGATGATAATAAACATGCATATGAAGTTTCAAGTCAATCGCTCATACAGTAAATAATTTATAAGATAATGGACAACGCGCACGCATTTACTGGAACCATATTCCGAAGTTGTTTGACCCTGACATTGGGGATGGCGAGAGCATGGGTGTGACGGTGAATGAAATAATGGGTGATATTAAACATACGCATGCAGTTTCCAGCCAATTGGCTGTATAGTAAATAGTTTATAGAAAATGGAGAAACTTGCACAAATTTACTGGACGCAAACTTCAAGTAATTTGACCTCGACCTTGGGCATGGCGAGAGCATGGGTGGGGTGGAGGATGAAAATATGGATGACACTGAACATGCACATGAAGTTTCAAGCCAATCAGTTATTATAGGAATGAATGGCCTTCTTGTGGAATTTATCGGGGTATAAACTTGGAAAAGTCGCGGGAATACTGGACGAAGGCCGGAAGGCCTCGTCCAGTATTCCCGCGACTTTTCCAAGTTTATATCCCCGATAAATTCAACAAAAAGGCCATTCATTCCTTATAATTCCAGCATTTGAAATAAATTCATCAAGAAAATGTGTTTATTTTCCGTTTTCTTAAGAATTATTTTAACTGCACCTGACGGTTACGGAAAGTAGTTCGGCATGGGAGTTCACTGGGATATACATTTTGGACAGAGACTTGCTACGGGCCAATCAAATGATAGGGAATTGTGTAAATATGTTTGTGCTGGAATTATACAGTAAAGAAGTTATATAAGAAGTGAAAAATGGACGCATATGTATATAAAGTAATCTGACATTGACCTTGGGCATGACGGGAGCATGGGTGGAGCGGACAATGAACCTATCTATGATGGTAAACATGCACATGAAGTTTGAAGCCCATTGGTCATACAGTAAAGAGGTTATAGGTCATTGGAGTAATGCGTCATATGTTATTGACCTTGGGCATGGGGGAGCATGAATGGGGCGGGGAATGACACTATGGATGATAATAAGCATGCACATGAAGTTTCAAGCCAATCGGTCATACGGTAACAAAGTTATAGCAGAATGGAAAACATGACGTTTGACGGACATACGGGACAGACGGACAGACAGACGGGCCATTCGGTCAGTTTAAACAGACCCAACGTTTTCGTACTACAGTAAACGCAACATACCATGGTTTATTCCTTAATAAAACCGCGCAAGTGATGTATTATATACATATTATTTTAGTCACAGCTAGTGATATGTTTGTCTTGTAGATGTACATATTAGCGGTATGTTAGCATGACGGTGATGAAGTCCATCCATCTCGATACATTGTCTGGTACAGTGAAACCTCTCTAAATCTGACACTCTGGGAGGTCCCCAGGGTGTCCGGTTTAGAGATGTTCCACTGTAAATAAGGCATATGACCATTCTGATACGTATGTGATTGCGTTGCAATCATGAACATACATTAACAACTGAGACAAATGACAAAGAGATCCATCAAAGATAGGATCACAGATGTCGTCTCCGTGTTCGGTTTAGAGAGGTTCCACTGTAAATTCCACATATGAATACATGTATGCGGGTGCGCTGTGCGAACATTAACAGGCACAAGGTGCATGATCACGTGGTTACAATAACAACAACGTCGCCCATTCCAAAGTAAGTATTATTTGATAGTTGTCTTAATATGCAACGGAATTTGATGAAATATGGCGCAGCAAACGCGTCTTCATGAGCTGCATTTGGTGATCTATGGAGTTTGGAACAGACTTATGTCGTGTTTGCGAAGAATCGATTTCCGTGTAGGAGACACGGAAATCGATTATTCGCAAAAACGACAGAAGTTTGGGCTGAAATAAAGAGACCACCAAATGCAGCTTAACAAGACGCGTTTGATGCGCCATTTTCATCAAAATCCGTAACGTAATAAGGACAATATAAAAGAATACGTACTTTGAATCGGATGGATTCTGGAAGTTTCAATACTTGTTGTTGTTGTTAGTACCACGTGATCATACACCTTGAGGCATTATCATCAGAGATATATGGCAATGAAACTCATAAAATTAAAGATACAGAGACTTCCTGCGTGTCCGAGGTGTTCGGTTTAGAGAGGTTTCACTGTAGTCACTTTCGGAGATTACCATGTACATGTATCGCCTGAACATTTCCATGTAATTTCCAACACTCACAAGTCTCAAGGTACTCACCACATATCCCTGCAACAGCAACAAAGTCTTCGGAACATTCCGTGATGTCATCGATGATGACGTCACTGTAGGACCACGAGTAAACGGGGTCATTGAAGGTCATGTTGTGTGCGTTATTGATGATATCGAGAACCGTCTGCTCCAAGTCACTAATCGCCCTCACAGCCTTCCGTATGGTGTTCGTAACTGCAATAGATCACTTTTATTATTCACGGTGTGGGATCACGTGGTCTATTGTTTTGGTTCTAGGTAATGTAGGCGCCCAGGATTTGTGAGGTAAATCTCTTCTTTTTAAAGGTACATGCCCACTCAGTAGGCACACACTGTTTTTTATAGGAATTAAATAAGTGTATAATTGTGTCACTATTCCACCAGTTCCAAAACGTAGGAGTGCCCGCTATACAGATATAATAACCCGGCACACGCCCCCCCCCCTAAAATTCGCCGAGTAAAGATTGTTTACAAGTTACATGTACAAGGCACGTTTCATGCCAAATGCCATGTATTCCATGTATTTTTCAGTCGTTGTCTTATTGTTTCAAAATTTAAACGTTTTCAATCAAAAATCAGGCCTAAACATACTGTGACAGTGTTAATATTTTTGCTCCAAAATGCGCCAGAACGCAGGAAATGCGATGTAGATTTAAAAAAAAAATCGATGATATAGTCAAGTATTGCAAAATAGTTACGCTCCCCCCCCTTAACCCGAAATCCTGGATCCGCGCCTGAATAATTTAGTAATATTAATTTTACTGATAGTGACAGGCTATTTTCATATGCAAATGAGGCAATAAAGTATGATCATTGCACATAATAAATAATAATGTCCGTTAACAGTTTAAGGAACACGGTTATCGCCCCTGAAATTTGCGTCTGATATAAAATCTATAATAATGCCAATCAATACGTGGAGTAATAGTGAATGAATGTTTCCTTTGCCAGAAAATGTATCAGATGATGTCTCTGATATAAAGAACCATTAAAGGTGCATGCCCATTCAGCGGGCACAAAATGTAATGTGCCCACTGATGGGCATGTACTAAAATCCCAAAATCAGAACTGAATATTTACAATAATATTCATGAAAAATATATATATTCAGCCCTGAAATCAGAATAATCCTGATCTGATGCCAGGTCCTCGCCACACCAGAATCACTTTGCCCCATCCCAAAAGCAGTAGGATCACTATAATCCTGATCTGATGCCAGGTCCTCGCCACACCAAAATAAATTTGCCCCATCCCGAAAGCAGTAGGATCAGTAATAGTCTGTAATACAGTGAAACCAGCCTCCCAGGGTGTCCGGTTTAGAGAGGTTTCACTGTAAATCATGGATTTGATCATTCTGAGCCATAGCTGTGTGCTATGCGAACATGAACATACATTATCAGCCGAGATAAATGACCAATAAACTCATAAACAATAAGATCGCAGATGTTTTCTTGTGTCCGGTTTAGAGAGGTCCCACTGTAAAACTGTACATGTATAGTGGGGTCAGCGTGTAAGTGCACACACGAACGAACACGACAGGTTGTAACCAACCTGTCGTGTTCGTTCGTGTGTGCACTTACACGCTGACCCCACTGTACTTACTAGTTCCTGTTGCATAGTACATCTCCAAATCAAGCGTTTCGTTGGTCAACAGTGGGATATGCATCGTCAGAGTCATGGTGGAGCTGTGTGTTTGATCTGTGGAGGAGAAGAACAGCAGTATAGGAATGAACAACAATTAATTTATCATTATAGAAAGGGTATTAAGCATTTTGTTTTCACTTCAATCCGCCAGAAAACAATAAACAGACCACAAATATAGCATATCTTTTCTTATTTTCCATGAAAACACATCTTGGTATTTCTAATGAAATGCCAAGACATGTTTTCATTTCGAAGCAAACTATTCAATAATTGCTGTCTGTTGATGTGTAAACAGTAGTGTGATTTTATTTTACCCAATTACAATTTTGAAATACCCAATTGCTTCAGAAATGACGGAGTGAAAATACCCAATTATTAATTTCTTATCTGGAGCGCTGCTGGAACTGAACCCTGAATCGAACCCGGGTCGTCAGCGTGACAGTCCGACGGTGTTACCCCTCGGCCACGGTCTGCTCTGACGTACGCACGTACGTACATGGACTAACACTATATCCCGTCTTGCCTATCGGTGAGGGGATAATCAAATACTGCTTACACAAACCTTCATAGAAATTTGTCGGGGTATAAACTAAAGTCCCACCAAACTGATTGAAGGCCGGTAGTTGAAAGTTGAAAGATCCAATAAATTCTCCAAACAAGTTGTTATTTCATATCTTTATCCAGATTACATTAAAAGTGTACACCATTGCTCAAATATCATCTTTTTTATGACGTTTCGCGTCAAAATCAGTGAAGAAATGTTATCTGATTGACGGTAGAACGTCGCTTAGAACAATGGAAAGTGAACAAACGTGTTTTTTCGCAATATCGTGTTGTTCAAATTTGAAATGTCAAATCATGGTGAGCATTGCGGATCAGTAGCCGATTTCATCAAAATTGCAAAGTATACTTATCTACCAAAGTATACTTTGAGGGAGTAATCATTTATTTTTTCTCGAAATGCATTATTTCATATAGAACTAATGACTGCATATATTTGATGATTAAAAGTATGCAGAATTATTATGCTGAATGTATTACATTATCACAGCCAAAATGGCTGTGATAATGTAATAAATTCAGTATAATACAAATTAATAAATGTATCCTTAAATTGAATATTTCTCCCTCAAAGTATACTTTGCTAGATAAGTATACTTTGCAATGTTGGTGAAATAGGTTACTGATCTGTAGAGGAGAAGAAAGGATTATAAGAATAAACAAAGAGAATATATCAGGTATTAGGTAAAGCCGCGAATATTAACTGCCATACTCAATTATTCGCAATTCATAACTCCACGGATTGGAAGGATTTAAACACACTAGACCCGTATAGCTAAGCCATTTAATCACAAAAAGTAGACCATGGTCATAATATACACGCCATGTGATTTTGTATCTTCGTTTATATCTGCGTAATTTCATGAAATACGTTTGCAAAACTTTCAATATTTGCCGTAAATGGCTTCAAAAATTTTCACAGAACATGCGGAATATAACTTCATATTTATGTCAGTTTTTAAAGTAGCGCAGTAGTCGCTGAGCGGGCGGAGATAATGCCCCCGCGAGCTGTCTGTAGAGTCCCGATTGGACAGTAAACTCATTAAAAGATGACATCACGCCGTTCGGACACTGCAGGACGCACACGGTGTTAGTTTCAATGAGGGATCGTAGCTAGTTATTTCCCTTTGCAAATCTATTTATAGAGATCTGGTCTTTTGCTGTATCTTACATTAAGTTTTGTGAACAGAGTAGACCCAGATCAGACTGTACACTTGTGCAGTCTGATCTGAGTATACACTGATTGCAATAAAAGTAATAAGTGTGAACATATCTGACAAATAATGCAGCCCCCGATCAGATTGCGCAGATATGTCGGATGATCTGGATCAACAGTAGTCACAATCACCATAATTGCTCCTTTCATAGCAAACTACACAATTTGGACCGGATTTCTATAAATAGATTCAAAGGGAAATAACTAGCTACGATTCCAAACGATGCATGGAACACGAGTATCGTTTTCAATGCATCGTTAGATGGGTCCTGCCTATATGGAATATTACCTCCAGTTAAACACCCATCAATGACCACAGCGGCCTCACAGTTCTCGTTGTCCGTTACACAGCGAAGGTCACTGGTCATCTGCTGGTAGGTCAATGTCACATTGTCCGCAATCTCACAGGGCACGGGGGTCAAAAACGTGAAGGTCATCGTGACTGAGTAGCTGATTGGTGCGTAGCTTTCTGAAAGTAAATGAGGCGAATATATATGAAAGAAGCGATGTGGTTTTGTATTTAAGAAGATGTGCGATTTTCATGAAAATCTCTTACAGAAACTATGATATTTCATGTAAATAAGTTCGAAAATTGACGAGACTTTCATAGCATTCAACTTCCTATGTCATAATTTTTGTAAATCGTTTTCATGAGATATCGTACGTCTTGTATGTGGTTGTGTACGGAGCCCCGCAGGCGACATGGATCTTTTTTTATCAATTCGTTCCCACGAAATAACAATTTGTTATTTCGTGGGAACGAATTGTTAAATTGAGGAAGCACATTGTTAATTCGTGGGAACTAATTGTTAATTCGTGGGAACGAATTGTTAAATTGAGGGAACGGACTGTTATTTCGTGGGAACGAATTAATAAAAGAAATAAGTCTACGTCCTCTGCGGGGCTCCATAGTTGTGACTGGAGATATGTGGCTTATGGTATGCTTGACAAATGACACAAGCCATATATTTATCCAGTCACAACCCGATATGTTTTTGTATTAGTGTTTAACGGCCTATCAACAGCTAATGTCATGTAAGGCCGGGCAAACGGGTTCGATCCCATTTTAACCTGCTGCATTGGGGGGGAAATCCCAAAATCAGAACTGAATATTTACATCGAGAACAAATATATTCAGCCCTGAAATTAGAATAACCTGACCTGGTGCCAGGTCCATACCGCACCAAAGTCACTTGGAACCTTCCCCTAAAATAGGATTACGAATAAGGGGTATAACCAGATTCAACTGTCACATACAAAATGCCAAAGAATTATGTGAGGGCCAAACCAGGTCTCCAGTCGGGATTCCGGTAAGGATGAACCCCGATCGTTAAATTACCCATCACACGCTCCCACCTGCCACCCACCATTACCCGATATGGTTATGTGTGTTTGGTTGCATATAATCCAACATGGAATGGTGATAGTCAATTGCATAGAATGCATGACATTTACTGTCTGTTCCACGTTTTGCTGCCGACAATCTTTTGGCTATTAAATTCATTAAATCTAAAAAAAATATTTTATAGTAAGTACTTTTTCATCAATAACAAAAAAGTCACCCTCCCCAAAAGGTTTTATTTTATGGAATTCTGTAAAATATTGATTTTATTGCGAACAAACGCTTTTCCTATTAGAATCTAACATGGGGGCTAAAAATTAATTTTGTTTTTAAATATTTTTTTATTTGTGGACCGATTTTCAAAATCTAACTTTCGTTTTCTTAGATCATTTCCAAGCTATCTAACCAGGCTTCGGAGTCAATTTCCAAAATGTTTAGCCCTCCAAAAATTTTTAGATCCTCAAGTAGCCGATTTCATCAAAATTGTAAAGCATACTTATCTAGCAAAGTATACTTTGAGGGAGTAAACATTTATTTCCCGAAATGTATGATTTCATATAGAACTAACAACTGCATATATTTGATGATTAAAATTTATGCAGAATTATTATACTGAATTTATTACATTATCACATCCAAAATGGCTGTGATAATGTAATAAATTCATTATAATAAAAAATAATAAATTTATCCTAAAATTGAAAATTGCTCCCTCAACGTATACTTTGCTATATAAGTATACTTTGCAATGTTGATGAAATCGGCTACTGGTCCTCCTCCTGCTCCTTGTTCCCCCATGTTAAGTTCCCATAGGAAAATCGTTATAATACTTAATGAGTTCCGCACTATTTTACAGCTCAGCCTCAATAAATCAAACTTCTATATTTCCGGGATGATTTGGAATACGAGATATTTCGAACATCGGATTAAAATACGCACTTTTATTATATACCTACCCATGAAATACCTAGTTATACGATGTAAATACAAGTCATATGTTCTCATCGATGAAATAAACAACTTCCGGTGAAAATACGACTACTTCCGCTATCTATATTCATAATGCGCATCGCCAGTAAAACAGCACAAATAGGCTGCAAATACACGTTCATTACCGTATACAGTCTAAAAACTGCTAATTTCCATGGAGCGGTATATAATAAATAGAATATTCATATTTTTGCAACGAATATGACATATTATAAGTTATTGTGATTCTACACAGGCTATATGGTGTAATATTGCCCATCTGGAGGTATGTTCACCCGAGGCGATAGCCGAGGATGAACATACCTTCAGACGGGCAATATTACACCATATAGCCTGTGTAGAATCACAATAACGTATTTGTCATACCGCAGATGTTGTATTTGGCCGTATAAACATATCTCTTATTTTGATCTTTGCGTTTTTTCAGGAAGAAAAATAATCCGAGATTCGATTTTCTACCGTCAGTCTTAACATAAAGGCGTAAATGAACATTTTGTTTTTTTATTAAACGAAAACAAACTAAATGTGGAGTAAGAAATCCATCGAAAACGACTTTATGACAGTTTTTCTATATCGTGTAATTTAATGTATATTCCACTGCTCTATCGATCTGCTCTCCCTTTGGCGCCTCTAGAATAATGCGACTGGTTCCCAAACATTCGCTGTCATTGCTACGCCGCGGTTTCGTGCATGGAACCCATAGTTTGTGACCTAAATATAGCCGTGTCACGAAGGCAAGCGCGTTTAGATTTGAAAAGCAATTTTCGTTATTTTGGCTAATTTTTCGCTCATATTTTGATGAGCGAAGAATATTTATGAAAAAATAAGCAATATAGACTGGTTTTGAGTGTACAATTTGTTACTTGTATTGATAAATTCGGGGTTTTATTGTGTTTAGTGAGGAATACAATTTGCAATCGGTAGACGCTTGCAAAATGTTCTTCATTGCACGCGAGGCGCCGGAGGGTAATCGCAATTCCTGTATGTCCGACGGTCTTGGCAGGTCATATAATATATATGACCAGGCAAGCTAGCCAATCAAAAGCCGAGAAACTTATCTGTGGTATGACAAATGTTCATCTCGTGGTGTGAAATGTCCATATTTCACTCGTGCCTAGTGGCACTCGTGAAATATGGACATCTCACACCACTCTATGAACATATATGTTATATCGAAATTTGACTTAACCGAACTTAGCTATATGGAAAATCATAGGATTTTAAACGGGACCGTGCTAGTAATTCGACGTAACCGGTGATTTCGACGTAAGCGACTTTGAGTAAACGAGCTTAGCCTGTATGTTATATTCGTTGCAAAAATATGAACATCCTCTATATACAGATATACATGTCTAAAACAGTTTTCGGAACCTAGAAATTGTGTTTACTATATACCTTTATTGTCGATTTGTACTCAATCGGGGTCCTATAACAAATTCAGCTTGTTTGCCAAAATAGCCAATTTGGGCAACTTCCGTAATTTGCATACATCCAAGATGGCCGCCAAAGGTTATAGAAATACATGATTTCCGATATATCGATGGTCAATAACATAAGGTCGTAACTGCTATGCTACAGCATAGCAGTTACGACCTTATGTTATTAGACCATCGATATATTGTCTTGCAGAAGCAGTATGTATGTGAACTCACATATAAAGATCACATGTGCAGTAACAGATAATCTACGGAATTTACATGAGACACGCCATGTGATATTGTACATTCGGAAATCTGCGTAATTTCATGAAATACTTTTAAAAAAATTACGATATTGTCCGGTAATGGCGTCAAAAGTTGACAAAGTTTCCAGAGTACTCTGAAAAGTTTGCAAACATTTGACTCCATTTATGAAAACTATTTTACATTTTTTTAAACGTCTTTAATGAAATTACGCAGATGTCCGAAGGTACAAAATCACATTGCGTGTTTCATATTCAGTAAGCAGGAATTCCCTGTCATTATACGCGGTAGTTGCGGGCAGTAACTCTGCAGTACTGGAGTTTTTTAGAGTTATTGCCCGCAGCTAGTTACACGGGCACAGTAGAATACCACACCCGCTTCATTGTGAGTTGTAATCAGACTACAAAACACAACATAGTGAGTGGGGCATTCTACTAGATCCGTGGTGTTATCGCACCTGAGCAGAGTGGCAGTCTCTGCAATGGCGCCCAGCTATGCCCGGTAGAGGCGCCACAGGTGAACTTCCCGCCGTATTGCCCCCTGGGAAGGATTCTCCCAGCCGGGCATTGTGGGATACACTCCTCGTTGTCATCCAGTAAACATTGGGTGCCTGTGCCGTTCGTAATGCTTGGACATGATTCTGAAGCCAGAAGAAGACAACCATTTCAACCATACCTACCAGTAGCCTATTTCACCAACATTGCAAAGTATACTTATCTAGCAAAGTATACTTTGAGGGAGAAATTTTCAATAAATTTATTAATTTTTATTATACTGAATTTATTACATTATCACAGCCATTTTGGCTGTGTTAATGTAATAAATTCAGTATAATAATTCTGCATACTTTTAAGCATCAAATATATGCAGTGGTTAGTTCTATATGAACTAATGTATTTTGGGAAAAATAAATGATTACTCCCTCAAAGGATACTTTGCTAGATAAGTATACTTTGCAATGTTGATGAAATCGGCTACTGAAAGCCAGCATTTGCAAACACAACGTGCAACGTACAACAACAACAACAACAATAGCTGAAAGTGTTGAAATCTCGTCCACTCCAAAGTAAGTATTATTTGATATTTTCCTTAATATGCAAAGTACATATTATTTTACTTTGTCCTTATTATGTAACGGATTTTGATGAAATATGGCGCAGCAAACGCGTCTTCGTGAACTGCATTTGGTGGTCCCGGGAGTTCGGCACATACTTATGTCGTTTTTGCGAAACATCTTCGCAAAAACGACAGAAGTTTGGGCCAAAGTACAGAAACTACAAAATGCAGCTTAACAAGACGCGTTTGATGCGCCATATTTAATCAAAATCCGTTACATAATCATGATAATAAGGACAAAGTAAAAGATTATGTACTTTGAATCGGAGGGCTTCTGGGGCCCGTTTCACTAAACTTCGTACTACAAAAATGTTCGTAAGTGCAAAATTATGATAGTCTTTAAATTGTACATTACCACTGTTTTCTTGTAAACAATTATTGTATTTACATTTATTGAGCCTATGCTCAATAAATGTAAATCCATCAATTTCAATTTCCAGACATTTGTAAATTTGCACTTACAAACATTTTAGTGGTACGAAGCTTAGTGAAACGGGCCCCTGGATGTTTCAGTACTTGTTGTTGTTGTTGTATCTACGTGGTCATACACCTTGAAACAGTGCCGGTGGGTGTATGTGCTGTTTTTAATGCTTGAACATGATTTAAGAGTTATACACAGACGTCAGCCCATTCAATTCCACATACCAATTTAATTCAATTTGATTGTATTAGCACATAAACAGATGACTGTTCATTGCCATACATATATTACAACAACGACAACAAAGCGAAACAAGAAGAAGAGTAGAGAAGAGTATGCACAATGCAATACCAATATATCTGAATCACGTATACAGGCTAAACACCCACGCTGCAAAAACAGTCCCCATGCCAGTCAACATAGGTGTACGTAACTTTTCAGAGAATCCGACCACTCACCCACCTATACTGGATGACCCGTCATACTAGATGACCCGTCATAAGACCGCAGTTACACTGTGTCCTTTAGTACAACGTTTTACTATTAGTTGATAGACCAGATCTCCATTAAAGTGTGTAATTTGATCAACTGTGAGGGGAATTTTGCTATTTCTTCACCAAAAATGGCAAGTTGGAATCTCATAGAGACGATTCTAAAGAACTCCCAACTTGCCATTTTTGGTGAAGAACTAAGAAAAATACTCGAATATTTGGTCAAATTACGCATCTTAACTGGAGTTCTGTAGACCACAATGTAATGAATGGTGGTTAAAATTAAGCGGTGGAGGCGACTAGAATAATAGTATACACATAAGTTCTACACTTTTGTGCCTATATATATGATCGACCTAACACTAATAACACATTAAGCTTTTTTTAGGTTAAAGTCGGTTACAATGGGGTCATTATATTGTAAGTTTTTTTGGGAGTCGTTCGGTTTTTTCATGCGGGCCACGGATTTTTGAGTCGTTCTTCCTTTCCAATTAACGCACCAGCGTGGAAGCCACGAGGGCAATTTTGTTGTCGGTAAACTTGTGGTATTTTGAATTAAATAATGGACAACAGCTAACAAATATTTAATATATATCATTATGAATGTTTGCTACTGCTTTTGTGTCGGTTATATTTTTGGAAGTTTGCAATTGTTCCGTTTATTCGGGGGTTTTGTGATGTGAATTTGGGAAGCAGATTTGTGTTTTTGTTGTTTTTGTCTGTGACTGGGAAGCAGCCGCTGATTTTTGTTTGTATTTACGTATAGGTAATGTTAATGAAGTTATGAAAGACTTTCAAGGATGAGTGTATACATGCATAACATATAAAATGGTGTTGGTGTCCCTCCCCCCCCCCCCCACCCCCACCCCCACTAGTGCCCCTCGGGAATATCTTGTGGGTCACCAGAAACTATATTAAATAAATATATGTTCTCTTTGTGCATATTTTAGTTTATCCGGAAGATATAACGGTCACTCGTCGCCAGGTATACTTGTGAGATTTTGCTTTCGTCGATAATTTCCGTAAGTATTTAGGTCGTGTTGAATCGTACGCATCATGGCTTAATTTTTTTATTTTTTTTTTAGTGGCCCATTTTAACAAGAAAAAGCATATGAACCTGACTATTTATGTGAGCTTATGCCGGGTATGGAAGGTGTCCGAGCCAATTCCCACCCTTAAATATGAGACGAATGAATGAATTATGCAGTTTTACTTGTCTTTGGCTGCTGCAATTGAGTAACTAGGAATGATGGGTCATTTTTATGTTATGTGCTAGACTGTGAATAAATATAGTGTTTGTGCATGTCATAAATAAAAAATAAAAAATATAAAAAAATTACTAAATGTTTGCGCTTAACACATTAATTGTTTTACCATCTAACCCAATTTTAGAACATATATTTTTTATTATTGGTTGTTTTGAATTTGATATTATACATTGTTTTTATGATTGGTTCGTTGTTATTTAAATATTGTTGTATTGCGTTGTTTGTGATTACCTATAACCAAATTAATTGAATTTGGTTGGTATCCTACTTTTTGACTGCCAGAGTATCATTACAGGCAATTGTTTTTTATTGGGGAAGTGAAATTTATTTTGTTATATTGTTGCATCGGGCATCTTGATTGTGGTTGTTGCATACATAATTAATACAATGTTGTGGTTTCTTGTTGCATTGTGTTGTTTGTGGTTGCCCATAACCAAATTAATTGAATTTGGTTGGTATCCTACTTTTTGACAGCTAGAGGATCATTACAGTCATTTTTTATTATCGTTATTGTGGGAAGTGAAAATTATTGTGTTGTTTTATGTCAAGTTGTCAATTGGGGATATTATTTTGTAATTTTCTTGTTGGGAAGGAATGGTATTGGTGTTGACACTTTTTATTATATATGTATATATTGTATAAAGTTTGTTGGTATTGTCTTTAGCAGGATGCCTAAGGCAAAACGTAAGACGCGGCACATGAGCCATAAGACGGATGGGACATTGGCAACAGAGGAGGTGGAAGGTCAGCCGGCCTGTTCGTCGTCACTGTCGATGGAGGATGTAGAAGCGATAGCCACTCGGGTCGCTCGTCAAGTGATGACGCCAGGTATGGCTGAATTGGAGGGCTCTCCAATTGAAGCCAATTTGTGCGGTTTAACAAATGATGAAAGTGAAAATATTAATCCTTCAATCCCAAGCTTCCACAATACGCTTGGGCATCATGTGCCTCAGTTGCTGAGGCAAAACAATTATTAATGGCGGCTATGTCGATTTGGCTATGCTGGTTTTTGCTCCTGCGGCTGGGCACATAGATGAAAAATATGTGTCTTTTGAACAAGGGCAATTGGTATTAAAAAAAGCAAAAACGTGGCAAAATCGGTATCAACAATACAGCAATGGACAGATGTTTTCATAATTTATACAAGTATATACACAGAGGTGCATGGCGACGAGGTGCCAGGTTTGTTAAAATACATGTTTAACATCAGACTGGGGGCATGTAGGGTACATGGGATTGGTTGGAAAGTGTATGATGAGCAATTTCGGATTAGGAAATCCAGGGATATTACACTGCAGTGGGGTACAGTTGATCAGGAATTGTGGTTACTTTACATGAATGGGTCGAATTCACCGTCTGTGTTGTCTATGCCGTTAAAGAACAATAAATGCTATGACTTCAACTACAAGGGTGTTTGTTACAAAAAGGCATGTGCGTTTGTTCATCGTTGCATGGTGTGTGATGCATCGCATTCAGCTAAGAACTGTTCTGGTCGACGCTATTCTGGTATGTCTAATTATGTTCCCAGATTCTCTGCCCCCAGTGCACATGTGCCAGGCCCCAGGATGTTGCAGCAGGCAAGCAGGCCGCCTTACCTTCCCAGAGGGCCATCTGGATTTGGAAACTCTCGCTAATTCTCCAGTTAATGTTAAATCTTTTTCACATTTTGCATCATTTTATCCGGTAGTCCTGGCTCTGGGGGGTTGTTTGTGTACATTTTTCTTTCACGGTAAAACTTTGCATTTTATTGTTCGGTGTGACAAGACCTTCAAAAAAAGTTTGGGTAGCACTTCCAAGTCGAGTACGTTTTCTCTGTGGCGGCCATCTTGGATTTTAGTCCGGGTGCAAAATGGCTAAATTTATGATATTTTATTTTCACAAATTAAATCATTATTAGGCATCAATAAATTATTAATTTTGATGTTTTGCATTATACTGGTTCTCAAAATACATTATGAGCACAATTTACTATCATAAACATGACTTTGGGGTACACAATGGACATATTTTACTCTAATTTATCACAAATTTTCTTCATTTTGGAAAATCGCTCAATCTCTGATGGTGTCTCAATCGCCAAATAATATAATTAGAACTCTAAAATATTCCCCAAAACTTGCTAATTAAATCCTCTAAATAATGCAATCCTCATTGCCATACATTAGGGCACTGTGAGAAGTCCACTTGAGCGAAAAGTTACCCCTACCCCATAATGAGCAATTTTTTGGAATTTTGCTAGAAATGAAATATCTTCTGAACGAATAGACTTAGGAAGGTGATCTTGGTGTCTACACATAGGTCAGATATTCTATTTCTGGCATGAAATTAATGCTTCGAGTTAGTCATGTGTATGTAAATCCAAGATGGCCGCCAAAATGCTGAAAAATGATATAATCCAAACAAATTGACATACGAAGGTGATATTGGCACCTAGACATAGGTTTTCGGGGTCAGGAATTCTGTTTCTCATGTGAAATGTATGTTTTGAGTTAGTCATGGGTATAAAAATCCTATATGACCGGAAATGCTGGAAATGCTGGACGTTTTCTCTGTGGCGGCCATCTTGGATTTTAGTCTGGGTGCAAAATGGCTAAATTTATGGTATTATATATATTTTTTTAGAATAAACTACCCAGTCATTGTTCAGTTTGATTTATTGCCATTACCTGGATGTTACTGATACCTGTGTAGCATAATTTATTACTCGAAACATTGATTTAATGTACAATATGGACATATTTTTCTGAAATTTAGACACATATTTCTTTCATTTGGAAATTAGCCTCATGTTTGATGTTGTATCCATGGCCCAATATTGCAAGTACAGCTGTGAAATATGGTCATAAGTTTGCTATTCAAATAAATTAGCTAAACAGTGCTGCCTTCAGTTTGGTGCATTATGGCTTTGTACAAAGCCTAATTGAACCGGAAGCTACACCTACCCCATAAATTACCTGAATCCTGAAGTAAGTTTCGTATGATGTTGATCTTTGTGTCTACATATATGTATTGATTTTGAACCCACATGAATTGAATGCTAGCACATACATATGCTACAAACTCATCTAAATTTAAACTTTAATGCAGCACCGAATCAGTGATGGTAGATGAGAACCTCATTGATGCACGCGAAGTTCATCATGGGGGTGATAAAGGCGATATCGAGACCAGAGAAGAAAATGTCACCTCTTCACTTAGTGTTGTAGAATTCAATCTCAGCTTGTAATCTCAGTAGCCGATTTCATCAACATTGCAAAGTATACTTTACTAGCAAAGTATACTTTGAGGGAGTAATCATTTATTTTTCCAGAAATGCATTATTTCGCATAGAACTAACAAATGCATATATTTCATGATTAAAAGTATGCAGAATTATTATACTGAATTTATTACATTATCACAGCCATTAAATGGCTGTGATAATGTAATAAATTCAGTATAATAAAAATTAATAATTTTTCAAAAAATTGAAAATTTCTCCCTCAAAGTATACTTTGCTACTAAAGTATACTTTGTAATGTTGATGAAATAGGCACAAGGTGACAGGATTCTTACATACATGTTGTGACATTTTCTTGCAACAACAGAATTTGCCACATCTGACGCCAGCCATCCTACAAGGGCATGTTGACCTGGCACACTTGGCACATGCACAGAAGATAGACCAATTCACCGGAAGTGTTTTCCATGATGTTGCAGGCATTAGCTGACTTTGGTCAAGTTCACAGCCACACTCCTCTGCATTCAATGTTTCGGCAGTGTCGGGATTTATGTGGCACTCCAACGTGTGCATTGTTGTGTATGCATTGTAGAAAGCACGCTGTATGTGTGGTAGGAGGCCCTGGCTGGTCGGAGGAAGATTGTGAAGAGAGCTGCTTTTGCTGAAGTGGAAGACCTCTGCTCGTAGATCAGTGAAATTTGTAGCATCACTTTGCCTTTTCAGCACCTTCACCAGGTATTGCTCGGATGTACGGATCATGGCTGGAGAGAGGATTGGCGACTCACCGAAGTTGTTGAGGAATTTCTCTGGCTCTGCCTTTAATGCCGCTTTCTTTGTGCCAACTCTACTGGTGATGTCACATCCCGTAATTCTGTGCAGAGCCGGTAGTACTGCACATAGCCGAGACCCCATGCGTTGGTATAAAGTATGAAGAGGCACATACCGGGTTGAATCTCCAACACCAGCTCGCACCCACAGTTCCCGAAGATTGTGTTGCATCAGGTCGGGCATGTGGTACAGCAGGGCGACGACTTCATCAGTGTCATTGGAGATAACAACGCATATGTTGTGTCCTGCCTTCAGACAGTCCAATAAATGAAGTGGAATATGGTGGTCAGCTTCTTCAAATGATGATTGCAGATTGTTCATCACATGATTACTGCCTTTGTGAACCATAAGGCACTGCCAGTTCTCATCTGCTCTCGTCACCTGCCCGACTACAGTGGGAAACTGTCGCGTTTCGGGAACATGATCACGGAGATGGTGATATATCAGTTGCTCCAGAAGATGCTTGTTGGCATTCGAAGGCCAGAAGGTATCCATCTCTTTTGGTAGAGGCGTCCCTGGTGCAATCGAGCTGTGTTCAATGGGCACAGTAGCGGAGCGGCGCATTCTCTCACTGTCCTTTACAGAGGGATCGTCCGAGTACATGTCAAACACATAGTCGCATCGCCCAAACTGGTGATACACCTCTGTAATTGATGAGAACACAGACACAAAGTCATGAAAGCCACGAGAAAGGATGATGCTCGCTTGCTTTCACAAATACGATATTTGGTGTATATTTTCTTACAGATTTCTGATCACATATAATACATGTTACATCTCGCACTGATAAAGCATCTGCATTATGTGGGTGACGGACAGCCTGGGAACGATTGATTCGGCTATCGGTTTCCTCCTTTGATGAACATTGGTCTGTGGATTGCTTAGATGACCTACTAAGCATGGTCTTCATGGTGTAGAGCTTATAACAGTCATTCGATACATGGTAACAGAATGTGTCGCCTTCAACAAGCTTTAGTCGCTTTGAAACATTGTCTTTGTGGATTTCGCTGGCTTCACGTATCCGTTTGCGACCGTTACTACTACTGGTGGGTTTATTATTGCGCACTTTTTGGCATATTATACACTTATTTGCATCAAAAGATAGGGCTTTTGTTGGTGTAGAAAGCGTTACAGACTCCATAGTGTTTGTTAGTGTTTGTCAGAACTCTTCCATATACAGTTAGCGTGTGTTAGTGTTATATAGACTGTAACAGCTGTAGCCAACAGCCATAGACTGTAGCGTCACAGCTGTAGCCAACAGTCATATACTGTAGCGTTACAGACTCCATAATGTTTGTTATTGTTTGTCAGAACTCTTCTATATACAGTTAGTATTTGTCAGAGCTACTCTATAGCCAGGTTACGCCTGGGTTAGTCAGGCATGGGGCGAAATTGGTCTCGATACATCGCATCCACGAACTTGATGCCTCACATTGACCTGCAAAAGAAATACTGTTATTCCAGTTTATATGTAGATATACTGGTGAGAGAGCGGCAGAGGATCAATCATGGCTAAATGTTCTAATTCATGCCTGTTTTTATTTTTTTCCAGTGTCGGGGAGGGGGTGGTCGACTTATCAGTCCGAGTACTGTTACCTGTCGGGTATAGGGACATGGACAGGTCGAAAATGACTATCTCCACATTAAAAAAAAAATTGGGCAGGGGTTTGGGGCCTATAACTGTTTTTAGCTTTTTTTCCAGGGTGGGGGGAGGGGGCGACTCATCAGACCGAGTACTGGTATCGTTCGAGTATCGGCACATGGACACATCAACTATAATCATCATTTATAGGTTTCAGAACAACAAACGAAGATGGCATTTCAAGCTAATGAGTTTTAACTATTCCCAAGTTTGTTATTAGCATATAAAATTGCATATATCATGGCTGATTACCTGAAATATCTCCCAAATAGCAGATGACACTTTTTTGTTGTTGTTGTTACTCTTGCTGAAATCCAGCCGCTTGTTTTTGGGCTACCATGATATTGGAGCAAAAAATATATTACT
Source organism: Conchocele bisecta (assembly GCA_029237695.1). Taxonomy (NCBI): domain Eukaryota; kingdom Metazoa; phylum Mollusca; class Bivalvia; order Lucinida; family Thyasiridae; genus Conchocele; species Conchocele bisecta. The sequence continues at coordinate 65,921,724 of CM055271.1, read as the reverse complement.
TTTGGATTTCTATGAAAGGACAAAATCGAAACATTAATTTCACATCATAACCCGAAAACCTATGTCTAGGTGCCAATATCACCTTCGTATGTCAATTTGTTTGGATTATATAATTTTTCAGCATTTTGGCTGCCATGTTGGCGGCCATCTTGGATTTACATACACATGACTAACTCGAAACATTAATTTCATGCCAGAAATAGAATATCTGACCCCGAAAACCTATGTGTAGACACCAAGATCACCTTCCTAAGTCTATTCGTTCAGAAGATATTTCACTTCTAGCAAAATTCCAAAAAATTGCTCATTATGGGGTAGGTGTAACTTTTCGCTCAAGTGGACTTCTCACAGTGCCCTAATGTATGGCAAAGAGGATTGCATTATTTAGAGGATTTAATTAGCAAGTTTTGGGGAATATTTTAGAGTTCTAATTATAGTATTGGGCGATTGAGACACCATCAGAGATTGAGCGACTTTCCAAAATGAAGAAAATTTGTGATAAATTTGAGTAAAATATGTCCATTGTGTACCCCAAAGTCATGTTTATGATATTAAATTGTGCTCATAATGTATTTTGAGAACCATTATAATGCAAAACATCAAAATTAATAATTTATTGATGCCTAATAATGATTTAATTTGTGAAAATAAAATATCATAAATTTAGCCATTTTGCACCCGGACTAAAATCCAAGATGGCCGCCACAGAGAAAACGTACTCGACTTGGAAGTGCTACCCAAACATTTTTTGAAGGTCTTGTCACACCGAACAATACAATGCAAAGTTTTGCCGTGAAAGAAAAATGTACACAAACAACCCCCCAGAGCCCATACTACGGATCATGCTACGGCAGCTGAATTGATCGAAGGTATCACATATGGTTTTAGACTTCACTATCAGGGGCCGAGAACAAAGACTGCCTGTATAAATTTAAAATCTGTTGTGGAGAACCCAGTTGAGGCCTATAAACATATACACAAAGAAATTGTAGCTGGGAGGGTGGTTGGTCCTTTTGATGCGATTCCCATTTATAATTTACGGGTGTCGCCAATTGGTTTGGTGCCAAAGAAGGATGGTTCATGGCGTATGATTCACCATTTGTCTTATCCAAAAGGAAACAGCGTGAATGATTTTATTGATCCAAAGTTATGTACTGTACAATATTCGTCCATTGATAGTGTGATGGATATGATTGCAAACATGCCGCCTGGTGTATTATTAGGTAAAATGGATATCAGCAACGCTTTTAGGTTAATTAGAATACATCCATCTGATTTTGAACTGCTGGGCTTCAAGTTGTTAGAGAAATACTTTGTAGATAAGGCGCTACCAATGGGGTGTGCTCTGGCATGTTCGTTATTTGAAAAATTTGCGACATTTCTGGAGTGGGTGGTCAAGCTTAAATCGAGGAAAGAAGGTATTGCCCATTATCTACATGATTACATTTTGATTGGGGCCCCAGAGTCAAATGATTGTCAGTATTTGATGGACTGTTTTGCAGAGGTTTGTTCAGAACTAGGTATTCCGATTGCTGAGAAGAAAACAGTTGCGTCAAAAACTTTCAAAGCTAAAAAATACATTGCTCACAATTATGGTTAAAAAGAAAGCAACTTTGAAGGAATTCCAATCTTTATTAGGTCTGTTGAATTTTTGTTCTCGAGCTATACCATCGGCTCGTGCTTTCAACCGTCGTTTCTCTGATGCGATAAGTGGTCTGACAAAACCTACACAGCATTTGCGTATCACAACAGCTATTAAGGAGGACATCAGGATGTGGTTATTTGTTCTGGACTGTTTTAACGGTTATTGTAGCTTCCCAGATCGCGACTGGTTATTTGACAATCAGCTTCATCTTTATACGGATAGTGCTGGGTCATTGCAGCTAGGTTGTGCAGCATACTTTGAGCCTCATTGGATTTATTTTCGCTGGCCACAGCAATGGGCTGATTCGGACATAATGCGTGACATTACATTCCTTGAACTTGTTCCCATTGTACTGGCTTTTCATGTATGGGCATCGTTTTTGAGGTCAAAAAAGATTGTTTTGCACGTAGACAACCAGGCGCTTGTTTCTATATTAAACAAGAAGTCGGCCAAATCAAAACGTATCATGTTCTTATTGAGACATTTAGTTCTGCATGCTATGCTTAACGATATCCAATTAAGGGCTGTTCATGTTGAAGGGGTAGCTAATGGCATTGCCGATTCTCTTTCTCGTCTGCAGTGGGACAGATTTCGTCGGTTGGCGCCGCTGGCAGATCAGATGCCCACACTAGTTTCACAGTCATTCCGACAGCTAATCTCCAACAGGAATCTGACCGATTGCTAGCGGGGTAATTTTCACAAAGTACAAGAGAGGCTTATAATAATGGGGTGCGAATGTTTGAAGTATTCAGGAGCACATATACTTGTCCGGGTTTGTGGCCTCCGCCATTACAACAGGTTTCAGATTTTATAGCAAGCTTGTCATTGCGAGGTATTTCGCCAAATACAGCACGGCTATATGTATCTAGCATTTCATTTCGTTGCAAGGTGCTCAATGTTCCCGATACGACTCAGAATTTTATTGTTCGAAAATTGTTAACGGGGATGGGGCGTCTACACAAAAGGTTAGATAGTAGGATCCCAATAACAATTGAGGTATTGTCTCCCTTGATTGGGTCACTTTCAAATGTGTGTTATTCAGCTTATGAAGCTAAATTATTTGCAGCTTTATTTTCTGTTGCTTTCTTTGGTTTTTTCCGCATTGGGGAGCTAGTGGTTTCAAAACCAGGGTTATTGGGACATGTTATCAAAGTGGGAAACGTTAAGTTTTCAAGTGATCATTGTGGTGTGAGCTTGTCCATCACTACCTCCAAAACAGATCAAATGGCAAGCGGGGCAACAGTTTCACTCACAGCTACAGGTGGGCCTTGTTGTCCTGTTTCTCTTCTGAATCAATACATGAAAGTGAGACCAGTCACAATAGCAGGGCCACTTTTTTGTCATTTCGGGGTGTGCCAGTGTCCCGTTATCAGTTTAATGTAGTTTTTTTTTTGGGGGGGGGGGGGGGGCACTAGGGGCAGTTGGAATTAACCCTGTTGGCTTTAAGTCTCACTCATTTCGTATTGGGGCTGCGACAGCTGCTTCAAAAAAAGGCTTTTCGGACAGTGACATCAAGGCGTTTGGACGCTGGGAGTCAGGGGCATTCAAATCTTACATTAGGATACCTACCAGATCTTTGAGTCAATATGTTGACTGTCGGTTGCTAAACTGTTGGAGTTCTTCAGTTGTTTGGGGATTCGTATAATGCGGGTACATGATTTTATTTGGGAGGTGGCATGATTTTATTTTTGTGCTATATTCATACATGCATTTTATCATATTGGTTTTCCACTTTATGCAACTAACAAGTCAGTTAAGATTTTTAGTTGCAAGAGACATCAGCATCTGGATTATTGGATCTTCAATAGTGAGAAGGGCCTTTGTCCATGCGAGAGCGGGTGCTGAGGGTTCCCGCCTGTCGCTCGGCAGGCACAGGGCGCGTTTGTGGTGGCTGGGTAAGGGAGGCATGAGGTGGGCCCAAATGAGTCGAACAATCAAATTTTTACTGACCGTCGAGGACAAACCTGATATGATTGTTTTCCACTGTGGGGGCAATGATATTGGGTAAGTTCCATCAGCCAAGCTGAGATCAGCTATTTTAATTGATTTGGCTTCACTTCGTCAGCTTTTGCCAGAGACGCGATTTATTTGGTCCCAGATCTGACCTCGTTTGCAATGGGGAAGAAAGGAGATCACTCACTCAGCATTAGAGAATGTGAGAAAACGGATAAATAGTTGTGTCGCATCAGATGTAATCCGGCATGGTGGGTTTTACATACACTACCCTGAAATACAGGAGAATGCTACTGGTTTGTTTTCCCATGATAATGTGCACCTCTCGTCATTAGGTAATGACATTTGTTTGTATCGATTACAACAGGCTTTGCAAACAATTCTGCTGACACCAAAAGCGTATATGTCGCCCACTATTGGGGAAAGCGGTCCATGCCTTGTTTGATTGTACTGGTGGCGGTGTCTGCGTGCCTGTGGGAGTTATTATGCCGCCCACACGCACGCCAACATGTGGCGTGTCTTGAAGCTGCCACCAGTACTTGAATTGTGAAACTGCTATGTTGAGAAGCTTTTCATGTCGGGTACCAGAGTGAAGGTATCTGTTTCCCAGCGCCTTCATTTTGTTATCTTGCATTGCATTTATTTGTTCATTGGATTTTACTTGAAGCCGTGGCCGTTTTCCGCCATATATATATATAAAATAAAACAACCTGTTGTGCAAGAAAACTGGCTTTATTTTGCGTTAAACTCATGGCCTACATTGTAATAACACTTTAAGCTTTTTTTAGGTTAAAGTCGGTTACAATGGGGTCATTATATTGTAAGTTTTTTTGGGAGTCGTTCGGTTTTTTCATGCGGGCCAACTATTTTATTGTCACGGATTTTTGAGTCGTTCTTCCTTTCCAATTAACGCACCAGCGTGGAAGCCACGAGGGCAATTTTGTTGTCGGTAAACTTGTGGTATTTTAAATTAAATAATGGACAACAGCTAACAAATATTTAACCCACCCTCCACACCCTGAAAGTCATGAACAATTAATTGTTGATTACAGTTTCTTTTTGGTCTTGCGTCACACGAAATGTAATTATTTAAAAAATAAAAGCAACAAAAAGACGGCTGATTGCCATACTAGCCAATATTAATCTGGTAGAAAGTTGTAGATGCGTTGGTATGGTTGTCTGTGCGCTACTAATCTGTTTCAGTTGGTGTGTCCTTGAGGAAGGCTGAAAGCCACAGGATACATTATTCACCTTGTCACGGCTTCACCAAGGCAGTTTCCATACAGTGGTTAAACACGTCAGCCCGGGGTCTACAGTCGTATATGTCGACGGACAGGCGTGTCTTGAAGCTGCCACCAGTACTTGTATTGTGAAACTGCTATGTTGAGAAGCTTTTCATGCCGGGTACCAGAGTGAAGGTATCTGTTTTCCAGCGCCTTCATTTTGTTATCTTGCATTGCATTTATTTGTTCATTGAATTTTACTTGAAGCCGTGGCCGTTTTCCGCCATATATATATATAAAATAAAACAACCTGTTGTGTGCAAGAAAACTGGCTTTATTTTGCGTTAAACTCATGGCCTACATTGTAATATTAGATGTACAGCCAAGATGCACAAACAGTCCGCAGGTCAACCGATATAGGCGTACGTAAGTTGTCAGATAATCCCAACATACTACTTCGACTCTATTCCCTCATCTACATAACATCCTTAAATAAATCCAACCTATGAACAGAACAATACGTTATATTCTATAATAATTTACAATACACGTAGTTGATTGTAAACACGGATTGTAACCTAATAACACACATTGGTAAACTGATTGTAACTCATATATTGTTTTTATCCCGTCAACACAGTATGTATGTGCCGTTAAATACGGTGCCGTGAAGCATTTTTGGTGTCCTGTTAATACGACCTAATCACTGCGTATGAATATGTGCGGTTGTCATAGTCGATTCTCCGATTTTGAGGGTGCGGCTGGGTTTATTTCTTTTTCATTTTAAAGCTATTTGTAGGTGTTGATGGGATAAATAGAATAGTAGGTTAGTGCCGTGAATGGGAAAACAATATCTTGCGCGGCACGGAAACTAGATGTGCTCGGCATAGCCTCGCCCATCCCGTTGCCTAAGCCTTGCCAGATATGTTTCCCATTCACGGCACTAACCTACTATTCTCTATGTATATGACTATGTATGGAAACAAAAACTTAAGTTGTCAGATAATCCGACCACCCACCATACCATAAGGTCAGCATTTGCAAACACTGGATGTCTGTGCCGTTCGAACTACTAGTACGCTGCCTTAGGGTCGATATAGGGACATAATGTGCACCTTTGGCAGAAATCACCAAAATTGGCACAGATGATCTTTGATAGGTACAGATCAAATCCTGATATAGGGATCACAGTTTGCGACTCGGTAACGCCCCCTAATTAGCATAAATTCAAGATGGCCGCCAAAAATATATACTTTGTTATACTGTTGCTCTCTGGTGACATATTTAAGTAGTTTAAAATTCTACAAGTGGGTTATAGGACACAACACATATTTTGGGAACATTTAATATGTAATTGGATAATTAAATCATTTGAATAAATCCAAAATGGCCGCCAAGATGGCCGCCAAAATGATAGAAATTACATAACTTCTGAACGAATTGACTTAGGAAGGTGATCTTTGTGCCTAGACATAGATTATGTTTCTGATATGAAATGGATAGATAGACTTCGTCCTTTGCTTGCAAATCCAAGATGGCCACCAAGATGGCCACCAAGATGGCCGCCAAATGTCAATGTTTTGCTACAGATTTAGACATACATATTGTTTCATATCTTTGCTTAGTTTAACTACTTAACTCATATAAAATGATATAATCAGGTGTTTGGATACACACTATCGTTTTAGTTAAGTGTACTTGGTACTTGGTCACTTGCCTCATTTGCATACATTCAAGATGGCCGCCATGAAAATGTATGTTGCTCACATCTCGGACTGCGACAAAAATATGGGCATATGTCTAACATTGGTGTATTTACCAGTTTTTAGGGCCAATATACACGACAAGAACATCAATAGGAGGATTAAATAATTTGATTGAGACCGCCATCTTGAATTTCAAAATGGTCGCTAATTAAAATCATGTTTTTTTCCTTCATATCACGGCATTTGAGACACCTATATGATTGATGTTGGTACCTATATCCATGTTTGGGATGCAAACATGTCTCAAGTCATCCAAATTCAAGCTGATATCCCAGATGGAAACCGGTTCCATAGCTGTGGAGTGTAAAACTAAAAAATGTGTTCATAGAACACGGATGCCCCACATATCGCTTTGATAATAAATGAGGCCAAATTCCAAGTCAAATTTTTATTTTACCTGAGCGTTAAAGTTTTTGAAGCACCAAGTATGTGACCTTGACCCTGGGCTTGGCGGGGGCAGGTCGAACGTGGATTTGGCACAGCGCAGTAGAGGACCATTAAAGCAATGCGTATGAAGTGAAAGGGACCAGAAATTATAAGATTTTTACCCGAGCGTTAAAGTTTTTATAGCACCAAGTATGTGACCTTGACACTGCGTGATATTCTGAACCTACGGATCAAACACCCAGATCTCTACAATCAGTTTTCAGAGGGCTTCTTCACCATTACCAAGACGCAAAATCCATTCTCCCTGATTGGTTTTTACCAAAACCATGAACAACAGAATAAGGAATTGAAGATGCAGGGCGGTGCTCTCAATCTGAATGATGAGTACGTATTCGCTGAATGGTCTGTCGCAGGGCCAGAAGTTACACGGATCATCACGGAGTTTGAGGCTGGTATGCAATCTCGCAAGGGCTGTGTTCCCAAACACCATGATCAGAGTCCAAGCGTCCAGCTGAGGTTTACAGCAGACACCAAGGAACTCGTCGCAGCATTCCAAAAGGCGGGGAATCCCTTCGATGAAGACAGCAAAAGTCCGATCTAGTGCCTCGTTTAGAATGAGACTCGCCATCCGACTTTGATGAGGCTGATGTGAAGCTAATTGATGGTGCCTATATGGTGCATATCCTGAGACCGGACACAAGAATCAAAACATTCCGTGATTATGCTGAGCAGAAGGTAATTCCCTTCATTGAAAAGCACCTGACCACGGCTAAACGTGTTGACGTCATCTGGGACCGGTATCTACCAGACAGCCTGAAAGCGACAGTCAGAGAGACAAGGGGAGCAGGAGTTCGGCAGCGATTACCAAATGATGGGAATGGAAAGATGCCGAAGAACTGGAAAAGCTATCTGCGCAACGAAACCAACAAGGTGGAACTGTTTCAGTATCTATCAGGTGTGATTGCACAGTTCATCTTCAACGAGGGCAGTGTCGTTATTACAACTTGGGAAGAGAACGTCCGCCAGAATCCTGCACCATCTGATTATGACCCGGTAATTCGAACGGAGTATCCTCTCAGTCCATGCAACCACGAAGAGTATGACACCAGAGTTATGTTGCATGCAGCAAATGCAGTAACACAGTGATACAAGCGCATACTGATAATTGCAAACGACACTGACGTTGTTGTCCTGGGGATCTCCTTATTCACCGAGATTGGTGCGGAGAAACTATGGGTGTCCTTTGGTATGGGCAAGAAGTTGAGATACATTTCCATCTATGACATCTGCAACACCATGTCTCCCGCTAAGGCACACGCTCTCCCCGCATTCCATGCTATGACCGGGTCCGACAACACATCATTCTTTTCCGGCACGGGCAAGAAATCGGCGTATGGGAAGTGGAGCACATGACCAGAGCTCACAACCGCGTTATGCCACCTGATGGAAAGACCTCTCACACTGTCTTCAGAGGATATCAATGTCATTGAGAATTTCGTCGTCTCACTATACTCGGTCTCTTGCACTCAGACGGATATCAACCAAGCTCGCCAGCAGATATTCACACAGTCATCTCGCACGTTCGAGTACCTACCCCCAACCAAGGCATCTCTGATAGAGCACATCAAGAGAACAACCTACCAAGCTGGATACGTATGGGGACAGTCGCTTGTGGCAGAACAGGTCTTGCCGTGCCCAGGCTCCTGGGGATGGGTTGGTTCTGTGTCAGGTTGGTTGTCTTTATGGACTCCCCTCCCGCGAGCAGCTAAAGCCCTAGAAGAGCTGGTCACGTGTGGATGCATTTCAAGCTGCACAGGAAGGTGTTCCTGCTACAAGAAGGGCCTTGTGTGCACAGCTAGATGCAAATGTGGAGGAAGTTGTTATAGTCACCCTGGTCCCCCTCCGAAACCAACTCCCAACTAACACCATGTACTGACTGTGTCATGTCGTATCTACCGTTGGCCCACGCCTGGCATAATTGACATATCGATATATATCACTAAAGCTTGAGCAACATGTGGTATTCGATATAGAGTTTGATAATTATAGAGAAATAAATATGAACATTGCGACGATGGTGTTGCGGTACTGATCATACTAATATAAGTATACCAGCAGATGGGAGTCATGCCCCGTAGAGACATTTGTATCTGCTTTAACCCTTTGCACCCGAAAGCCCGCTATAGCGGGGTAACGATCCGTGTCATCATGATCTGCACTTTTTGCAAGTAATTTTCATATTTTTTAGAACAAAAGTACACCCTTTTCATAAATGGACTCGTCTCAATATCATTTTCTGATGATTGGATTGGTCGAAAAGTTAACAAATCACATTCAATTTCAGTTAATTATGGTTGAAAGGGTTAACCTCAAGTTAATGGATGTATAACCCATTTCAGTCTGACAAAGTCAGGCGTATTATATTTGTGACCAGCGTAGCTCATGCTCTGCTTGCACACTTGTAAAATCTGAGCAAGATATAAGTTCTTCACTAGAGGTATTCTGACAATACGGCAAACAGTGACCTTGTTTTAAACTGATCACAACTATAATAATATTGTGTTTGTTACAAAATGTATAGTAGGTCTCATTTTATTGGGGATACAGTTGAACTTATGAATCTTGTTCAATATTGAACTTAAACATTTCAAAATTACATGTCTATTTTCAGTTTGTATCATCTAATACTAATGCAGATTCACCAGTTGATGAATACTGTAATAAACATTGCAGCATTTTGTTATTATTACGTCATATTTCTTTGCTCAATTCTCTCTGTATGTCAATCAGTATTCCGTGCATGTTTTTATTCCGCATTAGGCTACATGATCCTATTTTGATCAAACTTGGTGGGTGCATTCTCCATGATTATTGGAAAATGTGTATTGACCTTGACACCATGCAGACAAATCGAGTTATTTTCTAGGTATCTATCTTACAAAATAAATATCTCCAATTTCCGTTTTTTCCAATTAAAGCTATTGTATACCAAAAATAAATTGACCTTCACCTTTATCGCGTGACGTTGAAAATGGATGATGAGGTAAACCTCGCGAATCGATCGGGAACACCCCAAACTATCATAATACACACCAAACTATCATAATACACACCAAACTATCATAATACACACCAAACTAGCTACAGAGCCAGTTTCATTGGCAACTTATAGCCATTTTATGCTGAAAATTCATTAACCTTGACCTATATCTTGTGACCTTGACCTTCAATGACAACGTAAACATCACAAGTCGATCGGGCATACCAAGGACTATCATAATGTATTCCAGAATCATCGAAATCGGCCTATCATTTGCTGAGATATGACCATAGTTAGTTTTAACCATTTCGACGGCGGCCATTTTGAATTTATGCTAATTAGGGGGCGTTACCGAATGCCAAAATGTGATCCCTATATCAGGATTTGATTAGTACCTATCAAAGGTCATATATGCCAAGTTTGGTGATTTCTGCCAAAGGTGCACATCCAAAGCCCTTAGACAGCGTACTATACTTGGATATGATGGAGTCTGGATAATTATTCGCAGCTTTTAACCTTTTCAACATCAGATAACATATACACCAGCATTTGCAAATACTGAGTGTCTGTACCGTTAAGATGCTTGGCTGGACTTGATTCTGCAGCCGAGAGAATTATATATTATATATTGTTTCCCATTTAACCATTTGAACCCGAAAGCCCGCTATAGCGGTTTATGCAAACAGTGCAGCTCCAGATGAGCTGGCTCGTACGAGCCGTCTCATCAGGAGCTGCACTGTTTGAAGATAATTTTCATATTTTTGAGAACAAAAATAACCCCCTTTTCATAAATGGACTAGTTTGAAAATCATTTTGTGACGGGTGGATTGGTTGCAAAATTAACATATCAAAATACATTTTAGTTACACAGCTTTTAACCCTTACAGTGCTGAAATAAAATTTGTCGTCTGCTGTTTAATTTTTATTTTCCATTTTCCTTCTCAAAAACATGCTTTGACAGCACTTTAGAATCATTTCGAATGAAAATGATTCTAAAATGCTGCCAAACCATGTTTTTATTTAGAGAAAATACAAAATTAGAAACAACATCAGACAACAATTTTCGGTTCCCCGCCTTCTAAGGGTTAACTCACAGACCATACAGCCAACACCTGCAAACACTAACATATATGCAGATAAAGTCTTGGCCGTCACAACGAACCCACGACGCATTTGTGCCACGACACAACAGAAAATTTTGGCAAACAGTCCTACGAAATTTTGAGCATCGTGGCATCGACTTGCCGTCGTGAGGCAAAATTGGACATGCACTTTTTTTGTTCGACGATTTTTGTTGTGGTATCTATGTCTTGTGGCTGTCGTGAGTCTGTCCTACGACAGTCTTGCGACAGTCTTGCGACTGTCGTGCGATAAATATCTTGTCGTGGGTACCAGAAGAATTTTTATTCAAACAATCTTATGACTGTCGCAGGACAGTCGTGAGACAGTTGCAAGATTGTCTCACGAATATTATATTTCGTAAGAGGCTCGCACAACATTGCAAGTCTGTCGTGCGTTAGTCTTGCGTTAGTCTTGCAACATATTTTCGTTTTTTGAGGGGTATATAGCCCGGGCGAATGAACGCTTGGAAATCCACACACCCACGACATAACCACGACATATCTTTTCTGTCGCGTCCCCATCGCCAAACCATCTTTAATGTGTCGTAGCCCTTGTGACCACTCGAAATAGATTTCGGGCATGTTGCAAGATCTGGCCACGACAACTATTGTATGGGTCTACCACGACAAAGTTTCGTACGATCCGTTGTGCCCGGGGCTTAAGCGGCTCCTAACGAGTTTGACAAAAAAAACAAAGCATATCAACAACTTTATATCTGGTTGTGACTGGTGAAATGGTGTTTGTGGGTTTTGCAACCAGTGTAGATCTAGAAAGCTTGTGCACCCGCGCATGATCGCCATTACATCACTGATACACCCATGATACTGGTAACAAGCATTATTGTTGACCCTAGTTTCTCGACCAATGACATAACAGCATTTCGTCTCAATTAATCGTATATTGCGACACTTTCGGAAATATCTATTAAATTAGTCATTAAATGTTCAGCCGCGATATTTAGAACTGACGTGTGTCATCAGTTCACGAGACGCAAAGCATATTACCGCCGCCCACAGACGTGTTCACTTCGTATCCCCAATCACATGGTAGTATAGCGATTCGAAATCACGTTTAGGGGCGTAAGTACGTTATAGTTCACATATTGAATTTTTAATAAATTCATTTCTCGCTCGCTTTCGCTCGCTACGAAATTAATTAAAGATTCAATATATGAACTATAACTATTACATATACATGTCGATCATTATCAGCTACACGAGTAGCTACTGCTCGAATAGCACAATCCATTCCCATAAGCCCCATAGTGTAGTGTTACATTCCCACATGGGTGGCAGACCTCCAGTAGCCTATTTACAGGCAGGATTGGTAACAGTAGCCCATTTCATCAACCTATCAACACTTGATCAATCAGGACCAGTAGCCTATTTCATCAACATTGCACAGTATACTTTTCTAGCAAAGTATACTTTGAGGGAGAAATTTTCAATTTTAGGATAAATTTATTAATTTTTATTATACTGAATTTTTTACATTATCACAGCCATTATGGCTGTGATAATGTAATAAATTCAGTATAATAATTCTGCATACTTTTAATCATCAAATATATGCAGTCGTTAGTTCTATATGAAATAATGCTTTTCGGGAAAAATAAATGATTTCTCCCTCAAAGTATACTTTGCTAGAAAAGTATACTTTGCAAGTTTGATGAAATCGGCTACTGATAGCATGGTCGATCACAAAATACACAAGCCAACTTTCTCCAGTCAGCGCCACATAATGCCATACCAGGACATTCTTGGCTGTTGCAGACGACAACATCCGTGCTGTTTCCCGCGCAATCGTCGCCGTACTCGCTCCGGTGTGGACTGTCACATAGCCGGTATATCGTCTGCTCACCTCGGCCGCACGTGCGGCTACATGACGTCATGTTGTACCACTCGCTCCAGTTACCGTGCACTGAAATGTGACGAGTAGAAAACATTTGCGGATTTTCCGAGTTACATGTATACCATCACGTGGTTTCATAACGTTTCCGAGCGACATTTTCGGACGTGACGTAATCTGTGACGTCATTTTCACTGTTAATTTTCTTTAAAATCTAACTAACAAAGAACGGACTTTGATTACTGAATATGCAGGGCATGGGATCACGTGGTCTATTGTCCTGTGTGTCAATGCGTCTGGAGTAATGGCGGCGCCCATGAGGTCTCCGGTAAATAGTATGCTTCATCAATACGACAGCAATGCTTCTCAAACACATGGAACAAGTGACTCACGTGACCCATGTGTTTGAGGAGCTGACGTCGACGAAGTGGGTTACTCTGAGGCGGCTTTTCATGTACATGATTAAACAAAAGGAAATCACAAGGGACATAATTGGGGGGATATATAGGATGGTTTAACAGCCCCAATCCAAGATATTTGATATTGTTACATGACTGCCATTGGTCGACACCGCTCACAGCAGTGTGCAAACATATAGCGCGTGCTGTTTTACCACGGCTGTAGACAATGCTCATTCAGGGCCAAGCCAACACCTACGTAACGCATGTGTCTCATGACGTTACTAGAACGCGCCATTAAATCACCAGACCAGCTCACAACGGGGGCACTGACATTTTGAAATTGATGAAGAGCATGGGGCACCTGCATCACGCGACGTGTACTGCGGCCCCAGGATGTGTATGTATACATGGTATACGTATCAGCTGTTTGAATGGAACAGTTTATCAAAGTACCGAAAGTACTGCATATTTAATCGGAAATCTTTGTTCTCATAGACAGAGTTTGCAGCCGTTAACCCACGGCATTTCTGGCAATGACGTCAAATTTCTCTAATACGTCATCGCATACGAAAAGTTAAATAATGAAATTATTATTTGCCAAAACATATTTGAGTCAGGAGTAAACAACACGGAAACGTCAACTCTTATCATTCCACCTTCATTCAAACTATCTATAGATCCAACATTACGTGTATCGGGTCAGAATCCAAAACATGACGTCACCATGTGGAACAAGAGAATTAGTGTCAGACTTGATTTTGGCCTAATGGGATACAATTGAAGTTCAATAGATGTGGGCCATGGGCCATATTGGTCTATGATATCACATTACACATATTATATTGGCATCATTGGTTTTAGTAAATCCCATTTTTAATCTTGCAACAGAATGCATGTTTGCAACTTTCTAAAACAAAATAAAAACAAGAAAACAAGAAATATACAACACAGAACCCGTTTGTGTTTATATAGAACCCGGCTATTAACCTTGTCAACCATAAGTAACTGAAATGGACTGTGCTATGCTAATTTTCCCACCAATCAAGTCGCCACTAAGTGATTTTCCGACTAGTCCATTTATGAAAAGGGGGTGTTTTTGTTCTAAACATATGAAAGCTACTTGCAAACAGTGCAGATCATGATGAGACGGCTCGTTACGAGCCGGCTCATCTGGATCTGCACTGTTTTCCAACTCCGATATAGCGGGCTGTCGGGTTCAACGGGTTAATTTAATTTACTTTCACACACGACAATACGTACCGACGACAAATTCACAGAAGGGTCCTCGATACGGCTCGGTACAGTTGCAGGCATAGGCCAGGGTCTCGTTATGGACACATATCCCGCCGTTCTGACACACGTTGTTCAGGCAATGGTCGGCGTCCGTGCTGTTAGACGCTGAAACAGACACATGTGTGGCTTAACGAAAATAATTCACCTCCGATATGTTATCTACCGCTACAATTTGATCCATTCAAATAAAATGTGAGCAAACGCAGTGCATACACAAACCTGTTATATGTAGGTCAACATTTAGTAAACTGTGTAGTTTATGCATTTAAACAAATACTATTTGATGTTCAACTAGTAAATTGCCAAAAATAATAGAACAGGGGAATCATTTTCCCATGGAAGCCATCTTTTCTCTTGTTGTTGTTCAACATTCAACATAACGAAATGAAGCTTTCAAATTTACAAGATATACATGTACATGTCAGATAAACACCTTGACACGGTAAAATAATCAATTTCTGCATGTTTATGTTCTTTATTAATAAGTTATTGATACAGTTTTGACAGCTTTATATCGCTAACATATCAAACACGCCGGATAACCGATTGCAAAAATCACTCTTCCATGTGTTACATTATGACCACTGTAGCTCTTGACCGAATAGCACACTCCTGTAGACTGATAAATATGTCAATTGCTTGTTAGCAGCATGACATGTGTTACATTGATGGAATGGCAAATAGTGCAGATCCTGATCAAATAGCACACTCCTGTAGATTGTTGAGCAGCTTATGACATGGGTTTTACATTGATGGAATGGAAATAGAGCAGATCCTGATCAAATAGCCACATCCTGTAGAATTGTTAGCAGATGACTGTGTTCCATTGATGGAATGGCAAAATAGTAAGCAGATCACAAATAGCACACTCCTGTAGACTTGTTGGCGCATGACATGTGTTACATGATGGAAGAAATGTGGCAGATCCTGGATCATTAAGCACACTCCTGTAGACTTGTTAGCAGCATGACATGTGTTACATTGATGGAATGGCAAATAGTGCAGATCCTGATCAAATAGCACACTCCTGTAGACTTGTTAGCAGCATGACATGTGTTACATTGATGGAATGGCAAATAGTGCAGATCCTGATCAAATAGCACACTCCTGTAGACTTGTTAGCAGCATGACATGTGTTACATGATGGAATGCAAAAATTTGTGCAGATCTGATCAAATAGCACACTCCTGTAGACTTGTTAGCAGCATGACATGTGTTACATTGATGGAATGGCAAATAGTGCAGATCCTGATCAAATAGCACACTCCTGTAGACTTGTTAGCAGCATGACATGTGTTACATTGATGGAATGGCAAATAGTGCAGATCCTGATCAAATAGCACACTCCTGTAGACTTGTTAGCAGCATGACATGTGTTACATTGATGGAATGGCAAAATTAGTGCGTCCTGATCAAAAAACAGCACACTCTGTAGACTTGTTAGCAGCATGACATGTGTTCATTGGAATGGTGTTGAATGGCCAAATGAGTGCAGGACTCTGTTTTCAAATTGAGGGAATGGCATGTGCAAAAAGACTCCTGATTCAAATAGCAAACACTCCCTGTAGACTGGTTAAGCGCATGACATGTGTTACAAATTGATGGGGAATGGCAAATAAGAGCCAGATCGCTGTTCATGGAAATTGCACACTCCTGATAGACTTGTTTTAGCAGCATGGAACATGTGTTACAAATTGATGAATGCAAATATTGCAAGATGCATGATCAAACCCAGCACACTTCCTGTAGGGACTTGTGCAGCATGACCATTGTTGTTACATTGATTGGGGAATGGAAATAGTCGATCTGATTCAAACACTCTCCTCTGTGAACTTGTTAGAGCTTGAAAATGTTGGTTAACCTGATGGAAATGCCAAATTAGTTGCAGATCGTTCCAAATAAGACCTCCTGTTAGAATTAGTTTGTGCAGCATGGACATGTGTTACATTGATTGGAATGCAAAATAGTGCAGATCTGATACAATAGCACCACTCTGTAGATTGTTAGCAGCAATGACATGTTGTTACATTGATGGAATGGCAAATAGTGCAGATCCTGATCAAATAGCACACTCCTGTAGCCTGTTAACGATATGTATTGCTTGTTAGGAGCATGTCGGTTGTTAGGAGCATGTCGGTTGAGCATGTCGGTTGTTAGGAGCATGTCGGTTGTTTCGTTGATTGGTGGCGAACAGTGAAGGTTGATCTAGATCTTCACTAGTCGCAAAACCGATGAACCCCATTTATCCAGTAACAGCCACATATCAGGCGCGTCGGAAAACAGCTGACATTGGGGCCGTACAAAATAGATAATGACTCGCGAGCTCGAAGTGCGATGCGCATCGTAGGATGGGGTTTTTGGGGTTCTCCACACAGAACATTTGGAAGACCATGACGCGATTTCCCGGTACAATATACACTATTTGGTCCACACAACATCCACCCAGCTTGCCAACATATTGGTGCCGCCACGCCAAAATATTGGGACCCAGCTGCGACGCCTCTGCATATAATACAGGGTTAACTGTATTGTAATTTTGAAATTTGCGGCGTATATCAGAAAATGATAGGTCGGGAAATCTGTTTAATGGCGACTTACAATGCGGTTAACAACCTATTTCGAATGCACTCCTTTACTGTTTTGCAAACGTTATCGAGTCCAGTTGGAAAAATCGTACCGGATGGCAAGCTGGTTGAGCAGGTCATACCGGACAGATCACACAAATAATTTTCTACGAAGAAAATAGTTCCAACACAATTATAAGATATTAGCAATGTTTGCATGTATGTATATACGTTCACCATGCTGATTTCATTATTTTGCAATACTAAAAGCAATAAATTCGTCGTTAGAATTATAATTGCCTTATTTACTACTTTACTTTAATGTCACTCCAGTGCGATCTCTTAGCAACATTATTTCAATGGCGGCTGCCTGTCAAACTTCCTGATGTTGATAAATATTGTGACAACTTGTCTAATCATTTGTGATATACTACCATTTGAGATGCAAGCTTACACAGGACACATACTTTCTGTTTGTGTGAACGATCTATTACTGCCAAAACATAATTATGAAACGTGATTACCGATGAGATATTTGCAATATTGTTTCGCCGTACGCTTCGGACCATGCAACTTTCGGACCAGGTAACCAGGAAGTTTCTGACCAGGACGTTTCAGATGCAAGACAGCTGTGTCTTTGACAATAATACCAGAATACCACTTGGGACAATTTATGTGAGTTGCCCCATGTTTTGGTCGGTCATGATGTGGCAGAGTAATTTGACCGACATCAAACTTAGTATTAGCGTAGGAATACATATTGAAATCATTTGCGACCGTTCATCAACAATAATATACCTGTAATGTATGACCATCAGGCAATTAGATTGCGTGATATTTATAGGGTGCATTAGAAGTGTAAATATATTATTGATATCTATCGGACACCAGGGGCCCGTCTCACTAAACTTCGTACGACTAAAATGTTCGTAAGTGCACATTTAGGATCGTATGGAAATTTCAATTGATGGATTTGCATTTACAGAGCATAGGCTGCATATGCTTAATAAATGCAAATCCAATAATTGTTCACAAGAAAACATTGTTAATGTAAATTTTACAAACTATCATAATTTTGCACTTACGAACATTTTTGTCGTACGAAGTTTAGTGAAACGCCCCCAGAATGCCAGACATACCAATGCATGACGTTGGAGGATATTTCATCCCGACCATTCTCGCCTCCGCCAGGTCATCTGTGGTGAAGAAAGTGCCGGGAAGGTCACGGTGACATTGCGATGCTGTGTCGATCATTGCCGCCTCCGTCTCGACTGTCGACGAAATACTCAGACCAGATATTGCTAGAAAAGGCAAGGTGAAACTGATAGCGGAACATTTCAACATAACTCGACTGTCTGTTCCACGTTTTGCTGCCGACGAACTTTTGGCCATTAAACACATTAAATCCAAAACAATAGTTAAATGTAAGTACTTTTTCATCAATAATAAAAAAGTAACCCTCCCTATTTTTGGTATTTGATGAAATTCCGTCAAATATTGATTTTATTGCGAAAAAAATATTTTCCTATGGAAATTTAACTTGAGGAATGGATTTTGATATGCTAATTTTGCAACCAATCTAATCATCACAGAAATTTTTTTAAATATTTTTCTGTGATGATTGGATTGGTTGCAAAATTAGCATATCAAAATCCATTCCAGTTACTTAGGGGTGAAAGGGTTAAATGCATATATAGTCAATATTACTTTTCACACCAGCATGATATTCCCCATGTAAGAGGATATTCCCCATGTAAGAGCTTTCAAGCTCGGCTCGGAAACGGTAGCAATTTCGACACGTTTCCTAGCCAAACCACATAACCTTGATAGCAACAATGCTTGGATTTAACGACGGCACTGGCTTGATGACCTTACATGTCGTCTCCCAAGAAGGGGAGAAAGGAAGGAGGTGGATACAGAGGAAACCGGTCCCAGGGGTCTAGCTATTATTAGAACAGTCCCCTCTGGTTATTTAACGTGCACAGACTCTCCTTCAAATCTGATACACTGTACCGCCTTTTTAAAGTCCCCATCCGAAAGGACTACATGTAGTAGAGCAGGAAATGCAAAGTAGCCCAATGTTAACAAAGTATCTCAGAAATACTGACGCCGTGGTTCCAGGGCGTCAGTATTTCTGAGATACTTTGTTATCTTTCTGAGATACTTTGTTATCATGGTATCTCATTATACTAACTGGTCCCGCTATTGACGGACATGCGCAGTCTGTCTGGCTGACCCGTAATTCCGTCAATGGTGATACTGAAGCCGAGTTCGCCGTTCTTGTAGACGCTGACGTCGCCAGTGGCGGCGTCCCAGGTCAGCCCGATCATGGTCCACGTACCGCCTTCTATCTCGATATCGGTCGGGCTGTTATCCCTAAAATGCAGTCATTGAATACTAAAACAAGTTTTCTGGAACGCTTGATATGTATGGTTTATAAATTACTATTCAGAATGTAAGGAAAGCACATATATCTAATCTCATTTATAGTTCATCCTACTTTGCAAGCCAATCGCTGGGCAGCAGTGAGCTCCACTTATTTCACATATTGCAACGTTTAACCCAAATAAGTTATATATTACCAGATTTAATGATTACTTGTTCGACAGGAAACGAAAAATCAATACTCGGCTTGGACATTGCACTGTACACTTGGCTGAACTATAAATCAGATATTGTTCACATATTGGATTTTTCAGGAACTAAATGCTGCGGTCGCTAGCGCTCCCTCGCATTTAATTCCTTAAAAATCCAATATGTGAACAATAACGTACACGTAGATCCTGACACTGTCAACAGATTTACCAATAGTTGTAATATTACGGCAATTATTCCCCAATTCCTATTGCACTGTTTGGTTAATACTTCCACGAATCATGCGCACACACCATTGAAGTGCAAACGTTTGTGATATGTGTCACAGGGCGAGAAACATGCATATCCGACATGAGGCTCGAACCAGGGACCTCGGGTTTACCGTACCATCGCTCTAAACGATACACATGAATACACACATCCTCCCCACAGTGAGTTACGTACCATGCCATATGTCTTGTTGCAACCGCAGCTTTCCTGCACGTGTGAACTACAGTGGAACCTCTCTAAACCGGACACCAAGAAAACACCTGTGTTCTTATTTTTGGTGAGTTTCTTAGTCATTTATCTTAGGTGATAATGCCTGTTCGTAATCGGATAGCACATAACAGTAATATGGGTCAGAATTATCAAATGCCTGATTTACAGTGACACCGCTCTAGGCCGAACACACTGGGGACCTCCCAGGGTGTCCGGTTTAGAGAGGTGTCACTGTACAAATATGGATCGTTGAACATATTTGCATCGGGTATGTTCCGATTTCATGCCATGCCACTTACATGTAATACAGTGGAACCTCTATAAACCGAACACCCGGGACCTCCCCGGGTGTTCGGTTTACAGAGGTTCCACTGTAATTAAGCACTCCATGAACAATTTGTGTCACTTTCAATCATGAACAGACACGACAATGAACTAAAATATAATGAAACTCATCTAAAGTAATCACAATATATGGCGTCCGCAGGGTGTCCGGTTTAGAAAAGTTCCACTATACTCACCAGTAACCAAATTGCAGCTGTGCATTGCCCTCCGTCGTTAGTTTGAATGCGTGTTCGGTGTCATCGAAGAAAGCCCCGATACTGACCAACGGGACGCCGAAACTGTTCATCCAAAACGCGACGGACACTGTGCTTCCCATAGCCGCCAAGGTGAAATCGGGTTGGTCGTATTCAAAATAGATGTCGTACTCTGTCAAAAGAGATCAACTTCAGTAAGACAAATTATATTATAAATAGATGTCATACTCTGTCAAAGGCAATCAAATTCAATATTACATAACATATTTTATCCCATCAACACAGTGCGTATGTGCCGTGAAAACGGTGCCGTGAAACACTTTTGATATCCTGTCAATACGACCTAATCACTGCGTATGAATATGTGCGGCGGCTGGGTTATTTATTTTTTAATTTTGAAGCCATTCGTAGGTGTTGACGGGATAAATAGAATAGTAGGTTAATGCCGTGAATGGGAAAATATATGTCGCGGCACGGGAACGGGATGTGCTCGGCAGAGCCTCTCGCCTATCCCGATTCCTAAGCCTTGCCAGATATTTTTCCCATTCACGGCACTAACCTACTATTCTCTATTTATCACATAAAAACATTGTTATTCCGTGCTGTAACCCATTTCATAAATGTGATATGACACACGTGCAATAACACCTGGAGCAAATTTGCGGCATCACCCTAATTATATATTCGTATTTTGCGCCAACATTATTTCAAATGAATAAAATGAAGACGTTCCAAATGACGCCCGTAATGGCGTTGACGTCATCATGTTTGAAACGTCATTAGAAGCGTAAGTGACTCGTTAAACTTAATGCAAGTGTTGGAATGTGCTCCCGTTTGGTAATATGAAGTGTTTACAAAGAACAGGAACCTATTACATTGTATATGGCATTTCAATAATAATTTTCTGGCAGGGATTAAACAATTGTTCTCTGTGGAGATTTATAACTTGATGCGAAAATGGTCTATGGCGTCTTCTCACTGAAACGTATTGGATATCTTCATGTTGGCTGCTCTTTGGAGGGTGAAGTCATGTGATAAACAGAATCCCAGACTGCATCAACCAGATACTATTATGATTGTTGTCAGGTCACAAATTAGTCAAAACTAATTACGTTGACGTTTCATTGCTCGAATGACGTCACATGACGTCAGTGCAATGACGCAACGTCCGACAGGTTAACACGTTACCTGATAATTAGAGAATACCATGCTACAGTATTGTTATATCAAGTTTATCAGGCAAGAATATGAACGCGTAGGAATTCCTACCGTTTCCGAGCCGAGCCTGATAAACTTGATATCAAAATACACTAGCATGGTATTCTCTATTTATCAGGTAGCGTTTTAGGCTACATAATGAGCTTTATGACGTTGTTTTCGTTGAAAAGAACGCGGACTTGTTTCCACGGATGTCATTCGGTAGCATCGTGTGATGCCGTTCGACCAATGAAACGTAATACAGTCGAGCCTCCCCGAACGGCCACCTCTCTACAACAACAACCTCTCTATAACAGCCGCTATTTTATATCATAAATGGATGATTTCCTCTATATCTAACCCTTAGACTGCTGAGCACGAAAATTGTCGTCTGCTGTTGCTGTGCCTTAGGGCGTCCCTGCGGCGGCCGTAGGTTTTTGACAAATACCAAGGCAAACGCAAGGTAGCCGCAAGGCAGCTGCAGAATAGATTGAAGAGCGCCATCAACCACCAATAACAACAACAACATACATCAGGACATTTCACAACAGACATGCATTACAAAGTTTCATAAAGTTTTGCACCAGAGGGAACGCGTCATCGCCGATGAAGACGTATGACACGTCGTGGTCGTCGTTGGGGAGGGGCTCAGAGGGATAGAAACCAAGTCTCCCTTCACGGAGGTCGAGCTCAAGGGAAGACCGGTTGAAAATCCCTGCATCAGAGGCAGCTCCTTCCGCACCCACATGCACCCATAGGAAGCGGTAGTCTGCGTCAACAAGCGCCATCAGGACTATTGAAAAGAAGCCCTTGTAGTTGAAGTAGTACTCTTCGGAGATCGCATCGCACACCTGGGGCACACACAGTGATATGGTGTTATGTGCCACCCTGAAGCTGAATGCAAGCGAGTGGTAGGAGTCGCCCGTTGCCAGGAACCGGAGTGTTATGGCCAGCTTCAGGCCTGGCGCAAGGAGGGCGGGGGGGGGGGGGGGGGGGTGGGCTGGCACCGTCGCTTTTGGTGAATCTGGGAGCGACACGGACCAGCATCTCCTGGAACATTGCAGGTTCCATCCGCAGAAATGCCTTAAAGTCACCCCTGGATTCACGCGTCAGCTCCTGCATCATGTTGTCGTAGTGGCCTATGGTGACACGCCGCAAGAGCCAGGGCTTCACCCACATCGTCCTTCTTCTTCTGTGATGTCGGGCCTGCCGCTACTCCTCGAGGATAATGGCTGCAATCAGGTAGTCTCGCTCTCGATGCACCCGCCTCAGCTGCATCCACAGGTAGCCCAGCCTCAGCCGTTGAGGAACAACCAGCGCCATCTGTATATAGCTTTGTCTACAATCTATATGACAGATATGAATGATAATATACATATGAAAATAACTGGTATATATGCCCTGCTCCACGCACGACGCAGACTGCCACGGGGGCCGTACGGATGACGTACAGCGAGTGCACGGGAACAGTGCGTGGGCCTTGCGTTGCCCTCAGGGTGTGCCACATACCGCAAGGCCACCATACGGGCACCGTAGGGCCGCCTTAAGGCTGCCCTAGGGCGCCCGTGGAATTCCTGCGGCCGCCGAAATATTTTGGGGGTCCGCAAACGTCAATTGTAATTCATAAGACGTGTCTAATTGCTACGGCGAACCTAGAAATGAAAAATGTTATAACTCAGTGCTATAATCCCACGGCGACCCCTACGGCCTGTACAAGATAGGGATACGCCCTAGGGTGACCCTACGGCCACCGCAGATCCTCTGCGGCCGCCGCATGTATCTCTCGATTTCGGGGGCCTACGGCCGCCGTATCCTAGCCGTAGAGCAAATATGACTGAGGCATTAGTACGTATTCGGCCAATACAATGCTCAGTACCTGTAGCCTATTTCATCAACATTGCAAAGTATACTTTTCTAGCAAAGTATACTTCCAGGGAGAAATTTTCAATTTTATGAAAAATGTATTAATTTTTATTCAGATACTGAATTTATTACATTATCACAGCCATTTTGGCTGTGATAATGTAATAAATTCAGTATAATAATTCTGCATACTTTTAATCATCAAATATATGCAGTTGTTAGTTCTATATGAAATAATGCATTTCAGGAAAAATAAATGATTACACCCTCAAAGTATAGTTTGCTAGAAAAGTATACTTTGCAATGTTGGTGAAATCGGCTGCAGGTGAATGCCTGATACAGCAATATGTTATCAGTCAGTATGTATTCGTCTTTAGATATAACTTTATCCTACTGTCTGTCTCACGAAACCTGTCCGAATTTTACGGCTATATAAACAATGTAAAAACAATATATTTTCCGATATTATTAAATTGTATCAAAATTTAAGAGTGAGCCTTCTTTTTAGTTCGGGAATTCGGGAAAACGTTGATTTTATTACGAAAACAAGTGTTTGTCTATGGGAATTTAACATGGTGGAAATGGAAGTGAAGGAGCTGGGGGAGGAGTCAAAAAAAGTAGAAGAAAAATGTAAATTGAATTCGAAACCTGGCTAGATAGCTTGGAGATGACCTAACTAAGAAAAAAAGAGTAACATATTGATAAAATCGGTCCACTATTTTTTGAAATTAGAATATTGTCCCCATGTTAAAATCCTCATAGACATCTTCACTCTGTGAAGCTGTCTATGGCGATTTAACATGGGCAAATTGGTTTTACGTAATAAAATCAATATTGGACCAAATTTCACAAAATAAGATGAAGGCTCATTCTTAAATTTTGATAACATTTAACATTATCGAAAAAAATATTGTTTTTGCATTGTTTACATAGCCGTAAAAGTAGGGCAGTTTTCGTGACACAGACATTATAGTCAGAAATACACGGGATTAAAAATAAAACTATCCTTGTAGTCTCTATTCACCGCGGTCAGTACCAGTAGCCTATTTCATCAACATTGCAAAGTATACTTTACTAGCAAAGTATACTTTGAGGGAGTAATCATTTATTTTTCCTGAAATGCATTATTTCATATAGAACTAACAAATGCATATATTTGATGATTAAAAGTATGCAGAATTATTATACTGAATTTATTACATTATCACAGCCAAATTGGCTGTGATAATGTAATAAATTCAGTATAATAAAAATTAATAAATTTATCATAAAATTGAAAATTTCTCCCTCAAAGTATACTTTGCTACTAAAGTATACTTTGCAATGTTGATGAAATGGGCTACTGGTCCTGATTGATCAAGTGTTGATAGGTTGATGAAATGGGCTACTGGTCCTGATTGATCAAGTGTTGATAGGTTGATGAAATGGGCTACTGTTACCAGTCCTGCCTGTACCTGTACACTGTGCGGCCGAGGTGCTGCCCTCCTGCGGTGTCCATTTCCCGGGTCCACACGGCAGACACTGTGTCTGTGTGGTGTCCGGCTGGTACTCTCCAGTCACACACCGTGCGCATGGTGAGTACCCCGTCTCCGAATACTCCCCTCGGTCGCACGGTACTGGAACACAAGGATGTTCCACCGTAATTCAGACATTGACGATGCCATTGTATGCGGATGTGCTTTACGAAATTGAACAGGCATTATCATCATAAATATACACCAATCAAATTAATAATAAAATTAAAGATACACATACTGACTGTGTGTCCGGTTTAGAGAGGTTCCAGTGTAGAACATTTTAAAAAGTAGTGCGACACAATATTGCTGATTATTTCATATTCATAGTGGCTGATGGTGATCTTTTTCTTCAAATAATTACAGGAACATGTAACGGTTAGTCTGCAACCAAAATAAGTTAGTTTTATTTCGTTTTTATTCTGTGTAGGGATATAGAGGTGATAAGGGTAAATTGCGTTTCATTTTTGGAAAAATTTGGCCGTGACATTGAAGCAAGTTTTCAGATGACGAGACTTTTCTTATATGATAGTTAGTATATTGATTTCTTAGCATAATGCAGTGTCACAATGCTACTAGATCATAATAATGATGGTCTGGTGGTGAGTAGTTTTGTCTACATAAGGATAAGGAAAATAGGGACGGAGAAGAGAAGGGATAACTGGCCAACAGACAAACAGACGGACAAGAAATGTATCGTTAATCGGCTGTAATTCAACAGGGCACTGTGCTACCTTGCTGTATTCGTGTTGGCGATCGCCACTTTCGTAATTTGCGATAAAAATAAACAATTGGCGATAAAAAATGACAATTTTCGAAAAAAGAATTGAAGTGGCGATTTTTTCATTTTCCCCAGCGGAATCCCTGACAAGCCAACCTGTGAGAAAAAACACACATAAAACGTAATCATACATTCATAGAGCATAATTCAATATCATAAGACACACGGTTCTGCATATTGGAGTATTTTATTTTAGAGAATACTAGGTTAGTGCCGTGAATGGGAAAAGATATCCGGCAAGGCTCAATAATTTCTTTATTTCTCATCAGAAGTATATGTTGTGACCACTCATTTGAACCGTCTCGCCGAGACGGTTCAAATGAGTGGTCACAACATATACTTTGGTTCAGAAATAAGGAAAATAGATAGAGAATAGTAGGTTAGTGCCGTGAATGGGAAAAAATATCTGGCAAGGTTCAGGTTCTGCATATTGGAGTATTTTACTAATCTTAGCAGAATACGCATTGACTATCAACAGTGGGAATACAAAATACTCACAGCAAATAGAGAATAGTAGGTTAGTGCCGTGAATGGGAAAATATATCTGGCAAGGCTCAGGAAACGGAATGGGCGGGGCTCTGCCTCGCCCATCCCGTTTCCGTGCCGCACCAGATATGTTTTCCCATTCACGGCACTAACCTACTATTCTATTTATCCCGTCAACACCTTCAAATGGCTGTAAAATGCAAAAACTGTATTGACTGGATATCAAAAATGTTTCACGGCAGCGTGTTTCACGGCACATACGCACTGTGTTGACTGGATAATGTGAAATACACATTGATTTTCAAATTGAGTAGCGGAAATACTGCAAATAAGTGTTTGCAGCTCAACTAAGTAAATGTTCAACTGTATTGCAGTATAAAAAAGTGAATAAGTAATAATACACTCAAATAAGTGAATGGTTACATTTGTGTTATGTTTTGATCAGTTGTTCCCTATTTAATATACCCTTGTACCTTTTATGTTTCAAGGGTATAATGGCATTGCGAAATACCACATAGGTGCAAGGGTATAATGGTATTGCAAAATACCACATAGGTGCAAGGTTATAATGGTATTGCAAAGTACCTTATAGGTGTAAGGGTATAATGGTATTGCAAAGTACCTCATAGGTGCAAGGGTATAATGGTATCGCAATATACCACATAGGTGCAAGGGTATAATGGTATTGCAAAATACCACATAGGTGCAAGGGTATAATGGTATTGCAAAATACCACATAGGTGCAAGGATATAATGGTATTACAAAGTACCTCATAGGTGCAAGGGTATAATGGTATAGCAAAATACCACATATGTGCAAGGGTATAATGGTATTGCAAAATATCACATAAGTACAAGGGTATAATGGTATTGCGAAATACCACATAGGTGCAAGGGTATAATGGTATTGCAAAATACCACATATGTGCAAGGGTATAATGGTATTGCAAAATATCACATAAGTACAAGGGTATAATGGTATTGCGAAATACCACATAGGTGCAAGGGTATAATGGTATTGCAAAATACCACATATGTGCAAGGGTATAATGGTATTGCAAAATACCACATATGTGGTATTTTGCAATACCATTATACCCTTGTACCTTTTATGATTCAAGGGTATAATGGTACTGGAAAATACCACATAGGTGCAAGGGTATAATGGTATTGCAAAATACCACATAGGTGCAAGGGTATAATGGTGTTGCAAAGTTTGGCAATACCATTATACCCTTGTACCTTTTATGTTTCAAGGGTATAATGGCATTGCGAAATACCACATAGGTGCAAGGGTATAATGGTATTGCAAAATACCACATAGGTGCAAGGTTATAATGGTATTGCAAAGTACCTTATAGGTGTAAGGGTATAATGGTATTGCAAAATACCACATAGGTGCAAGGGATAATGGAAATTGCCAAACACCACATAGGTGCAAGGGTATAATGGTATTGCAAACACCACATAGTGCAAGGGTATAAGGGTATTGCAAAAATACCACTAGTCAAGGTATAATGCATTGCAAAATACCACATAGTGCAAGGTATAATATTGCAAAAAATACCACATAGTGCAAGGGTATAATGGTATTGCAAAATCCACATACATTGTGGCTGCAAGGGTATAATGGTATTGCAAATACCACCATAGGTGCTAGGGTATAATGGGTATGCATTACCACATAGGTGCAAGGGTATAATGGTAATGCAAAATACATAGTTGCAAGGGTATAATGGTATTGCATACCACATAAAGGTTGATAAGGTATAATGGTATTGCAAAATACCACATAAGGTGCAAGGGTATAATGGTATTGCAAAAGTACCTCATAGGTGAAAAGGGTATAATGGTATTTGAAAATAACCCCATAGGTGCAAGGGATAATGGGATTGCAAAATACAACTAGGTGCAAGGGTATAATGGTGTTGCAACATACCACATAGGTGCAAGGGCATAATGGTATTGCAAAGTACCTCATAGGTGCAAGGGTATAATGGTATCGCAATACACCACATAGGTGCAAGGGTATAATGGTATTGCAAAGTACCTCATGGGTGCAAGGGTATAATGGTATTGCAAAATACCACATAGGTGCAAGGTTATAATGGTATTGCAAAGTACCACATAGGTGTAAGGGTAAAATGGTATTGCAAAATACCACATAGGTGTAAGGTTATAATGGTATTGCAAAGTACCTTATAGGTGTAAGGGTATAATGGTGTTGCAAAATACCACATATGTGCAACGGTATAATGGTATTGCAAAATACCACATATGTGCAAGGGTATAATGGTATTGCAAAATACCACATATGTGCAAGGGTATAATGGTATTGCAAAGTACCTCATAGGTGCAAGGGTATAATGGTATTGCAATATACCACATAGGTGCAATGGTATAATGGTATTGCAACATACCACATAGGTACCACATAGGTGCAAGGGTATAATGGTGTTGCAAAGTTTGGCAATACCATTATACCCTTGTACCTTTTATGATTCAAGGGTATAATGGCATTGCAAAATACCACATATTTGCAAGGGTATAATGGTATTGCAAAATACCACATATGTGTAAGGGTACAATGGTATCGCAAAGTACCTCATAGGTGCAAGGGTATAATAGTATTGCAAAATACCACATAGGTGCAAGGGTATAATGGTATTGCAAAATACCACATAGGTGTAAGGTTATAATGGTATTGCAAAGTACCTTATAGGAGTAAGGGTAAAATGGTATTGCAAAATACCACATAGGTGTAAGGTTATAATGGTATTGCAAAGTATCTTATAGGTGTAAGGGTATAATGGTATTGCAAAATACCACATATGTGCAAGGGTGTAATGGTATTGCAAAATACCACATATGTGCAAGGGTATAATGGTATTGCAAAGTACCTCATAGGTGCAAGGGTATAATGGTATTGCAATATACCACATAGGTGCAAGGGTATAATTGTATTGCAAAATACCACATAGGTGCAAGGGTATAATGGTGTTGCAAAGTTTGGCAATACCATATTACCCTTGTACCTTTTATGATTCAAGGGTATAATGGCATTGCAAAATACCACATATTTGCAAGCGTATAATTGTATTGCAAAATACCACATATGTGTAAGGGTACAATGGTATTGCAAAATACCTCATAGGTGCAAGGGTATAATGGTACAGTCGAGCACCAGTACCTCGAACGTCAGTATCTCGATGGTTTCCCCTACCTCGATGATTCGCTAAAGTCCCGAATTATATCCTTATTTGTTTAATGTAAATTACCTCGGCTATCTCGAACATGCCCTATCTTGAACATGTTCTCTATCTCGAATGTTCATTCTGTCCCCTTCTTATACAAATACGTTAACAATCACTTCGCTATCTCGATCACATAAACGCTTGGGTAAATCACCTAAGCGCCTGGCTGCCAAGATCAATTTGGTTAACACTAATTTTCAAAACCTATTATCAAACGAAACGAAATAAATTCACACCTGCCTCGGGTTGTTTGCTTAATTGGTCCACCTCGATTTGTTTGAGTGTTTGACACGATTCATTAAGCATATCATGCTGGTCATTTAACGGTACTGCGAACTATGAGATGATGTGCCACATGACATTCTTAACGCCCTGTGAACGTCCACGGCATTCTTCACACAGCTGTATAGACGCCGGTGTACGAAGCAAGGGACGATCAAGGACTTCTTCACGAGACCCGACTGCGAGTGACGGTGTCAATTTCGTTTCGTTTAAAACGTACTATGCTGTTTCTTTTATTATATGTTACTCATTATGTAAACACAACTTTATTTCCTTGTTAGTGAGTGACATATTGTCTATTGAATACATGTATATAATGTATGTAATGTTCATCTTGTTGTCAATTAATTGGTATATACAATAATAAAAGCAACACATGTTTTGTTTCATTATTCCTTTATTGTTTACTCGTGATGTGATGGGTAACATGATTTTATATTTTTTGCGAAAATATTTGACCATGTCACTTCCTCGGTATCTCGAACCTAGTCCTATCTAGACTAAAATACGATCTCCCTTGGACTTCGAGATACTGGTGCTCGACTGTATTGCAAAATACCACATATGTGCAAAGGTATAATGGTATTGCAAAATACCACATAGGTGTAAGGTTATAATGGTATTGCAAAGTACCTTATAGGTGTAAGGGTATAATGGTATTGCAAAATACCACATATGTGCAAGGGTATAATGGTATTGCAAAATACCACATATGTGCAATGGTATAATGGTATTGCAAAATACCACATATGTGCAAGGGTATAATGGCATTGCAACGTATTCATAGTGCAAGGGTATAATGGTATTGCAATATACTACATAGGGGCAAGGGTATAATGGTATTGCAAAGTACCTCATAGGTGCAAGGGTATAATGGTATTGCAAAATACCACATAGGTACAAGGGTATAATGTATTGCAAAATACCATATAGGTGCAAGGGTATAATGGTATTGCAAAATACCACATATGTGGTATTTTGCAATGCCATTATACACTTGTACCTTTTACCATTCAAGGGTATAATGGTATTACAAAATACCACATAGGTGCAAGGAAAATCCTATTCGTAGTGCTGGTATCGTGTTACAAAGTGTGTTGCTAAAACAATCTGTGGCGGCAGATATTCTCACCTAGGCAGTCAGTGACTGATTTTGCCCCGTGGGCCAGACTTGTAGTCCCCGAGGGGCAGGTGATACACGCCCACCTCCCTATCGCGTCTGAGTACGTCCCTACGGGGCACCGGTAACATGTGTCGCCTTGTCCATCATAAAACGACCCGAGGTCACAGGATTCTGCAATATGGAAGACAGGTATTGTAACATTGGCGTATTTTACGCACTTATTTTAGCGGAATACGCAAGTGCATTGTTAAGTTTGTTTTATGTTTTGATATTGGTTTCTTCAGAAACCAAGCTTATCTGTCGGGTGTGATTGAGTGCATACACTAATTTCACAGCGAGTCTGACTGGAAAATATGTAGTTTGTACTGGTGAGAACAATGATTTGATATTTGTTTTATAATTGGTATAACCGCATTCAAATTTCACATAGCAGAAAGCGAACATGTTAGTGAGGGCAAAACAAGGGGTACCCGAATTCCATTGTTAAATTGCCCAGCCAACAACCCGTTGGGTCAGATAAATAATCTGCTATGCTCTTGTTTCAAAGTTGTGTGACAGTAAGACATCAAGATTAATATTTATAATTGGAACGCATGTACATTTACATATGATGTTATTCATTATTTACTGATCACATAGCACACCCCTGTAGTCTGACAACGATCTATATTGCTTGTTAGACGCATGACTAGCTGCGCAATAAAATCAATATTTGACCAAATTTCACGAAATAAAAAGAAGACTCGTTCTTAAATTTTCCTTTAATTTAATATTATCGAACAAAATATTGTTTTTGAATTGTTTATGGCCGTAAAATTTGGGCAGCTTTCGTGAAACAGACCATAGTGTTTCATTTATGGAATGGTGAACAGTGCAGATCCTGATGTTGGGGTTGAACATGTTAGCTATGGTTTGTAAGTGGTTACATAAGAGACAGTTACCACAGAATGCGCCGACAAGCACGTATCCTCTGTCGCATTCTGGAACGCTGATCTCACTAGGCGTCAACCAATCAGCTGTGAGGGTTAAATTTAGATGGTCGAGCGCGTGTCTGTCTTCTACTGCGATCCTGATGTCGTCTGCTACAGTAACCATGTTGTCTTCTGTCAGGTCGCAAGCGTTACCTGTACGCAAGAAAGAAAACGTATGTAATTAGCATATTGATGTTGCTATGGAGTCATGTTATCGTGTATTTCAAGTAGATGTTTCTGTCTCCTGTGAAAAAGACTGTCTGCAAATGTATATGTTGCAAATTTGTAATGTTAATTATTTACGCTTAATGATCACCGTTTATCAGGGTTCCAGATAAGGAATTAGTAATTGAGTATTGTCACTCCATCATTTCTAAAGCAATTGGGTATTTCAATATTTTAATTGGGTAACATAAAATCGCACTACTGTTTACATACCAACAGACAGCAATTATTGAATAGTTTGCTTCGAAATGAAAACATGTCTTGGTATTTCAATAGAATTGTCTCCTTGGAGACAATTCTAATGAAATACCAAGATGTGTTTCGATTGAAACTAAGAAAAATATGCTATATTTGTGGTCTGTTTATTGTTTTCTGTAGGATGATAAATGTACCACAAAATATTACTTTTTGATACTCGCTACTCAGTTCTGATTTCAATTGGCATAGCGTTTAATAACTATGCATTTAACAGTGGCTAGTAATATTTGAAGTTGTTGCTCAGTCATCGTGGTGATAAGAATTCGGTTATCAAACAAATACATATACATGCGATCAATGTACGTCTATATCTACAACAGTATATCTATTACCTGTGTGTGTCAGATGTCAATCTTCACGCATTTTGAACATATTTATTACTCTAGTGAAATTCAAATTAACCCTTAAAATGCTGAATTAATTTGTGTCGTCTGCTGAATATTTTTTATTTTGCTCACCAAAAACTTGGTTTGGCAGCACTTTAGAATCATTTCCAATGGAAATGATTCTAAAATGCTGCCAAACCATGTTTTTACTGAGAGAAAAGACAAAATATGAATTATCAGCAGACGACGATTTTCGGTTCCCGCATTCTAAGGGTTAATACCGTAACACTGTGTTACTACACTGTGAAAGTATATTTTATGCAGTGAAATATGATTACATATATTAGCTAAAAGTACAGTATAGTACCTTGAACATCGCTGCATGTAACTAGCACACTGGCGTTAATTACAAGCACGTCCGCTTCACATTCACTAATCACGTGTCCAAGTACGCATGCGTACGGCGGTTTGCATGACGTCATAAACGGTAGTTGTTTATCCATGGCTGTTATGAAGTCTGCACTAATGGCGTCCGTGTCTTCCAACACACAGTCCTGACTCGTGTACGATACCAAGAGAGTGTATTCCGTGTATTGTTGCTCCCCTTTGGCTGAAATGATTTGGTAGCAACGTTATTAGGCAGTGGCTATGAATCGTGAAATAATTCGACTATCTAACAAAAGCATTTACTTTTATTCATTATTTTTCATTATTAATATGCCAACCAATATGTGTATATGAAAGTAAGTTAATTGACTATATCTTTGATGTACTAACTGGGTGCATTAAATAGAAATACGACATGAAAAGCGAATAGAGAGAGAGCGAGAGAGAGGGTTACTCACGGCTGCAGGCATTTGGAAACCTAGCTGGTGTCCATGTGTCGGCATTATCACAGGAATAGTATTCCTGGATTTGGTAAGGAAGGGCGTATCCCTCGTCACAGACCAACTGGCACCACTGGGCGGCGCTCTCGTTCATGCTCGAGTTGGTACAGTCGACGACTCCATGATCCAGGTCCGGCAGCGGTGGGCAGTCCTCCACTGGACAAACCCGTAGCCGATTTCACAAAAATTGCAAAGTATACTTATCTTGCTAAGTACACTTTGAGGGAGGCATTTCCAATTTAAGGATAAAAAGGTATTGATTTTTAATATACATCATGGACATAATGTATTACATTATCACATCCATTTTGGCTGTGATAATGTAATAATTTCAGTAATAATTCTACATACTTTTAATCATCAAATATATGCAGTCGTTAGTTCTATATGAAATAATGCATAGTATACTTAACTAGATAATTAGCAATTTTGTGAAATCGGCTATTACAGCGCTCCAGATAAGGCGCGTATTTGCGTATTTTACGCACTTATTTTAGTTGAATACGCATTGATTATCTACAATGGGAGTATAAAATACTCACAGCAATGTGAAAATACGCATTTATGATATACCTACCCATAAAATACATAGCTATACGACTTAAATAAAATTTCATATGTTCTCATCGATGAAATAAACAACTTCCGGTGAAAATACGACTACTTCCGCTATCTATATTCACAACGCGCACCTGCAGTGCCGGACTGCAAATAGGCTGCAAATACACATTCATTACCGTATACAGTCCAAAAAACTGCTAATTTCCATGGAGTCATATATA
The DNA here is from genome assembly GCA_029237695.1 of Conchocele bisecta. Taxonomy (NCBI): domain Eukaryota; kingdom Metazoa; phylum Mollusca; class Bivalvia; order Lucinida; family Thyasiridae; genus Conchocele; species Conchocele bisecta. The sequence goes on along the minus strand of CM055271.1, from coordinate 65,886,919 downwards.
ATAAATAGAATATTCTTATTTTTGCAACGAATATGACATATATGTTCATCTTGTGGTGTGGAATGTCCATATTTCACACCACTCGATGAACATATATGTCATATTCGTTGCAAAAATATGAATATCCTCTATTTATTTTCAAATTGAGTAGTGGTAATACTGTAACAAAGTTGAAAATTTACTTAGTTGAGCTGCAAAAAGCATTGCTTTTTCCTCTAATTAATTTTCAATTGTGTTACAGTATAAATCAGTGAATACATAATACTACATACACTCAAATAAGTGAATGGTTAACTTCGTTTTATGTTTTGGTAATTTCTTCCCTATTTAGTAATAACAAAAATCAATAATCTATTTGTATAAATAAAATATGCATTGCATTTGAAATCAGAGGGGTACACTACCCTTCAGAGATAACGCTTATCTGGAGCCCTGACAAACAATTTAAATATACGACATGCGTGAAGATACAATAAGCCACAGTTGTTACGGTTCGTCCGCATGTACGAAGAGATATTCCGCCAGCTTTACTGAATGGATTATCGATCGTACATGCGGACGAATGTGATCTAACTGTGTTATCACATGTTCATAGCCCCGCAGGGGACGTATAATTCTTTTTTGTATTAATTCGTTCCCATGAAATAACAATTCGTTCCCTCAATATAACAATTCGTTCCCACGAATTAACAATTCGTTCCCCCAATTTAACAATTCGTTCCCACGAAATAACAATTTGTTCCCACGGGAACGAATTGTTAATTCGTGGGAACGAATTGCTATATCGTGGGAACGAATTGTTAATTCGAGGGAACGAATTGTTAAATTGAGGGACCGAATTGTCATTTCGTGGGAACGAATTGTTATATCGTGGGAACAAATTGTTAATTCGAGGGAACGAATTGCTAAATTGAGGGAACGAATTGTTATTTCGTGGGAACGAATTAATAAAAAAAAAATCCATGTAAAAAAATCCTGAATATAGTATGATATTTGTTGAACAAGTGTGTCGATATTATTATACCTCATCAGATGTCTTGGAGTGGATGCGCGAGTCACTGATCACGCAACGGAAACATGACACAGTTCAACGACGAGCCAATTGAACTAAACTACGCAACTAGTATTATCCAATCAGCAACAAGTTTACAAATGTTCGGCTTCGGAGAATACGACTTTTCTCAGGTCCGTAAATCTCGTGTACATCTCATCAACAGTCAATAATTGTATAATATCCCATGCGCAAGTTGGCTGCGCGTCGGACGTAGTGTAATGTATCATGTGAAAGATTTGTGTGGTACATCGTGCGTAACTAATTATGTGTTTGTTAGGTCTTTGCATGCTGGGAAAATTGTGGGCTATAAATAGTTTAAAAAAACAAGAGGGCCATGATGGCCCTAATTCGCTCACCTGACTCCATGAACACCAGAGGAGAATGTGACATTGAGTGCATAAGTGTTTTAAAACAATTGTGCTATTGTTAAATGGCAGTCATCTTGGATTAAGCGATGACATAATCATCTTATTCCGACAAATATTGCACCAGAGCAATCGCCTCATCGATATCTTCAATTTGATATATGACATGAGCATATTTGGTAAAAAATAAAATTGACCACACGGGCCACGCCCATTTTTGACCCCGGGGTCACCATTTTAACAACTTTGAAAGAGCATTGTACATCGATCATTCCTACCAAGTTTTGTCGAAATCCGGTTGGCGGTTCTTGAGAAGAAGATTTTTGAAGAATTTGTGCTATTTTAGACGGCGGCCATCTTGGATTACGTGATGACGTCATTTTAACAATTTTTTATTTAATCCCCCTACCTAAGGACCATGACCATGAAGTTTGGTGACTATAGGCCCAATGGTTACCGAGGAGAAGACGTTTGAAAATGTTCACGACGACGGACGGACGACGGACACATTGCGGTAACAATAGCTCACATGAGCTTCGCTCAGGTGAGCTAAAAACGGCAGACGACAATTCAGTATAAATGTTTTTATTTCTCCCTATAAATATCATGAATATGTCTTGGAATTTCATTAGAATTGAGTCCGGAGGACGCAATTCTAATGAAATTCCAAGACATATTTACAGAGAAAAATAAATGACGTACTCATAATTTGTTGGATGTTATTTTCACCGCTAGCATGCAAAGAGTTAGGCATAAGTTCCGACAATAGAAATTCTGGAAATGCCAAAATACCTGTTCGGTATAATAACATAAATATCAAGAGATTGCGACAGTTGATATCGTTAATCTTCAGGACATAAAGTCGGTCTTGATTACCGCCTCGGTGAACATTACCTCAGGTAAACAATTTATCCCGTCAACACAGTGCGTATGTGCCGTGAAACACGGTGCCGTGAAACATTTTTGATATCCAGTCAATACAATGTTTGCATTTTACAGCCGTTTGTAGGTGTTGACGGGATAAATAGAATAGTAGGTTAGTGCCGTGAATGGGAAAACATATCTGGCGCGGCACGGAAACGGGATGTGCTCGGCAGAGCCTCGCCCATCCCGTTTCCTGAGCCTTGCCAGATATTTTTTCCAATTCACGGCACTAATCTACAATTCTCTATATCCACCGTCACCCTCTCTGGGACGTAATCACTTTTATTTGACGGTAACTGAAGAAATGGGGCTTATGGGTCTTGTGACCAGTGTAGATCCAGATCAGCCTGTGCATCCGCACAGTCTGATCAGGATTTGCACTGCTCGCCATTCCATCAATAAAACACCCGTCATCCTTCTAACAAGCAACATACATAGATGCTCCTCAGGCTACACGAGTGTGTTATTCGATCAGGAGCTACACTGGTCACATATCCCATAAGCCCCATTTTCTCCAGTCACAGCCACATATAATGTCACTCTTCAAATGTGCGCCCTACCAGGCTTGTATCACTATGAAGGCCTGGCAGGATCGCACATTTGAAGACCGATATTATTGAAGTATATTCCGTAAATGGCGTCAAAAGTTGACAAAACTTTCAGGTCACGGCCCATCCATCAGTCATTGCGCGTTCCGAGCACATTAGTAGAGTGTGTACCTTCGGACATCTGCGTAATTTCATTAAATACGTTTACAAAATTTACAATATTTTTCATAAATAAAGTCAAAAGTTGACGAAATTCTCAGAGTACATGCAGAATATAATCCCGCATGTACTCTGAAAATTTCATCAACTTTCGACTTTATTTATGAAATATATTGTACATTTTGTAAACGTATTTAATGAAATTACGCAGAATCTGATGTCCGAAGGTACAAAATCACTTGACGTGTTTCATATGTGACGGGAAAAATTGGGTTTATGGGTTTTGTGACCTGTGTAGCTCTTGATCAAACAGCACGCGCCTGTTGCCTATCTATATTTCTTGTGAGAAGCATGACGGGTGTTTCATTGATGGAATTGCGCCCAGTGCAGATCCTAATCAGACTGTGGGATGCACAGGCTGATCTGGCTCTACACTGGTCGCAAAACCGATAAACCCCATTTCTCCAGTCACAGCCACATATGAAACAAGTCATGTGAGTTTGAATATGTGCGATTTTTCAAGATAAATATTTGCAGTTGCTGATATTTTCTGTAATTGATGTCAAATGTTAACAAAATTTGCAAATGCGGAACTACATCTGGAACTACACGAGAGAGAGAGAGGAGAGAGAGAGAGAGAGAGAGAGAGAGAGAGGGGCATATAGGCGTGTTACCATTGCAGCTAACGCTAATGTCTTCCCACTGTGCGTAAGGAGGGTTGACGCTGCGATCATCGAGACACGTTAACGTGTCGGGTCCGTCCAGGACATAGTTGTTCACGCACGACAGTAAACAAATAGCACCGGTCTCAAAACTCGAACAGTTATAGATAGCGTTGTCGTCAGCCAGGATAGCTCTTGGTAGTCCGCAGGAGAGTACTGAAATATTAGAATGGTACATGATGCTGCAAATCCTCACTTAGAGCATCTTAACATTTGCATCGCAAATGATAAGAAGATGTAACTGCGTATTTGACGAAAGTTCTATTTATCAGTAGTATAATTATCTACCAAAGTATACTTTGAGGGAGTACCCATTTATTTTTCCAGAAATGCATTATTTCATATAGAACTGACCACTGCACATATTTGATGATTAAAAGTATGCAGAATTATTATACTGAATTTATTACATTATCACAGCCAAAATGGCTGTGATAATGTAATAAATTCAGTATAATGAAAATTAATAAATTTATCCTAAAATTGAAGATTTCTCCCTCAAAGTATACTTTGCTAGAAAAGTGTACTTTGCAATGTTGGTGAAATAGGCTACAGGTGTGTTGTCGTCATTGCCCACGCCATCATTATACAAATAGCAATTCACATCGCATTACAACTACGGAATGATTCAATTTAATTGTTATTATTATTCGAGCGCTAGCGAAGAAGTATACAACCACATCCACATTTGAGGTCTTCAATCTTTTATGATAATGAACTAATGTCGGTCGCAGCACATACATTGTGGGTTTGAACTTTTTAAAAACATCGGTCTTGCGCCATAACAAAATAGTTCCAACAGCTAGATCGCCTTTTTAATTTTCATTTGTATAGTATTGTATTACATTTGTGTAGTGTTGTTTAACCTAGATACTTTAGATACTGTACCGCGGAATATTCACGTGTGTTACATTGAATAAACTGCGATCAACATGGCACATGCTAACTGTCTTTTATTGCTTATTTTGCGGGACCATATATCACTAGTCTTAGCACATCAGTGTTTGTTGGAGACCGCTGTAAGGATACCTGTTTTATAATGTGTTACATGATTACATTGTACGTTAACAGGACTGTCCGATCTCGTTTTTCGGTATATTGTTTCTATTTTGTTTTTCATATTCAGTTGATTCAGACATACATGTTCTTGATTGTGATAACGAACGTCGGAGTGACCAAACAAAACAATATAACCATAAAGCATTAATGCAAAAGACAACACTACTGTCTGTTCCACATGTTTCTGCAGACGGACGAACTTTTGGCATTTAAACGTTTAAATATTTACCAAGTACTTTTTCATCAATACACATTTTTTTATTAGACGAAATTTGAAATACTGATTTTTTATTGCGAAAAAAAAAACCCAACAAATTTCCTATGGGAATTTAACATGCGGACTACAGATAGATTATTCAAAATAATTTTGGAATGTGTGGACCGATTTTCAAAAACTAAATTTGAACTTGTTTTCTTAGTTACATCATTTCCAAGCTATAGGGTGACTTTTTGTTATTGATGAAAAAAAGTAGTTACAATAATTTTTTAAATTTTTTTTTTTAGATTTAATGTGTTTAATAGCCAAACGTTCGTCGGCAGAAAATGTGGAAAAGACAGTAGGTTCAGTCAAGAACTTACATGTAGATACGGGCATTAACTCTGCAAAACTCCAATACACTCCATAGCAAACGGACAGTACATGAGTTTTGCAGAGTTACCGTCCGAAACTATGACGAGGAAGTTAAAAAATTTGAAAATAATATCAATGAAACACAGAGTAAATGTAGCACACGTTTTTAACTTAACTCTTTGCATGCTGGGAAACTTATGGGCTATAAATAGTTCAAAACTAGCGGACAAAAAATAATCATATTTTCTTGTATTTCTCCCCGTAAATATCATGAATATGTCTTGGAATTTCATTCGAATTGAGTCCTGAGGACTCAATTCTAATGAAATTTCAAGACATATTTACAGAGAGAAATAAAACATATACTCCTAATTCGTTTTGCGGATAATTTCGCCGCTAGCATGCAAAGAGTAAATGTCACACTGTTTTGTTGAAATTCCAAATATGATAGAAGCACGTATTGACAACACTATTTGAACTTTGTATTCGATTAAATGTGATGACAAGCTGGCAACTTCGGCCTGTAAGTTAAGTTGAAGTTTACGGCAATTTGATTAAATGTATATTTTGGTATATAATGGGGTCGTAACTAATTATTTCCCTTTGAATTTATTTATATAAATCCTGTCCGAATTGTATATAGATTTTAGGGTCTTATTGCTTGTAGAAAGGGCGAATGTCAGATGATTTATTGTGCAAATGAGTCAATATAGTGTTTTCGACAAGTGTTAATCCAGGTTATATATCAGTACAATCTGGTCCGGGGCTGCATTATTTGCCAAATTCATAATTTCACACTTATTAATTTTATTTAAAAAAGTGTAGACTCAGATCAGACTGCACCTATGTGCAGTCCGATCCGGGTCTACTCTGTTCGGAAAACTCACGTTTTTGTGTTTATCAGTAAGAAATAAACGCTGAAATACAGCATAGGACCGGATCTCTATATATAGATTTGCTAAGGGAAATAACAAGCTACGATCCCCCATTACCTTCCACGTTGATTACGACACTACATATCGGTGACAGGTTCCCGTCCTCATCATCAGCCTGATACTGTACCGTGTATGTGCCCAGCTCCAGCAGTGAGCCGGGCTCAGGTCCCGTCACCTTGAGGTAAGAAAAAAGAAAGAAAAAGTAGTATTCGGTATGAAAAATTGCCCGGATCTTTGAGGCCACAGACACTGTTTGCTTGCAAATCCTGATCCATTACTGCTCAATTCCAATTGAGAAACATGTTGGAGTGTTTTTAACATCTGTTTTCAGCATATTTGTTGCATTTAAATAAAACACTGAACCTGTTGGTCACGTGATGTAAACACAGATGCCGTGGCTAAATAATGTAGTAACCTCAGTGTCAACAGCAAAATTGATTGCATTCCGTTCTCACTCTGTTAATTAGATAGCAAGAAATACATTACACAAATGTATGTTTAATTGGATATTGTTGCACGCAGAAATAGTTTTGTCCACATTAACCCTTTCAACACTACAGACCAGTATAGTGAGTGGTATTGGCAAATAGTGTAGATCCAGATGAGCCGGCTCGTGACGAGCCGGCTCATCTGGATCTGCACTTTTGCAAATAATTTTCGTATTTTTGAGAACAAAAACACCCCCTTTTCATAAGGTTGAATTTGTATGTCTTATGAGTAACTGAACATATTGTTTATTCATGCATATCCAGTACAACTACTGTCTGTTTCACGAAAGTTGCCCAAATTTTACGGCCATATAAACAATTCAAAAACAATATTATTTTCGATAATATTAAATTAAAGGAAAATTGAAGAATGAGCCTTCTTTTTATTTCGTGAAATTTGGTCTAATATTGGTTTTATTACGAAAAATTGATTTCTCTATGGGAATTTAACATGGGGGAAAAAGAGGTGGAGGAGTGTGGGAGGAGTCAAAAAACGAAAAGATTTGGAAATTGACTCCCAAACCTAGCTAGATAGCTTGGAAATGATCCAACTAAGAAAACAAAAGTTACATTTTGAAAATCGGTCCAGGATTACTGAAATTCTAAAAAATGTCCACATGTTAAATCCCCATAGACATCTTCACGGAGTAAAGATGTCCATGGGGATTTAACATGGGGAAATTGTTTTTTCGAAATAAAATAAAAAGAAGGCTCATTCTTCAATTTTCCTTTAATTTAATATTATCGAAAAAAATATTGTTTTTGAATTGTTTATATGGCCGTAAAATTTGGGCAGCTTTCGTGAAACAGACTATAGGTTGTAGGTCATGTGAAGGTAGGTCTCAAAACATCCATACGAATAGTGAAAGTAGGAGAGACTGGCCAAATTTGGGGGTGGGTGCAGTTAAGTTATATAGTAAAACTATTTGATGTGTTCTAACCTTGAAAACGCGGGCACTTCCGCTGTTGTCCACTACTTCCGGTATATCCCAGGTAACATTACCGGAAGTCTCGCCCGGCTCCAGATTCACAGTGACGACAGGGGTGCACTCGATTTCGGGCGATTTTATATCTGAAAAAGGAAACATATCAAAACACACACGCATACATGTGATCTGAAAATAAATGAGTGACATTTTGAAATATTGTTATCGTTTCTTCGTTTAACCGTTTCATCCATAAATAGCTAACATGTCTAACATGATAGTTTCAATTATTTTCTGATTATTCCAATAATAAAATAAATGTGATTTTCTCACGGCAAATGATGCACATCTGCACATATTTCTGTGCCGTAACCTGGGGCCGATTTCACCAACATTGCAAAGTATACTTTGAAGGAGCAATCATTTATTTTTCCTGAAATGCATTATTTCATATAGAACTAACGACTGCATATATTTGATGATTAAAAGTCTGCAGAATTATTATACTGAATTTATTACATTATCACAGCCAAAATATTACTAAATTACTAAATTTATCCTAAAATTGAAAATTTCTCCCTCAAAGTATACTTTGCTAGAAAAGTATACTTTTCAATTTTGGTGAAATAGGCTACATGATGAGGCAGACGAGGCGTACGTAACAACGTACCAATGCAGTACAAGTCTCCGGGAATGGCCCAAGCTCCGTCCGCTCCGCACCGGGCGTACGTATTGACAACCCTATCCGCCCGCCCGGCATTGACCTGGGCGTCATTGAAGGCATGCATGGCGTCCAGGAGGGCATTGGCCGCGTCATCAGCGAGGACGGCCAACAGTGTAGCATTGAACATCGTCTCATTGGCGTACATCCAGGCCTCGTACTCAATAGTCTGGGCTTCCTCCGCTTGGAGCAGAAAATGATAAACATAAAATAGACTTACATACACATTGTAGACTGGACAGTCGCTATTAACCCTTTCAGCCCTATATAACTGGAATGGACTGTGATATGTTATTTCTGGACCAATCAGTCCAAAGGGGGTGATTTTTGTGAAAACTACTTGCAGAAAGTGCAGATCCTCTTCTGGATCTACACTATTTGCCAACACCACTATACAGGCCTGTGGTGTTATAGAGAATAGTAGGTTAGTGCCGTGAATGGGAAAACATATCTGGCAAGGCTCAGGAAACGGGATGGGCGAGGCTCTGCCGAGCACATCCCGTTTCCGTGCCGCGCCAGATACTTTTCCCATTCACGGCACTAACCTACTATTCTATTTATCCCGTCAACACCTACAAATGGCTGTAAAATGCAAAAATAGTATTGACTGGATATCAAAAATGTTTCACGGCACCGTGTTTCACGGCACATACGCACTGTGTTGACCGGATAAAAAAGGATTAAACCATTATAGGGATGTCGCTGGGGAAATAAATCGCCAGTTGAAAATACAATCTAAAAATATATACTGTCCCTGAATGTTATTTAAATAGCATGTTTACCTTACGAAGCAAAGAAATAAACAACAGGAGGCCGTTTCACCAAACGTCGTGCCACTAAATTGTTCGTAAGTGCACATTTAGGATAGACTGGAAAATTCAATTGACGGATTTACATAGGATATTCAATAAATGTAAATCCAATAATTGTTTACAAGAAAATAGTGTTAATGTGAAATTTACAGACTATCATAATTTTGCACGTTCAAGTACTTTTTATTTAACCGATATTTAGTGAAACGGCCACCAGTTTCTGTATTTTCTAAACATTTTAGGGTTTAATCAACTAACAACTCTGGTTGTTTGTCGTCTTATTCCCCGTGAATTAACTCCACCTCGACCCCAGGCGATGACGGCAGTAATATATGCATGCAATTGACATATTATTATTTATTGATGAACTCACAGATAGCTTTATCAACGTTAATATGCTGAACACAAGCATCTCAATTGAGACGATTACCTTTTTCCAAAAGTTCCTGTTCATGCGCTGCCAACGTTTGCACTATGAAGATTGCATTTTCCAGTGTTCTATTCAGGAGTACAGCTTCCTCAGTCATGTTTATGGCCCACATGCGATACTCGTCCGTGTTTGGATCACCATTCTCTACTGCTACCGCTGCTTCTTCATTGGCAATATCAACTTCACCAAGCAGTATTTTATAATCTTCCGATAGTTCGTCTACATCTGACTGCGCCACGGACGTCTCCACAGACGCGGCAATGCTGTCAGTGACAGCTGCGGCCGCCTCCGATGATGCGTCAATGGCGCTATCATATGCAACGTCAGCCATGTCCTGTGCTGTATCCGCTTCTTGTCTGTCAATATTGTACAAACAAATATGTGGCCTCGAATAGGAAAAGTAAGCTTACGGCATTTGTGACCAGTGTAGCTCCTGATCACATACCACACTCCTGAGCCTGATAGCGATCTGTATTGCATGTTATTTGCACGATATGACCAGCGTTTCATTGATGGACTGCCGAACAGTGCAGATCCTGATCACACTGTGCGGATGCACAGGCTGATCTGGATTTGCAGTGGTCACAAAACACATAAGCCCAATTTCTCCAGTCACACTCACACATAGGATCTCACACAGGTAATTATTTAATAGCATATATATTAAGCGACTTTATTGTTTTCAAAAGAGACAATTACCGACGAGTTTATTAAAGACCTGTAGCCTATTTCACCAACATTGCAAAGTATACTTTCCTAGCAAAGTATACTTTCAGGGAGAAATTTTCAATTTTAGGATAAATATATTAATTTTTATTATACTAAATTTTATTATATTATCACAGCCATTTTGGCTGTGATAATGTAATAAATTCAGTATAATACTTCTGCATACTTTTAATCATCAAATATATGCAGTTGTTAGTTCTATATGAAATAATGCATTTCAGGAAAAATAAATGATTACTACCTCAAAGTATACTTTGCTATATAAGTAGACTTTGCAATTTTGATGAAATCGGCTACAGGGGTCCGTTTCACTAAACGTCGCACTATTAAAATGTTCGTAAGTGCAAAATAATTATAGTCTGTAAATTTCACATTAACAATGTTTTATTGTACAATGTCTTTGAATTTACATTTATTGAGCATATGCAGCCTATGCTCAATAAATGTAAATCCACCAATTACAATTTCCAGACGATCCTAAATTTGCAATTACGAACATTTTAGTCGTACGAAGTTTAGTGAAACGGGCCCCTGGTTGTCTATGCCATAGTATTACTATTCCTAAGAGAACCACGTTGACAAAACAAATATTACTTTGTATTGTTATTGGATGTTTTCACATTAGTAGCCAATTTCACCAACATTGCAAAGTATACTTTTCTAGCAAAGTATCCTTTGAGGGAGTAATGATTTATTTTTCCTGAACTGCATTATTTCATATAGAACTAACAAATGCATATATTTCATGATTACAAGCATGCAGAATTATTATACTGAATTTATTACACTATCACAGCCAAATTGGCTGTGATAATGTAATAAATTCAGTATAATAAAAAATTAATAAATTTATACTAAAATTGAAAATTTCTCCCTCAAAGTATACTTTGCTAGACAAGTATACTTTGCAAAGTTGGTGAAATAGGCTACTGGTAGTCACCTTATTTCGGCCGATGTTAAATTCCTATTGGAATATCGGTTATTTGTTTCACAATAAAACAATAACCGAACCTGAAGTTCACTAAACATTGTATTTACTTTGCAGTTGCATAATTTACCGATCATTTTTATTCTAGTTTATACTAGAGTGGGTATACTTCGTTCATATTGTGTAAGGACGGGGTATGGTGTAATGTCTAACACTACGTTTGTCCAGAGAGTTAGGGTACTGTAATATGTCTCTGGTTGGACCCACAGGTGGAAGACTCGGACCTATGACACAAAATAAAATGCCTATTAAAAAATCCCATTACCCCACCCACCTGGTATCGTGGCATCGTTAATAAAAGGTTAACAAGAGTATGGTTAATATGGGAAAAGCCCCCTTGTTTCTGACTCGCACAAACACAATACACATCGATCAGTTTTATGACGTGTGTCTCTGGCAATCGAAAAAGATCTTAGGTACTCACTTCAAATCACTGAGTATATTCACACACCTAAGACCTTTTTCGATTGTCAGAGACAGAAGTCATACATTTAATCGATGTTTATTGTGTTTGTGCGAGTCGGAAACGAGATGGTTCTTTCTATAATAGTCATATTGTTTACCACCTTTCTTCAATAGAAGATTGTACTGTATGAGACCAAGTGGGTGGGGTAATGGATTTTTTTGTAATGTTCATTTTCTTTGTGTCACAGGTCCGAGTATTCCACCTGTGGTTGGACCCACCCACTGCGATTGTCAAATAACGATCTCCTGATGTAATATGTCACGTATAAAACTCGTGAGCTTGTGTGTTTCAAATTGCACCATGTCATCGTGCATCTGTAAGTGTCAGATTTCATCGTTTGATCGTTAAAATCGTGATTGTGTTTGTTTTTGTATGTTTGATCGTTAAATGGTTGGCTATTTCGTTTTCAGTCCCAACGTGCCCGTCTATGTTAAACTCTTGATTTTGCATGTGTCAAATGATATCATGTGACCGTTAAACTCTTGATTTTGCATTTGTTAAACCATATCATGCGATCGATAATTGTGGCTATGACTGGATCAATTGGCTTAAGAGACTTGTGATCAGTGCAGCCCCTGATCGCATAACATACTCCAGCAGCCTGATAACAATATATATTCCTTGTTAAAAGCAAAATAGCGGGTGTTTCATTGATGGCATGAGTGGTGAAACGTGCAGCTCTACATCAGACTGTGCGGATGCATAGGCTGATCTGGATCTTCAATAGTCGCGAAACTGATAAACCAAACTTCTCCAGTCATGGCCACAATTGACAATCCCAGTAGACCCACCTTGCTAGGTCCTCTGCAGCCGTAGCGTTATCAACAACTTTCCCGAGTTCGTTAATCAGATCATCTTCCTGTTGGTCGTTCCGTATAATGTAGTCATTCAGACATCGGACCCAGCACACCGTGTCGTAGGTGTAAACGTCATCGGGACACACCAACTCTATGTCCGTGCCATTGCTCGTGCTGTTTGTCAAGTCCGGGTCGCACTCGATTGCTGAATAATACAATAAAGAATATGTGGCTCAAATTGTGTACATGTGCATGTATGTCAATGTGCGCTTTTAAGGACCCGTTCTATACCTGGCCATCATTTGAGTGAAAGATAATTGATCGTAAATGTGATAGAATATATGTATTTATCCCGCCAACACAGTGATACGCACGTATGTGCTGTGAAACACGGTGCCGTGAAACATTTTTGATAGCATGTCAATACGACATAATCACTGCGTATGAATATGTGGGGTGGCTGGGGTTATTTTTTATTGAATTTTAAAGCCATTTGTAGGTGTTGACGGAATAAATAGAATAGTAGGTTAGTGCCGTGAATGGAAAACAAATATCTGGCGCGGCACGGAAATCGGATGTGCTCGGCAGAGCCTCGCCCATCTCGTTTCCTAAGCCTTGCCATATATTTTTCCCATTCACGGCACTAACCTACTATTCTCTATAACATATATGTGAACACTGCCTCGTTACTGTATCCTATACGGCACGAGTGGCCAACTCGGCCATCTTTGTGCTCCGAGCCAATACGGAATAGAATAGAATATAGAATAGCCACACCATATACAGAACATATCACTGATACTGTAAATATACACCATATACAGAACATATCACTGATACTGTAAATGTACACCATATACAGAACATATCACTGATACTGTAAATATACACCATATACAGAACATATCACTGATACTGTAAATATTTGTTCATGACAATTCGCACATCTACTAAGTTCAAAGTCACATGGCGTGTCTCATGATATGGCTGTGACTGGAGAAATGGGACTTGTGACCAGTGTAGCTCCTGATCAAAGAGCACACTCATATATTCTTTGTTAGAAGCAAGGCGGGTGTTTCATAGATGGAATGGCGAACAGTGCAGATCTTGATCAGACTGTGCGGATGCACATGCTGATCTGGATCTACACTGCTTGGGAAACCAATAGGCCATATTTCCCCAGTTACAGGCACATTTCTAGAAAATAAGTTATATATATGTACGAGACCGATGCTCTTAGACAACTCCTGGATTATCTTCCCTTCATCACACCAGGTGGCAGCATTATCTACTTCTTATTAACTCCAAAACGGCTATATATATGTACGAGACCGATGCTAGTAGGCAACTCCGGGATTATCAGCCCTTCATCACACCAGGTGGCAGCATTATCTATTTCTTATTAACTCATTCATTCATTCAATCTTTATTTCCTCCTTTAAGGAGATTTAGCAGAAGTAACATACAATGCTATATACAGTACATGTAGAACATATACAAACAGTTACATGAGTGATAATGTGATGAGTGTTCATATAGTTGTAAACCTACATCTGCGTGCTACCTAGGAGTATGTCAGTATGTGGTGCGCCTCGACTGACCAACTGATCTCTGGGCATGTGTGGTAGTTCTAATAGTGGTGATTCTGATTGTATTTTATAGTATATGCGTATGTACACATAGTTTGGTATGTCCCGGTTACAGCACCATTTCGTCGCATCACGTACTACACGTGTCATTGTCATAATCACAATGACTTCATTCTCCATGTTTTCGAATATCTAGCAATTACACCCTGAACATATTCCGTACAATATTCGCGATCATTCTAAGACAGTCAATTCGGCATGACAACAAAACATCATCCAATAATGTGGTGTGCGGGTGCTTCCCTATCAATACACATATCACGTGTTCAGTCGAACTGGAGCATAGTTCTTCAAACACCTCGACACCATACACTCGATGTGTGTAGTGTTTGAATGTTTAAATCCGCGAAGTTAGATCGCAATCTGCTATAATGTGCTTTGCATTTTACCACAATGGGAGCATGTTTTTTCAATGTCTACTGGCTTTGTTACCCAACGTTGTGCCATAAGTTGCATTGTCTGCATGTTGTATGTGTCGTGTGTACACTTACACGGCAATGCATGTGTATTTCCGTTGTGGTGTAGGTTCACAAATCGCATGAAGTCGGTATCTGCGGCCATGCGTGCTTGGCGTAATTGTTCTTGTTTTATGTTAACAGTGTTGTTTACTATTGTTTTCCACGAGTGCTTGCTCGGGAACAGTATTGTGTTTCTGTAAGCATTCAAGTGATCGATCAAGTTGTATTTGTGCAATAATGTGTATATGTCTGGAATAAATCCCGTCATGTTGGGGCTGTTGTGGTTGATATACATGTTTAGTTTGTAATGGAATATGTTACTCGATATTGTGGATGCCTGGGAAACGAAGAGTTTTTTGTAAAAATAACAGTTTTCTGCGATCGATTTCTGTCGTAATGTTCTGAATACCCAGCATCGCTTCACACATGTCAGTA
The DNA here is from genome assembly GCA_029237695.1 of Conchocele bisecta. NCBI lineage: Eukaryota > Metazoa > Mollusca > Bivalvia > Lucinida > Thyasiridae > Conchocele > Conchocele bisecta. The sequence continues at coordinate 65,871,683 of CM055271.1, read as the reverse complement.
GTAAGCCACGTATGTATAGGACGACCTAATAGCTATAAATACAGTACTTTTCCCGATATTAAATCATTCTTGATAGAGACTTCGCCGAGATAGCATTTAACGCATTGCCGTAGACTACATATTAAGCAGGTAAGATTTACAAACAAAATGCTATATAGGACACTTAATTACTATGTGTATATAGTAAATTAACCGTATCGGCCGGTGCAGTAAATAAAAAAACGATAATGGCGTTCACCCGTATTATACCCGTTAATAGCAGACGACAATTTCTCTACCCGCGCAAACCTGTATTCAATACGCGGATCGATACCGTTGATACCGGGGTATTTAAAAATATTACAATGGGTTAATAGTCGCGTTATTGGCTAGAAACGCATTGCCGTAGACTGCATATTAAGCAGGTAAGATTTACAAACAAAATCATATTTTTGTAACTGTAGTCTACCTTAAGAGCTATTGACCAATCAAAGCACAGCTCGAGGCTAACTACACTGGACTTAAATCCGTTTACCTGTAAACACAGACGAATAAATAACGATAAAATATATACAATTTAATACCGTATCAGACGAATTGTATTAATTCTTGTGTATACATGGTCATTCTTCTTGCCGATAATTTAATTTTAAAAATGTGTCTTTATGAGCTCAGTATTACTGTCTAGATTTATAGTACCGAACTGTATGGCATTTACTTGTTGGAAGGAATTAAATATACTTAATGCAAAGGACTGACGCACAGTTTTGATACATTCACACCATAATTCCATAATGTCGTAAAACATAATTATGATAGCGGAGTAGCTATCTGTGTTGTGTTGGATGTGTCCGAAATATGTTTTTAACGCAAAGAAGCCTGCACTTAGTTTAATCTAATTATTTATCTGTATCGCGTGCCTCGAGTGCGATTTTGACATACATTTCACCGTTGAATTGTGAATCAATGGTCCTTTTTGTGCAGAATATTGTGCATTATTATGAGTGTTTCAACGATCGTAAATACGTATATAGTTCATATCATAGAGGATTGGGAGTGGATCCCTACGCTGTCGGGACATCGGTCTTGTTATTTATGCGTTTCGCTCGTTTTTCTAACCGTACACATCTAGTAAACGTTTGTACCACGTTAACTATGCCTGTCGATACAGACTTGTGGACTTGAAAGCAACAAGAACACATCATTACATTTATATACATTTATTACTAACTATACAACATCTACAAAGTGCTATACAACATTATAAAACTTCAAAACACAGAAACGACCCCCTCCCCCCCCCCTCCCCCACTCTATCTCTTCTCTCCCCCCCCCCCCTTCCACCCCCCCCCTCTCTCTCTCTCACACACAAATACTGAAGTTATTCTTTATTATTCCCATGAAAAATATATATTGTGTAGTTACAGACGTAGTTTGCCGATTGTAATATAAACACGCGTAACGTTTGAACAAATTAAATAAATGATTATTGTTGTGTCGACTATTACTCCAGCCACACAACTGTAAACATTCGATGGTATTTACAATCATAATTGTTCATTTATTAACTTCGATACATGGTATTGTCATGTAGTCATTCTCAAATTGATTTATATGTGAATACTAGAACTTTATAGCAAATAGTGTTACGAATATAGTCAGTACACTAATGTTATACATCTTGTACGTCAGATGCGTTTATCCATGAATTGAATTTCTTAGGAAAATGTAACTATTTCACGAAATATTGTTTGTTTCTTCCTTTGCCTCTCGCTTTAATAATAGTTTCCACTTTCCACATTTGGTCCTGATTCACAGAAATCTTTTGAATTTCGCTTTCATAGAACGTTCCAGTAATATCTTCATCCGCCATGTCTTTCAAGTGGTACATTGGTATCTGTCCCGGAAATATTTTGAATATTTCCCCGCTGTATGTCTGATCGTAAGCTCTTGTAAACGTCGCATGTAAGTGTGATATAAGGACATAGTCACCGATTTTGAACCGGAAACGTTTCTTCTTTGTGACCGTTCCATCTTTACGTGATAGATAAGTAGCAATTCGGACTTCCATTTCATTTTCGTCTTTAACCGACGCTGGCGCCCTATCTATTGTTCTATGTACGGTACTATTATAACTTATCGCTATGTCTTGTAACACTGGTAGATATATATCCGTTTGTTTATAGTTCATATACCGGTACAGTTTCATCTTGATAGTCTTGATTGTTCTCTCCGCTACGGACGCTTTGGTTTCATTTTGTGTAGGAAAATACAAAACTTTTTTCTTTTTCATTAGATCTTGGACAAGTTTAGCGCGGAATTCTTGACCTTTATCAGTGGATAGTCGTCTCGCGATTCGTCCTTTGGCAAATATATCTCGAAAAGCCGTACTAACAGAAGTACCAGTCTTATGTGTCAATGGTCTAAGCCATATATATTTTGAGAATACATCTACAACCAGTAGAATGAAAGTAATGCCGTCATTGTCTTTAGAATATTTTGACATATCGAACAAGTCTGCTTCCCACAAATCATCAATACCGGCTGTAATCACGTGATTTCTTATGAATTGTCTTCTCACCGGTTTGCTTAAACTGTAAGGTTCTTGTTGTTGTAACCACTTGCGGATCTTGTATTTACTTATTTCATATTGAACTTGTTTCTTGACATAATTGTAAAATTTATCCGGTCCAGAGAAACTCGCAGGCTTTGACGGGTTGAAATATATTGAGTGCAGATAATGTTCCATTTTGGTATTCTAGTAAGTGTTATATTCTTGATATAAATAATGTTATTCTTATGTTGTTTAAGATGTAATCGTCACTCTCTTCTTCTGTGTCTTCCCCGTCATCTGTGGCATCGCTATTATCGCTATCATCAGGAAACAGATCGTTGAACCAATGACTGTATTTGTTAAAAACCTTTTTAATTCTCTTATTTAATGACATATCCTCTAAATCTACAATTTCCGCAATTATTTTCTTATGTATTTCGTTTTCGGTAATCGGGATTAGCCGTTTCAATAATGTAGTGTACGTCTTTAAGAATTCTCCTTTATCGATATTAAATACGTATTCATATGCATTTGCCCTTGCCTTCTTGAAGGGGATACCGTTTTGCTGAAATTCCTCTACTTTCTCATTCCAAATGTCTTCGCTTTTGTCTATCGCCTCATCCGCCATCTTTCGAAAATGTTCCTCAATATCATCATAGTAATCGTCCATATTATCGTATTCCAATGATATCCATTTCTTACTAATAGACTCCTCTTCGTGGTTGTCATCGGCTTTTCGTTTTGCGGATTGTCCCTCATAATACCATTGTTTCACGTGCCGTTGTAAATCGTGGATGTCCATAAACACCAACCCGCAGTCATCGCAAGAATGCATGACTTCGTCTTCTGTGTCTTGATCGTTTTGAGAATATGATACTTCTCTTGAGATATCTGAGTTATATCGCCGTATGGCGTTATTCAAATTAACGTTGTCAACTTAGACATCGTTCCTTATAATACTATGGTCTGCATGTTTAACACTGCTATGCGATTCGCTTCCTCTTATGCTGTTGTCTGAATTGTTTGTCTCGACCCTTCTTATGCTATTTAGAATGTTTGTGAACATGCGCAAATGCTCCGGGGTTCTGGCTTTTAAATCAATCACTAGATAGCCGTATGGTTTATTCACAGCTTCATCAAACTGACGCAGAAGTACCTGTGGGTTAGAAGGGTACATCTGCCTGGCTAATGTCATTACTGGCTGTTTGTCTACGGGAGTTTTAAATAATACCAGATACTGACAATTTCTTCGCATGGTTGGGTTTTTACTATAGAACATGTTTTGGTTTAAAGCGATGACGGACATGTTCCTATGATGACTTCCTTCCGTATATAAATCTGTAACACGTTCATCCTTCGCAGCTTCGGATGCCATGTCATCCAATATAATAACGTTATTGAGTTTTGGATCTATGAATTCGTCCTTTTCTAAGTTAAATGGAATCCCCTTGATGAACTCGACTTTGGGATATACGCGTTGTCTAATGTGATCGTATAACGGTTGCCATCTCTTGTAAAGCCAAATAATTCTCTGTGGCGTTGGAGATATCTTTTCCTTTGCTCGTTCTTACAGTTGCGTTACGAAGTAGGTTTTTCCGGACGACGTCGCTCCACTAATCATACATGTAAATGGGTATTTGAAAACGAAGTCTGATTGCGTATCTTGTATAGTATTCGAAGGTGCTGACATCAATTCCTGATTCGTCTGAGCTTCTGGCTGTCTCATATCTTCCGGAGATGTCGGAGCTCCCATTTCCCCCGGAGCTCTCGGAGCTCCCAATTCTCCCGGAGCTCTCGGAGCTCCCATTTCTCCCGGAGCTCTCGGAGCTCCCATAGCTTCATGTGCTCCATGCTTTCTGTGTGCTACGCCTCTTCCTGTCATTTCCCAGTGTTTATTAGTTAAATGACGATTCATGTTGAATCTACTACTAAAACTGATGTTGCATTTTTGACACTCCATGATTATATGGATTTTACATACGAGCACACCCCTTCTTATGCATTTTGGTCTAAACAAAAACTAGTTTAAACCGGTTCCAGTCGGTTTCATCTGGCTAGACACAATATAATCAACCAATCAAATTTGAGTACTCATTCGTATCAGCCAATCAAATTGGCGTAATAAATTGACCAATCACATCATAGTACGTGCTTCAATAGTCCATAAGAAGGAGAGATTTACTATAGTCTTTCAGTATACTTCCAGACATCGAAGAGAGCAGACATGACTTACACCTGCGAAATATGTGGGAGCGGGTTCTTCAAGCTGAGTCAGTTACTACAACATCGACGTACCGTAAACCACTGGGAGAAATTTACCTGCGTGACGCGTGGAAAGGTTTTCAAGAGGAAAAATAATCTCGTGGAGCATATGAATAAACATACCACGACATCCAACATACATTGTGATGAGTGTGGTCAGGTATTCAGTCGGAAGTTCATACTCGACAGACACAAGGAACGTGCGCACGAAGTTGGCAGTGGACGAAAACGACCAGCTGATGGCGAGGATGAACATCAGATTATAAAGAAACTTCGACAAAATGATGACCCTCGGCGATTTTATACTCTGAACAAAATCAGCGAGAAGAAAATTCAAAAATCAGAACAACATCTACATGTACTACATACAATGTGCAATTTAGAGAACTGGAAGTAGTGGATGTTCCTGATATCTTGAAAACATTGAAACAACTATTTTCTGCCATTATCGAAGATCTGACCATGAATGCTCAACCTACCGACGCTATACGCATAACAATAGAGAGCCCAACATTGGATTACCCTATAATTGTTTCATTTGGGCAGGTCCAACAACTCACAGCAGCCACAATTCTATTGGAAGTCGAACGCGTGATACAGTCCAATGGAGATTTTGTTCTAGATGAAAGTTTAAAAATTGAAATTACGCACGTAATTATGCCAAACGGCGGTGCCGGAAAACGTTGCAAATACGTAAATACTGACAGGTTTGTAGTAGATAAAAGATTTATTATACGCATCCAAAATAGAGACGATTTGTGCTGCGCCAGAGCATTGGTAACGGCCATGGCACGGTTGGATCAACACGAGAAATGGGACACTATAAGAAAAGGGCGTCCTATACAAGCTTCGATGGCCACAACTCTACATAGCCATGCGGAAGTTCCACTGTCGAAATGCGGCATAGACGAAATAAAACAATTCCAAAAATATCTTGTTGATTACCAAATCAATGTGGTATCCGAAGACTACTTCAACGCAATCATATATTCCGGTCCGGAATCGAATAAAATATTGTACATATATCATCATGACGAACATTACGATGTCATCACAAGCATGCCCGCCTTCTTAACAAAGAGTTATTATTGTACAAGTTGCCAAGAAGGCTACGACCATAAAGAGGAATATAGATGTAACAATACCTGTTTAGCCTGTCGTAAGATGCACGAAGAACATGACGATGAATGGATCCATTGTGACATATGTAACCGATATTTAAAAGGAAATGAATGCTTCAAGTTACATCAGAAAACTACCAAGAAGGGAAATTCCACACGCAGTACATACTATAGATGTGACGATTGTGGTAGAACGATAAATAAGAAAAGAAGAAGTAACAAACACGTCTGCGGAGAGATATTATGTAAACTGTGTGACGGACATTTTCCGCAGGACCACAACTGTTATATGCTACCTGAAGAAGGAAAGGACGAGTTAGCAATGTCAATTGAAGAGGAGTTGGTAGCAGAGCACGAAAATACCAACACGTACATATTCTTTGATTTCGAATGTACGCAAGACGACCAACTACAGTGCCATACAGGCTATAAGCCAGATCATACAGGGACATGTATAAACTGCTCTAAATCGAACTGTGGGGCATTTGAACACATACCAAATGTATGCGTTGTTCACAAAGTATGTACACAATGTATGAACATAGACATACAAGATAACAACGACTGCGACGTCTGTGGAAAACGAGAAATGGTGTTCAAAGGGTCTAACACGGTCAAAGAATTCTGTCGGTGGCTATTCTCGGAAGTGAATTACAATACAACTGTCATATGTCATAACTTCTAAGGATACGACTCGTACCCTATATTGAAGTTCCTATATCAAAATGGCAAATTACCTTCTATAGTGCCAAACGGAGAAAAATCATGTCACTTACAGTGCCGGCTTGTAAGATCAGAATGATAGATTCTTTGAACTTTCTACCCATGGCATTGTCTAAACTACCAGCCATGTTTGGTTTTAATGAGCTTGAAAAAGGAACTTTTCCACATGCATTCAACCGGAAAGAAAACCAGCAAGTTATTTCAGATCATCTGCCCGATGTGCATTATTATAATCCAGACGGAATGAAACATGAGGATAGAGCAATATTTCTAAATTGGTACAAAGAGAACAAGGCCAACCCATTCGATTTTGAGAAGGAACTTTTAAAATATTGTAGGTCTGATGTAGACATATCAAGGAAATGCTGTTTGAAATTTCGTGACTACTTTATGTCTATTACTGGCATTGACCCATTCGAGAGATGTATTACAATAGCATCCGCATGTAACTTAGTATTCAGGACAAATTTTCTTCAACCAGAAACACTGGGTATAATTCCACCTCATGGCTACAATCAACAGATCTCTGTAACATGTCTCGACATGTTAATTTAACAGAGGCATATCGGAAATACGGTATCGATTCGTGTATCGAATACAGGTTTGATAATACGGGTGAACGCCATTATCGGTTTTTTGACTGCACCGACCGATTTACTATATACATATAGTAATTAAGTGTCCTATACAGACGTAGCTTACTACTCATGTCTGATCGCATTAACGTTTTAAAGTTTTGAATGCGTTTAGGCACATGCATTGGAGGTTGTTCAGTTTCAGATGGTCCTGTTGGTAAAAATTGTTCCATACTTCACAGCCATATCGATGGTCTAGTAACAAAAGGTCGTAACTGCTATGCTAAAGCATAGCACGTACGACCTTATGTTACTAGACCATCGATATGTTAGCGTCGAAATTACTACTGGCTTGTACAGTTTCGTGGACACTATGTGATTGAGACCATTGGGTCGTACATCATTGGGTCGCAGCACTGCTTCCGTAGTTGCTCATGTATGTAATAGTTATAGTTCATATACATGGATTGCATTTTTAATATAATATTTATATTAAAAATTCAATATGTGAACTACATGTAGTTACACTACATACAGTGGGGTCAGCGTGTAAGTGCACACACGAACGAACACGACAGGTTGGAACCAACCTGTCGTGTTCGCTCGTGTGTGCACTTACACGCTGACCCCACTGTATAACATAAAGGCAATGGGACATTTGAAACATATTACAAACCTATAATATGTTCACTATTACCATTATATTTCCTTTTACTCAGCTTATGAGCTGATAATTCCAGCACGACAATATTTACACAACTCCCTAACAGTTGATTGGCCCGTAGCAAGTCTCTGTCTAAAATTTATATCCCAGTAAACTCCCACGCCGAACTACTTTCCGTAACCGTGAGGCGCAGTTAAAATAATTCTTAAGAAAACGGAAAATAAACACATTTTCTTGATGAATTTATTTCAAATGCTGGAATTATAAGGCATGAATGGCCTTCTTTTTGGAATTTATCGGGGATATACACTTGGAAAAGTCGCGGGAATACTGGACGAGGCCTTCGGCCTTCGTCCAGTATTCCCGCGACTTTTCCAAGTTTATACCCCGATAAATTCCACAAAAAGGCCATTCATTCCTATAATATTGCATAAACTAAATGAAAGGTTCGTCAACTTTTCACAAATAGCCATAAGGTCTCAGAAGCATATAATACCAACATATGAGGAAAACTGTAGCCGATTTAATCAAAATTGCAAAGTATACTTATCTAGCAAAGTATACTTTGAGGGAGTAATCATTGATTTTTCAGAAATTCATTATTTCATACAGAACTAATGATTGCATATATTTGATGATTAAAACTATGCAGAATTATTATACTGAACGTATTACATTATCACAGCCAAAATGGCTGTGATAATGTAATAAATTCAGTATATTAAAAATTAATAAATTTATCCTAAAATTGAAAATTTCTCCCTCAAAGTATACTTTGCTAGGAAAGTATACTTTGCAATGTTGGTGAAATAGGCTACTGATAATGAGCTTATAACGTATGGTTGTTAGTGGGCGAAATCCGTATGTCGTGCGAACTTATAGACGATTTCAGTAAAGTTTACGACACCAATTAGTGTTGTACAGACACACAAGCTCATGGTCAATTCCATACTGGTAATCAGCCCCATTTTGTAAACCATGTGACTCATGTATTAATATTAAGGCTAATATGAATGCTAAACTGTCGCATATACTATCCTAATGCATAAAACAGGTTCAAAATGAATATTATTTGTGGACAGGTTACTCTTTTTTTTTTATTTGGCGGCCATTTTGTGCTTTAAAAAAGTTCCACCCTAATTTTTGAATGCTTAGATACCTAAATGCAAAATCAAGAGAGAGTTTGCTTTTCACAAACAAATGACACGGACTTATTGTTAAGCCCAATCTAACCCCAACTAACAAGGCATTTAAAAAAAAAAAAAATGTTGAACAATACTTCAGTAACCAAGAACCCAATTTTACAACTTTTCGGTACGAGGCGTTTAAAGGGGCCTTGTGCCGAAACGTTGGAAGACTGGGCTCTTAGGTACTGAAGTATTGTTCAATATACTCACACGCCTTGTGCGGAAACGTTCGAAGAGTGAGTTCTTGGGTACTGAAGTATTGTTCAGTATACTCACACGCCTTGTGCCGACAAGTTGGAAGAGTGGGTTCTCGGTTACTGAAGTATTCTTTAATATACTCACTCGGGTTCTCGGTTACTGAAGTAGTGTTTAATATACTCACACGCCTTGTGCCGAAACATTGGAAGAGTGGGTTCTCGGTTACTAAAGTAGTGTTTAATATACTCACACAGACATTGCGGTTCATTCTCGCCGAAGGACCACGTTCCGTTTGTATCTTTTTTTTATTTATTTCTTTATGTCCTCCTTCAGGAGAGCAATGCAAGTCATGTAAATGTAAATGTCATGTGAAATATATAATACAGTTAGCTGCGCAAAAATATATATGTATATAATTTACAATAACTATATACAAATTACTCACTACCTTACGGCAATCGGCGACCGTGACCTCATCCAACACTGATGCATGTTCCCATTGCACATCAAGGTCGGCCCCAAAGGAGCCGATCCTCATGTGATGCGAATGTACCATCCTTTGGCGTAAAACCTGGGACGACGTTTAGTCGGTGGTCGACGATCACCCACGACAGTCACGGTTGTGGTGATGGCAGTGCAAATGCACATTCAATATTGTCTATCCATGTACACTCATGAGTGCACCAGTTTATGTGTTCACAAAGTAGTAGCATAGCGGTGCCGCCATATAGTGCATAGATCGCAATGCTACTTTTTAACTGTTTACTCTACTGTCATCGCTAATGTCAAATGCTGGAAAACCAGCAAGCATTTCCACCACCTGTAGTTCACTGTTAAGTTTGCACAACTCTTCAAAATGTCTATTACCTAACAGGCTATGCAGATCACACCGGCTATGCAGATCACACCACATACGATGTCTACGGGTACTGTTTTCACTACAAAATAAAATAAGATGTTCTGCGATGGAATCTGTGCACAGTTTGCATTTTGGACAGTGTGTGGTATATTTTGTAGAAAACATTTTACCCATGATCATTGCACCAGTTTTACAATACGGTAGATAATCGCGATATAGTTCATTGAACCGCCAGATACCGCAGGGGGTGTATTCAGTGTGATTCCTAGAAAATCCCGACAAACGTTGGTCGTTTAGTAGGCGCTGTTTTAAATTGTAATTCGCGTTTTGGTAAATCGCTGTCTTGATTGTATGCTTCCAGGATCCAATTAATGGAAATATCGCCGTGTTAACGTACTCGTATAGAACGTGTGTCAAGTTGTATTTACCGAATATACGGAAAATGTCCGGCATAAATCCAAGTGTTTTGCTTGGTTCGCTGATGAATTTGATCAGTCTGTTAACAAACATTATTTTCATCTTCTTTAAATTATTTAGAATACATAGTTGTCCGAAAAGTAACAGTTTCCGTTTATCAATTTCATGTTCTATAGGCAGTAATCCGATACAACTTAACGCTACGTCAGTTCTGGTGTATCGACCCATTGTCTGCATGTATTTCACACACTGGCGATGTACGCGCTCGAGAGCTTTAATGTGGGTGTCCGTTAATGTGCACCATAGTTCGCAGCCGAATAGGGCCCGCGGCAACACTATTGTTTGATATAGGTGTTTGATTGTAATCGGATGAAGTCCATGTTTGTGCACACCGCAGTCTGCAAGGCTGAAAAATGTTTTTCTCATTTTAGAACATGCGTTTTTAATGTTTTCATTTAAGTTCATGCTTTTATCACATAATACACCAAGATGCACATATTTGTCGGTTTCGTTGACGACGTCTGGCCCAAGGTTCCATGAACGCGACGTCGTATTTGAGTCTGCATTGTTCTCACTGAATACCAGCACGTTACACTTTCCAGAATTATACAGGTAATGGTTTGTACAGGAATTTTGATAGCAAATGTCCATGAGCGTATCCAGACCGTTTTCCACAAGTGACACCAGAACCATATCATCGGCTGACGTTGGGCATCCATAGCTGACGTCGTGGATCCGAAGACTGTGTGGAGATGATTCTAATGTGTCCATCAGGTCGTTGATGAATAATAAGTACAGTCTGGGGCTGATTACTTGGCCCTGACGGGTACCCTGCCTTATGGGGAACCAATCAGATGTGTGCCCTTGTGATTGGACACAGCTATACACGTTTTCAAACATATTCAGTACGATCTTGAAGAGGCGAAAATCAATTCCAGTGTTGAAAAGTTTCATCATCAAAATACTATGGGATACACGATCGAACGCTTGACGGACATCCAGGAAGCATGCATATAACTTGGAGTGGTTTTCTTTGGCAAAATATATGCTTTCATGTAACAGAAATGACGTCATGGTGCAGCTTATATTCCGTTGAAACCCTCCCTGCAGATCATTCACACTGATGGCGGCGTCTCTGTCGATGATGTTTAATATGCATTTTTCATAAAGTTTCAGAATTGTTGAACATAGGGAAATGGCACGATAACTGTTCGGATCACACTTTCTCTTATTACCAGCCCTTATATAGCGTCGAGATGATTCCGCGTTTAAGTTCAGTTGGAGTGTGCATATATTTGTACATGTATTTGAAAAGTCTTGTTAGCACAGTAATTAGCATTGGACCTCCATACATTAGGCTTTCATAGTTTATCTGGTCATTTCCACAAGCCTTTCCCTTTTTACATGTTTTTAACATTTTCTCCACAAGATTTTCGTCTATAGGCACATTGTTCATATGTACATTGTCTGTGGCACGCATTTGAACCGTCGCAAGCTCTTGGTCACATCTGGTTAAATAGTCATTATCGAATGTGTCGTCCTGTGTTGGCGAATACAGTTCACTAAAGTAGGACATCCAGCCCCTATTAATTATCCACTGGGTTATTACAGACTGTTTCGCGGAATCCATTTCGAACGTTTGGTCAAATTTACGTTTCTTTCTGCGAGAATTTATAAGTTTCCAAAACGCATTACTGTCCATCTCGGCCGTTTTTGTGGGGGACAATTTTCGTTTCGTTCCAATTTGTTGATATATAAAACTCCACTGTAGATCTGTGAAAACGCATGAAGTTACACTTAGCAGCCTTATAATTGCGATAACTCGGGTAGTTGTTTCCACGGGGGCGAGATTCAGTTATCCAGATAAGCCGTGTATGTTCCATGTGTGTGTGCAATTCGGTGAGTTCACTATTCCAATAAGGTTTTATGAATGGTTTGAATTTTGATTTTGATTTTGGTATACACTTGTTGGTAGCAGCACGAATCGAAGTGACTACCGTGTTGTAAAACTGGTCAATATCATTTACTGAGTGTATTTCTTTTGCCATAACATCTCGCAACATAGTATCCGAATTTAAGCAATCTCGGTATTTATTTAAAGTATCTAATTTTGTATTAGACCAATTTGTTTTACGAAATACAATATTGTCCTGTAATGTGAATTCAAGGCAACTAAACGAACAAATTATCGGACGATGTGACGAGATGTTAAGGCAAGTGTCGTCTACTATACTACATGACTCAAGTTTTTCCTTGTCTTGTACTTGGATCAATATATGGTCTATAAGGGTCTCGCGGTTACTATTGAACGGCACATTGCTAAACTCTGCACCGGTACACATCCCCAGAGACTCAATGGCTACCAAGTTATGACGTAACATCATATCAACTAGCATGTTACCCCTGGTATCCATTTCGAATCTGAGATTGGTGCCTTGAAGGGAGCTCTGTATTATAATCCCCCATTACCACCAGTCAAATTGTTCCCATGTCTATATATCTACATATTACATTGTCTATTTCTTCTAAACTGTCTCTATATGTCGCGAGTGAATGATTTTTACATGGCAAATATATTTGGATACATGTAATAACCAGGCTAGTCATGATTTCTATCCCTATTACATATCGTGAACGCAGGTCTAGTGTTGAAATGTTGTCATTTAAGCGCTTATGCCACAATATACCAATCCCACCTTTACCAACACGCCTACGACTCGGAATCATGAGATCTGGGTCCGCGATTCAGTAACTAGAATACGTATTATTGATACAGTCCAGGAATTGTAAATCGTATTCAAAAAGCCAATGTTCCGAAATTCCACATATGTCAGGACGCCTTTTGTCAAGAAGATCACTCAAATAACTTGCGCCAGACATAACGCATGTGGCATTCCACGTGGCGATATTAAGGTTGGTAATATGTGTACCCGCCATTGCTATTGTACATCGGTATCTGCGTCAATCGCCGAGAATCGGTTATTGCCATAATAACCGTTTTCGCACCACGTTTCGGCCGGGTATCGCGTATCGCGAGTGTACCCGCTATTTTCATTGATGTTTTTGCCTTCGTATCGCGATTTATATGCAGAATAAGGGACCCATGGTCGACATGTTACACCATTAGGCCAGAAATACGGGTCTTCTGAAATGAGATACGCATTTTCATCGTCTTCTATATTCACTTGAATAATAACATTTCCATATCTACAATTTCTCATTATTGACACCTTTGTCACGTTCGGACCACGTTTGTTTATGTAACGTGTGAGTTTCGATTCCGTGATTGATGGTCGAAACCCTCCGACGTAAAAACGTTTGGTACGATGTCTGACGTATTGTGAAAAATCGACGTCATCATCGTCCACGTCAATGGTGGCTGTATCCGCATTATAACCACTTCCGTTTTGTTGATACATATTGAAGGTACGTTGTCGTCTCTCGTTCGCGGAGGTAATCTCTCGGCGTATAATGCCAAAATTGATTTGCCGCTTTTGTTGACCGTTTTTGCGACGCGTATTAAATTGTCCGGTAGCTGAATCCTTTGTACGGTCGCGAACGCGAGCTGTAACAATTGTGGGAATTTTCGTGTTACCAAACGAGGAATTGTTTTCGCAGTCAGTCCTCTCCTCGATACCATTACACGGTAATTGTGGAAACAAAACGACGTTTGCGTCACTTGTAGATGCGTTATCACGCGGTGGGTGGGGTACACTGTCTACTATTGACGGTGAAGGCGGCGGTGATAGATTAGGCGGTCGCGGGCTAATACTATCTACGACTGCGTTAATGGTCGACGTCGGTAATAATTGTGGAACCAAATCGACGTTTGTGTCACTTGTAGACGCGTTATCACGCGGTTGGTGGGGTACATTCTTCACCATTAACGGTGAAGGCGGCGGTGATACATTAGGCGGAATAATACTATCTACAATTGTAGTAGCATTATTTTGCGTAACGTGTTCACTGGTCAGTTGGAGCAGGTGGGATTGAATATCTAATAGGGTCACGTGATTTGAATCGGCCGGCGTTGGATCCTCGTGCAATAATGATGTGTGTGCATTTGCTTGACGATCACACGGTGCGTGTGCCGTGTGACCAATGCTGCCCGATTCAAGGTCACGTGACCTCATATCATCAATACTATTGATAACCGAAGTTTGTAAAGCCATGTGCGCATCTTGTAGAGCTAACATAGTTAGCTTTAGTTCAGATACCGTTCCACTCAAAGTTTCAACACTCGATGTAATTATTGAAAGCTCAGAAATACGTCTGTAGACAAGGATGATTTAACGCCAGACACGCACATTTTTACAGTATTCAAAGTGTCACTGATAGTCTTCTCTACCAAAGACAATTTGCTGTTCAAGTCATCAAGTGATGTCTTCAATTGTTTTATTTCTGAATGTCTAATGTTTTCTGTAGCGGCTTGTCTCTGTTTAACGAGCAATAAATCTGCTTGCATACCGCACATATTGTCCTTCAACTGCTTTATTTCGGCGTGACAAGCGCATCGGTCGGGCATCTGGGCCGTCCGAGTATTGGATCTGGTCACGGAACTGGGTCTGGCTGGTCGTTTGGAGATTGAGAGCATATCCTTCAAACATGATATATATGCTCCTTCCACGATTGACAATAGGGTATGAATGTCTCGGGCCAGTTTCACAGCAGCCGAGTCGCCCTGGCGAGTGTTGACTCGGCGTTTCATCTCGCTATTGACGTCATTACCGTAAAAGCGTCAGACTCACGCAGTTGTTCGTACAGCATAATACGGGTTTGTTCGAGGTCCGTATCGGATTGATTGTAGTCCATCAGTATTCGGTCTACCAACATGTCGGTCGGTAGCTCTCGAACGAGCTTTAGGAGGCGGTGGTACTCGACAAGATCCGCCCCTGGACAACTGAGTTCATCGGTGTGATCCACTTCATGATTGGGGTCAAACGCCATCGGCGATACCGTTAAGCCGGGATTACTACAGTGCACGTAGCACGTCTGGATATACACTGCTTGGGAAACCAATAGGCCATATTCCCCCAGTTACAGGCACATTTCTAGAAAATAAGTTACGGCTATATATATATGTACGAGACCGATGCTCGTAGGCAACTCCTGGATTATCTGCCTTTCATCACACCAGGTGGCAGCATTATCTACTTCTTATTAACTCCAAAACGGCTATATATATGTACGAGACCGATGCTAGTAGGCAACTCCGGGATTATCAGCCCTTCATCACACCAGGTGGCAGCATTATCTCTTTCTTATTAACTCATTCATTCATTCAATCTTTATTTCCTCCTTTAAGGAGATTTAGCAGAAGTAACATACAATGCTATATACAGTACACGTAGAAAATATACAAACAGTTACATGAGTGATAATGTGATGAGTGTTGATATAGTTGTAAACCTACATCTGCGTGCTACCTAGGAGTATGTCAGTATGTGGTGCACCTCGACTGACCAACTGATCTCGGGGCATGTGTGGTAGTTCTAATAGTGGTGATTCTGATTGTATTTTATAATAATTCCAGCACAAAAATATTTACACAATTCCCTAACAGTTGATTGGTCCGTAGCAAGTCTCTGTCCAAAATTTATATCCCAGTAAACTCCCACGCTGAACTACTTTCCGTAACCGTGAGGCGCAGTTAAAATAATTCTTAAGCGGAAAATAAACACATTTTCTTGATGAATTTATTTCAAATTCTGGAATTATAAGGAATGAATGGCCTTTTTGTTGAATTTATCGGGGATATAAACTTGGAAAAGTCGCGGGAATACTGGACGAGGCCTTCCGGCCTTCGTCCAGTATTCCCGCGACTTTTCCAAGTTTATACCCCGATAAATTCCACAAAAAGGCCATTCATTCCTATAGTATATGCGTATGTACACATAGTTTGGTATGTCCCGGTTACAGCACCATTCCGTCTCATCACGTACTACACGTGTCATTGTCACAATCACAATGACTTCATTCTCCATGTTTTCGAATATCTAGCAATTACACCCTGAACATATTCCGCACAATATTCGCGATCATTCTAAAACAGTCAATTCGGCATGACAACAAAACATCATCCAATAATGTGGTGTGCGGGTGTTTCCCTATCAATACACATATCACGTGTTCAGTCGAACTGGAGCATAGTTCTTCAAACACCTCGAAACCATACACTAGATGTGTGTAGTGTTTGAATGTTTGAATCCGCGAAGTTAGATCGCAATCTGCTATAATGTGCTTTGCATTTTACCACAATGGGAGCATGTTTTTTCAATGTTTACTGGCTTTGTTACCCAACGTTGTGCCATAAGTTGCATTGTCTGCATGTTGTATGTGTCGTGTGTACACTTATACGACAATGCATGTGTATTTCCGTTGTGGTGTAGGTTCACAAATCGCATGAAGTCGGTATCTGCGGCCATGCAGGCTTGGCGTAATTGTTCTTGTTTTATGTTAACAGTGTTGTTTACTATTGTTTTCCACGAGTGCTTGCTCGGGAACAGTATTGTGTTTCTGTAAGCATTCAAGTGATCGATTAAATTGTATTTGTGTAATAATGTGTATATGTCTGGAATAAATCCCGTCATGTTGGGGCTGTTGTGGTTGCTATACATGTTTAGTTTGTAATGGAATATGTTACTCGATATTGTGGATGCCTGGGAAACACAGAGTTTTTTTGTAAAAATAACAGTTTTCTGCGATCGATTTCTGTCGTAATGTTCTGAATACCCAGCATCGCTTCACACATGTCTGATCGCATTAACGTTTTAAAGTTTTGAATGCGTTGTAGGCACATGTATTGGAGGGTATTCAGTTTCAGATGGTCCTGTTGGCAAAGATTGTTCCATACTTCACAGCCATATCGATGGTCTAGTAACATAAGGTCGTAACTTCTATGCTAAAGCATAGCACTTACGACCTTATGTTTCTAGACCATCGATATGTTAGCGTCGAAATTACTACTGGCTTGTACAGTTTCGTGGACACTATGTGATTGAGACCATTGGGTCGTACATCATTGGGTCGCAGCACTGCTTCCGTAGTTGCTCATGTATGTAATAGTTATAGTTCATATACATGGATTGCATTTTTAATATAATATTTATATTAAAAATTCAATATGTGAACTACATGTAGTTACACTACATACAGTGGGGTCAGCGATTAAGTGCACACACGAACGAACACGACAGGTTGGAACCAACCTGTCGTGTTCGTTCGTGTGTGCACTTACCCGCTGACCCCACTGTATAACATAAAGGCAATGGGACATTTGAAACATATTACAAACCTATAATATGTTCACTATTGCCATTATATTTCCTTTTACTCAGCTTATGAGTTCATAATTCCAGCACAACAATATTTACACAATTCCCTAACATTTGATTGGCCCGTAGCAAGTCTTTGTCCAAAATTTATATCCCAGTAAACTCCCACGCCGAACTACTTTCCGTAACCGTGAGGCGCAGTTAAAATAATTATTAAGAAAACGGAAAATAAACACATTTCTTGATGAATTTATTTCAAATGCTGGAATTATAAGGAATGAATGACCTTCTTTTTGGAATTTATCGGCGATATAAACTTGGAAAAGTCGCGGGAATACTGGACGAGGCCTTCCGGCCTTCGTCCAGTATTCCCGCGACTTTTCCAAGTTTACACCCCGATAAATTCCACAAAAAGGCCATTCATTCCTATAATATTGCATAAACTAAATAAAAGGTTCGTCAACTTTTCACAAATAGCCATAAGGTCTCAGATGCATATAATACCAACATATGAGGAAAACTGTAGCCGATTTCATCAAAATTGCAAAGTATACTTATCTAGCAAAGTATACTTTGAGGGAGCAATCATTGATTTTTCCGAAATTCATTATTTCATACAGAACTAATGATTGCATATATTTGATGATTAAAACTATGCAGAATTATTATACTGAATTTATTACATTATCACAGCCAAAATGGCTGTGATAATGTAATAAATTCAGTATAATAAAAATTAATAAATTTATCCTAAAATTGAAAATTTCTTCTCCTCCAAAGAATTTACTTTGCTAGGGAACAAAGTATACTTTGCAATGTTGGTGAAATAGGCTACTGATAATGAGCTTATAACGTATGGTTGTTAGTGGGCGAAATCCGTATGTCGTGCGATCTTATAGACGATTTCAATAAAGTTTACGACTCCAATTAGTGTTGGACAGACACACAAGCTCATGGTCAATTCCATACTGGTAATCAGCCCCATTTTGTAAACCATGTGACTCATGTATTAATATCAAGGCTAATATGAATGCTAAACTGTCGCTAAACTCTTTTGTTTTTAATTTGGCGGCCATTTTGTGCTTCAAAAAAATTCCACCCTAATTTTTGAATGCTTAGATACCTAAATGCAAAATCAAGAGAGAGTTTGCTTTTCACAAACAAATGACACGGACTTATTGTTAAGCCCAATCTAACCCCAACTAACAAGGCATTTAACAACAAAAATGTTGAACATTACTTCAGTAACCAAGAACCCAATTTTACAATTTTTCGGTACGAGGCGTTTAAAGGGGCCTTGTGCCGAAACGTTGGAAGACTGGGCTCTTAGGTACTGAAGTATTGTTCAATATACTCACACGCCTTGTGCGGAAACGTTCGAAGAGTGAGTTATTGGGTACTGAAGTATTGTTCAGTATACTCACACGCCTTGTGCCGAAAAGTTGGAAGAGTGGGTTCTCGGTTACTGAAGTATTCTTTAATATACTCACACGGGTTCTCGGTTACTGAAGTAGTGTTTAATATACTCACACGCCTTGTGCCGAAACATTGGAAGAGTGGGTTCTCGGTTACTAAAGTATTGTTCAATATACTCACACAGACATTGCGGTTCATTCTCGCCGAAGGACCACGTTCCGTTTGTATCACACTCGACGGTTGCCTCGGTGGAGTTCAGTTGGTAACCATGGTTACATGCGAACGTACAGTGACTTCCCCTGCTGTTGGCGGCGTCGCAGTCCAGTCGACCATTCGCCACGTGTAGCATCGGCGGGCACGTTGGGACTGAAAATTAAATAGCCAACCATTGAACAGCCTTCCGAAACGCGAAACTAGAACCTAATTCCCCAGTGACCTTGACCTTGAGCAGTCGGACATGAACTACCCGGGTTAGTGAGCCATCAATGCCAGCAAGACAAGGAGACAGTTTGGTGGACATGTAGCCAATTTCACCAAACATATTTATCTAGCTAAGTATACTTTGAGGGAGTAATCATTTTTATCCCGTCAACACAGTGCATATGTGCCGTGAAACACGGTGCCGTGAAACATTTTTGATATCCAGTCAATACAATTTTTGCATTTTACAGCCATTTGAAGGTGTTGACGGGATAAATAGAATAGTAGGTTAGTGCCGTGAATGGGAAAAAATATCTGGCGCGGCACGGAAACGGGATGTGCTCGGCAGAGCCTCGCCCATCCCGTTTCCTGAGCCTTGCCAGATATTTTTTCCCATTCACGGCACTAACCTACTATTCTCTATCTATTTTCCTTATTTTCTGAACCAAAGTATATGTTGTGACCACTCATTTGAACCGTCTCGGCGAGACGGTTCAAATGAGTGGTCACAACATATACTTCTGATGAGAAATAAAGAAATTCTTGAGCCTTGCCGGATATTTTTCCCCATTCACGGCACTAACCTACTATTCTCTATAGAACAACTGCATGTTTGATGATTAAAAGTATGCAGAATTATTATACTGAATTTATTACATTATCACAGTCATGATAATGTAATAATTCCAGCACAAAAATATTTACACAATTCCCTAACATTTGATTGGTCCGTAGCAAGTCTCGGTCCAAAATTTATATCCCAGTAAACTCCCACGCCGAACTACTTTCCGTAAACGTGAGGCGCAGTTAAAATAATTCTTAAGAAAACGGAAAATAAACACATTTTCTTGATGAATTTATTACAAATGCTGGAATTATAAGGAATGAATGGCCTTTTTGTGGAATTTATCGGGGATATAAACTTGGAAAAGTCCCGGGAATACTGGACAAAGCCTTCCGGCCTTCGTCCAGTATTCCCGCGACTTTTCCAAGTTTATACCCCGATAAATTCCACAAAAGGCCATTCATTCCTATAATAAATTCAGTATAATAATGTAGTTAGAAAATAGTTTATTTCATTACAATTGAATAAATGTATCCTTAAATTGAAAATTTCTCCTTCAAAGTGTAATATGAAATAGGCACTACCTATGACGGGCGACGTTAGTATATGAAACTAAATTTACCAATTGATAGCTTTACCATGATGTTAGTATGCTATAAACGGTACCGTAGTATATTGTAGTATTGCAGAACTACTTCCCGCAACTACCACGGTGTTACAACTTCTCTATTATAATTAAATGGTGTCATTGTCGCACTTCTCTGATTTGAACCAGTGATACAATTTAGATATTTCCGTTTCATATATAGTACATTAATAGCCTAGGCATAGTGGAGCGCGTGGTCGAGCGGTCTGAGGCGTCGGTCTGCTGATCTTACGATCGTGGGTTCGAGCCTCGCGTGCGTCGTGTCCTTGAGAAAGACACTTTATCCACACTGCTTCAGCCCACCCAGATGAAAATGGATACCGGCTAAATACCGGGAACATCAATTGTATTTGATTGTATTTGATTGTATGTACATGTACTTATGAATAAAAATAAGCCTCAGTATGAGGGTATACTGGCAAAAGCAAAGCATTATAGAAACTGTATTAGTACATTTACGATCATTTTAAGAAAAAATAACAAGGCTAAGAATCTTCAGTGATATTATTCCCAATTTTCGCAATCTCAGTCGTCATTGAGCACGACTGTCACTTCGAGAGTTATACACATTTTGCCCATTTTTGGTATGAATTGTGTTAAGTTTTACATTTACCTTTTTTGATTAACCCAGTGCTGTGTCAGATGTGTTTGTATCCTAGACTACAGCAACAGGTGCACTAGACGCACACTTGCAATGCATACTTTGTTCTGGTAGTCGTGTTCCCCAATTATCCCGGATCGCTTGACTATGTCTTGTATTTTTAAACTCACATCAGCGAAGTTAAGTGCAGCGTGACGGCTATAGAAATTATCCAGGTGTGTCCTTCCAGTGATGCTATTATTTTCTCGATCCCTGGTGGTCTTTGAGCACATTTTGACTATTTTTCGTATTAGTTTTGTCCTTTTTACATACAGCTTCACTTCAGCTGTTGGTAAGAGGTACTTGTGTCATGAACTGTCAATACAGCACAGGCCGTGACACAACCCAACAGGCGCAATACAACAGCAGTTACAATGCATAGTTTCTGTTAGTCATGTCCACAGAGTATCATGGATCGCTTGACTTTGTGGGAGACAGACAGACAGACGGACAGACGGACAGACGGACGGACGGACGGACGGACGGACGGACGGACGGACGGACGGACGGACGAACATTTGGGAGTTATGAGGCACCGCTATATAAAAGATCAAAGGGTTAGCTCCTAAATATCAAAGAGTTAGCTCCTAAATTTATGAGGCACCGACAATATCAAAGAGATCAAAGGTACTAACCCTTACCCTAAGCTCCTAAACCCCGATGTTGGGACGGACGGACGGACGGGGAGGACGGACGGGACAGGACAGGACAACAGACAGTACAGACAGACAGGACGGACGGACGGACGGACGGGACGACGACAGACAGACAGACAGACAGGACAGCGACAGACAGACACAGACAGACAGACAGACAGACAGACAGACAGGACAGACAGACAAGGACAGGGACAGACAGACAGACGGGGGCACAGACAGACAGACAGACAGACAGACAGACAGACAGACAGACAGACAGACAGACAGACAGGACAGACAGACAGACAGACAGACAGACAGACAGACAGACAGACAGACAGACAGACAGACAGACAGAAGACAGACAGGGCAGACAGAGGGACAGACAGACAGACAGGACAGACAGACAGAAGTCAGACAGACAGACAGACAGACAGACAGACAGGGGAAACAGGACCCAGGGGAACAGAGACGGGGGGGACCAGACAGGGGGGACCAGACTGACGGACAGGGGGACAGGGGGGGGGGGGACAGGGGGGGGGGGGGGGGGACCAGGGGGGGGAACAGGGACAGGAAAACCAAGGGAACAAGACAAGGGGGGGACCAGACAAGGGGACAAAGGGGGGGACAGACGGGGGGACAGGACAGGGGACAAGGACTGGAACAGGACAGGGATGGACCAGACAGGGGACACGGGACAGACAAAAGGGACAGGGACAGGGGGAACCCCCCAGAAGGGGGGACAGGGGAACAGGGGGGACAGACCGGACATACGGACGGACGGGAACGGACGGACCGGACGACGGACGGACAGACAGACAGACAGAACAGAACAGACAGACAGACAGACAGACAGACAGACCCCCAACAGACAGACAATAGACAGACAACAGACAGAGACATGGGTGTGGGAGAGAGAAAGGTGTTAAAATAAATACGGAATAATGAAACTCCATTTCGATGCAAATTGTTTTTCTTTTTTTTCCAATGCGCATTTAAGGCATTTCTACTCCGATCATTTAAAACGCATATTTTCAAGCGTCTCTCGTTGTGATAAAAGCAACTTTAGTCTTCCTAACGACTACACAATTTTGAAATGCAGTAAATTCGTAAGCTATATTCAGTATACTTACCGATGTTATCTACATTTTGTTTTAGAAGCAGTTGGCCATTCGGGCCAAATTATTCGTCGCTCGTATTAGTAATACCACGTGTCGTAAAAACACCTCCTGCTTGGTTTATTGGTTTACGGTAAAACAAATTTTACACTTCAATCATATGTTCAACCTAGTTTCACTGAATGGTAAGTTTTCATATACGCGTAACATAAAGCGGGCGACAAAGAGTCGCCCGTACTAAGCAAGATAAATGTACTTTGAACTTTCGGTAAAATCGGCTACTGGATCCAGCACAAACGGCGATATAAAGAAGTTGGAAACTGTTCACGGCACCTCCGCCATCACTACCGGAAAAAGCGATGCATACGTCTTATGTGTGGGCGAGACAAACTATGAGTCTTATGTAATAGACCAACAATGGGAACGCTAATGGGATACATAGAGGATATTATAGGAATGAATTACATTTTTGTGGACTTTATCGGGGTATAAACTTAGAAAAGTCGCGGGAATACTGGACGATGCGATAAAAAATTACAATTTAAAAAAAAAAAAAAAAATAAAAAAAAAAAAAAAAAAAAAAAAAAAAAAAAAAAAAAAAAAAACTTTTTTATTTTTACTTTTTTTTCGAAAATTGTAATTTTTTAAGGCCTCGTCCAGTATTCCCGCGACTTTTCCAAGTTTATATCCCCAATAAAGTCAACGAAAAGGCCATTCATTCCTTATAATTCCAGCATTTGAAATAAATTCATCCAGAAAATGTGTTTATTTTCCGTTTTCATAAGAATTTATTTAACTGCGCCTGACGGTTACGGAAAGTAGTTCGGCATGGGAGTTTACTGGGATATAAATTTTGGACAGAGACTTGCTACGGGCCAATCAAATGTTAGGGAATTGTGTAAATATTGTTGTGCTGGAATTATTAGAGGATATTCTATCGTACATTTTGAATAGCGGGAAATAATACACGAGTGTACGTCGGCTTCCGCGTAAGCAACGAGTGAGCGTAGCGAACGAGTTGCTTGCACGTACGCCGACGGACACGAGTGTATTATTTCCGCTATTCAAACATGTACGGTGGAATATCCTATTTATTACACTTCCACGGCGGATATATATGCACATTTAGTCTATTTTTGAGATTATAAACAATGAACTGTAATATGCGCATGAATAGTTACACAATGACGCATAATGTGACGTCATGTAAACTTTTTGAAATCCAAATTACGCAGCTGTTTCTATGAACCAGATATATTTGACTGCATGTTTGGAATGTGTTCAATCACATTAACATTCTAGATTAGTCGAAACCCTTTCCAAGTTTTCAAATAACTATATTTTGACTGTAATCAAAAGTAAACATTTTG
>CM055271.1:65746272-65846557 GCA_029237695.1 Conchocele bisecta | reverse complement strand
TAATTACATTTAAAGCAACTTTAACTTTAAAATGTCTCAGTACGACCTTGACCTTGGGCAAAGGTGAAAATGATGGGTGCTGGGCTCTGGAATAGAAAGGTATTATTCTATTACATGTATGTGCCAAATATGAAAGCTGTAACCCAAAGCCTTCCATAGTTAATTGCATTTAAAAAAGACGTTAACCAACGACGACTACGACGCCGGGGGGTATGGCAATGGAGTGTTAAACGAGGTTCAGTGTGTCATTGACTGATTGGCGAACTGTAAACCTGGGATAAGACGGTACACATTTATATCTGATCTGGGTTGACCCTGGTTGTAAATTCCATAAGCCTCATTTTTTCTAGTTAACAGTTATATCGTGACTGCTAACTACAGTTGAATAGTATGGTTAACTATTTGCTGTGAATCAATCTGTACCTACTAATACTTGTACCAGAAGAACAGATTGTCTTTTGCAAAAAAATAAAATATAATACATTCACAGGAAAATGCTATCGATGTTATAAAATAAATAAATGTGTCTACATGAATGTACCTACCCACACCTTGATAAAATATTTTATGGTTGGCCTGATGTATAGTGATCATAGATAGCACATGCAGCTTATTTAGTTTACAGTATTTTGTTAATTAACCCTTTCACCGCCAAGTAAATTAATAGACTTGTGCATGCTAATGCTTTCAAGCGATTTCATTGGTCCTTTCAACTTTTCAATAGGTGTGTTTTATTTAAAAATATTATAATTATCGTCAAACAGTGCAGATCCTGATGAGCCTCCTCATCTGGATATATACTGTTTGTATATGTTGGAATAGTGACCTGTGGCGGTGAAAGGGTTAAGGCACATCCTAAATGTAAACAGATAATAAAAAAAGTATTACCGTTTTCCGCTTCATCTTTCCAAAGACTGGGGAATTAGACATGATTCAACGATGTATCGGTAGCTGAAACAATGTAAATCAAGGTATGAGGCTACTGATAATATTTGGCAAAGATCCGTATCAGGAGACATTTTCATGGACGTGCCATATATTTTGAGAACATTAGGTAAATGTCGCCAAATCAATGCTAGGTAGCTACTGGCGAAGTTTGATGAAGATCCCACAGACCAGGAAATATATTTAATGGTGTTTAACGACTTTTCAACGGCTTGGGTTATTTTAGGCTGGGCCATCGGTGTCAAATCTCATATGTACACTTTATAGAGGAGGGAGAAGGGGGTGGGGGATACAGGGCTGGTGGGAATCCGGTATGGATGAAACCCATTTGTTACTCTTCACTAAACAATATATATTCTGCATAATGCAATGTGCATAATGGTTGGGGGGGGGGTGGGGGGGGGGGGGGACTGGGGGGGGGGGGATTGAGGGGACGCGGGGCAACCCCCGGGAAAATTAAATACTTTCTCTGTCTAATTCCCGCCTGTCGGGATTTTTTTTTGCTGTCTAATTCCCCGCGTATGCCGCCGCAGGGTCGGTTTGTGGGTGTTGGATGATCATAAATGTGTCGTAATCTTTACTTACTACAAGTAATATATATTCTGCATAATGCAATGTGCATAATGGATGGGGGGGGGGGGGAGAGGGGACGGCGGGCAACCCCGGGGAAATTAAAATACTTTCTATGTCTAATTTCCGCCTGTCGGGATTTTTTTGCTGTCTAATTCCCCGCGTATGCCGCCGCAGGGTCGGTTTCGGGGTGTTGGATGATCATAAATGTGTCGTAATCTTTAATTACTACAAGTAATCTGTTGGCGATGGACGCGTGCGCACCAAAACCAAATTCAACAAAGTAGCGCCAGCGCTCTAGATAAGGATTTATTCATTGAGTATTTTTACTCCATGATATTTTTTTCAATTGGGTATTTTCAATTATCAATTGGGTACCTTAAATTACAACCGTTACCCCATTGTGTAAAATTGAATAGGGTATTTTCCAATTGTGGTATCAAAATGTGCAATAAACATGGCTACACAAAACATTGAATACGCGCATGTGACATCTTTTAGTGTTAGTTAAAACTAATTAGAAATTATGTTTAATTGGGCCTTTGCTACGTCTGTTTTCTCCACGTTTTGTTGAAGACATATTTAACGCGGTCTGTCAACTCTTAAACAATAACATCCAAAGTATATCCGAATGAAAAGAAACTTAGTCTATTTGCACGAACTCAGACGTTTCGCATCACAAACGTTTCGGACTAGGGTCGAGTCAGCCATAATTATCCTTATTTTTTCGTCACATCTCAAGTTCAAAGTAGTTACTTACGCGTCGTCATTTATAATACTAATACACATTTATTAGTATTCACATATCAATTATAATTTTCAGGGGAAACAATTTCTCTAAGTCTTGATAATATAATTTAATTTCCCTTTCATCATATTGTGTAAAACTAAAATGAAATTTGTTAATTGTCCCAAAATATACCCCACCCACTTTTTGATACAGTCAACTCGCCATTACAGTCCATTAGCCTATCTAATTAAATATATAATGATATATATTTACATAGACATATTGTATTATTATCAATTTGATACTTTACTTTACCGAACAAAGTCTAGTATGTTAGAAATTTACTTTATTTTCGATCTTGAAATAACCGAGTTTCGGACGACGCCATTTTGGATTTGAAAGTATTCCGGTTCATTAGTGAAATTGTATGGATTACTAAAACCTCTTTTTAAAACAATACTCCGTTTGAATATGGCTCTATAGCTGACGGTTATGGATTATGAACATATGTATGTGTCAGATTGCATTAAAAAATCAAGCGAAATCAACTGTTATACCTGTTTTATCTTCAATTTGTTTTTAAAAACAATTGGCAAACGTCTATTTTTAGGATCTACGGGAGAATCTTCCAGAATTCCCTGACCTTTGATCACTTTTCTCAAACGTGTGTGATATTCTGGTTCCCAATTCGCTCATTAATATAGTGTATTTGACCAAAATAAAACGGGTCCAAGTCTGGGCCGTAATTTTACATTTATGAATATTCATGAGGTACCGGTCACGTGGGTCATGTGACAGCCTTGAGCATCGCTAGTTAAAGTTTTTGAAGCACCAAGTATGTGACCTTGACCCTGGGCTTGGCGGGGGCAGGACAAACGTGGATTTGGCACAGTGCGGTAGAGGACCATTAGAGCAATGCATATATGAAATATGAAGCTGATCCGTGAAAGAAAACAGAAATTATAAGATATTTACCTGAGCGTTAAAGTTTTTGAAGCACTAAGTATATGATGTTAACCCTGGGCTTGGCGGGGGCGGGACGAACGTGGATTTGGCACAGGGCGGTAGAGGACCATTAGAGCAACGCATATATGAAATATGAAGTTGATCCGTGAATGGAAAGAAAAATTATAAGATATTTACCTGAGCATTAAAGTTTTTGAAGCACCAAGTATGTGCCCTTGACCCTGGGATTGGCGGGGGCAGGACGAACGTGGATTTGGCACAGGGCGGTAGAGGACCAGAGCAATGCGTATATGAAATATGAATATGATCCATGAAAGAAAACAGAAATTATAAGATATTTACCCGAGCGTTAAAGTTTTTGAAGCACTAAGTATGTGACCTTGACCCTGGGCTTGGCGGGGGCAGAACGAACGTGGATTTGGCACAGGGCGGTAGAGGACCATTAGAGCAATGCGTATATGAAATATGAAGCAGATCGGTCGAAGGATGAAGAAATTATGATACATTTACCCGAGTGTTAAAGTTTTGTGACGGACGGACGGACGGACGGACGGGACGCACGTTCCTACGAATGAATACTTGTTGTATTTTTACTGTATAAAAATACCCAACAAGAGTACCCAACACTATCCTAACCCTACCCAATAAGATCCTCGTACAACAAGTACCCATTCGTGTGTGCGGACGGACGGACGGACGGACGGACGGACAAGGGTAACACTAAATGCCCCCTCCACTATCGTGGTGGGGCATAACAATATTCCAAAGGGTGTTCGAGTTATGCTCTGGATACAAAATCAGAGCACGATACAACAAAGGGAGATAAGTCAACAAGAATTCCGCGGAATCAGATGCCTCGCCTTGTCTTCGAGCCTGGGCCCGAAAGCAATTTTCACTGGCCCGAACATATTATACAATTATTGACTAGTGAACCATAGAATAATAGATTATATTCTATGGCTCACTAGTCAATAATTGTTTTATTATATGATAATAGTCTGTATATAGCACTTACGACCT
This sequence comes from Conchocele bisecta, assembly GCA_029237695.1. NCBI lineage: Eukaryota > Metazoa > Mollusca > Bivalvia > Lucinida > Thyasiridae > Conchocele > Conchocele bisecta. The sequence continues at coordinate 65,842,326 of CM055271.1, read as the reverse complement.
TATGCTACTAGACAAAAATTGAAAAAGAATTTGAAAAAAAAATGGAAAAAAAATGGAAAAAAAGTTTAAAAATTAAAAATAATAATGCTTGCTACTGGAGCCCAGAATTTTTTTAAATATCCTATATTTATCTACATATCTGCACAGGTCCACATAATGCCACAATATTTTCAACACAGTTTACGGAAATGTAATACAAAAAAAAAAAAAAATTTAAAAAAATAATAATAATGCTCGCTACTGGAGCCAGAATTTTTGTTAATAGTCCTATATTTATCTACATATATCTGCACAGGTCCACATACTGCCACAATATTGTCAACACAGTTTACGGAAATGTAATAATGTACCTGTATAAATTACCTGTAATAAGTTAGTGGTCTCAGTTAAAAAATTGAAAAAGAATGTAAAAAATAAAATGGAAAAAGAAATTAAATTAAAAAAAAGAAAAAGAATAATGCTCCCTACTGGAGCCCAGAATGTTTTTTAATAGTCCTATATTTATCTACATATATATACACAGGTCCACATATTGTCACAATATTTTCAACACAGTTTACGGAAATGTAATATAATCATTTACCTGTATAAATTACCTGTAAGTGGTCAGTGGTCAGTTGCACATGCTAGCACATGCACAGGTGAATAGTCTGTATATAGCACTTACGACCTTATGCTACTGGACAAAAATTGAAAAATAATTTGAGAAAAAAAAAAAAAAAATGAAAAAAAACAAAAATGGAAAACAAAAGTTTAAAAATAATAATGCTTGCTACTGGAGCCCAGATTTTTTTTTTTTTTTTTTTTAATAGTCCTATATTCATCTACATATATCTGCATAGGTCCACATAATGCCACAATATTTTCAATGTAATATCCAATGTAGTACATGGTTCTCCCAGTTTCTATTGTTCTCTCTACAGGTAAGGTCTACAGAGCACACGAGAAAAAGTGTACAGAGCAGACGAGAAAACAGGTCTTCAAGCATTATTGTCCAGTTTGTAGAGTGCGCAAAACAAAAANAAAAGGGAGAGGGAGATAACTCAAAAATTAGCTACGCAAGAGTTGTCATTCTTGTGCGCGACACACCTCCGGGTCGTGGTCTATGCATGTGTGAAGTTTCATGAAAATATTCCAAAGGGTGGTCGAGTTATGCTCCGGACAGGAAATCAGTGAGCGAAAACAAAAAAGGGAGATAACTAAAAAATAGCTATGCAAGAGTTGTCATTCTTGTGCACGACACACCTTCGGTTCGTTGTGGTCTAATTGAATGTGTTAAGTTTCATAAAAATATTCCAAATGGGTGGTCGAGTTATGGTCAATCAATGCGCGAAACAAAAAGGGAGATAACTAAAAAATTAGCTATGCAAGAGTTGTCATTCTTGTGCGCGACACACCTTCGGGTCGTGGTCTATGCATGTGTGAAGTTTCATGAAAATATTCCAAAGGGTGGTGGGGTTATGCTCCGGACACGAAATCAGTGCGAGAAACAAAAAAGGGAGATAACTCAAAAAATAGCTATGCAAGAGTTGTCATTCTTGTGCGCGACACACCGTCGGGTCGTGGTCTATGCATGTGTGAAGTTTCATGAAAATATTCCAAAGGGTGTTCGAGTTATGCTCCGGACAAGAAGTGTCTGCGGCGGACGCGGACGCGGATGCGGACGCGGCGCGCTGTCAAATCCATAGTATCCCCCGACGGAGTCCGGGGGATACAATAATTGCTCAAGGATGCCAAGGTGGCACTCGGCGGATTCTGATTCAGGAGACTCCAAAGTACTAAAATCAATCAAAAAACATTAGTAGTACCCTAGCGCAAGGTTGTGCCAAATATCCTGGGACCCACTTCCTAACTAGTTTGTTCGATGAGCTCAAGGGCGGCATGACATCAGGAAAGCAGACCGGTGGACCAAAATCCATGAGACTCATTGATGAGTTTTTCATGGTCCTCATGCGCCTAAGATTATGACTTTTGTTGGAAGATTTAGCTGAAAGATTCCATGTGTCTGTGGGTACATGTAGTACAGTAGTTTTTAACAGGTGGATCAACTACATGGACTCCAGTCTGAGCTTCTTAGTCAAATGACCTTCCCGTAAGAACATTACTGACACCATCCCTCGCAGATTTAAATCAACAATATCCAAAATGTAGGATCAGCATAGACTGCACAGAGATTCGCACTGAAACACCATGCTCTTTACAGCTGAAGTCGCTACTTTATAGTGATTACAAATCACATATGACATGGAAGTCGTTGATTGGAATTAGTCCAGCAGGCATTGTGACATTTGTTTCGGACTTATACCCTGGTAGCATAAGTGATAAGCAGATAACACAAAAATCAGGACTTGTTGATATATGTGAAGAAGGGGATGCAATTATGGCCGACAAAGGGTTTTTAATCTCTGATTTGACAACACCTAGAGGTGTAGAACTTTTTAATACCACCCTTCAAGAAAAAGAAAAGGCAGTTTTTGCACCATGAAGTTGAAGAGACAAAAACAAATTGCAAACCTGCGAATTCATGTTGATCGAGAAATGGAACGCATTAAGAACTTTCGTTTTGTTCAAGGCACTATACCAATAACCATGTCTGCTCAAGTTATGAAAATCTGGAAAATCTGCGTTAGACTGACAAATTTGTTGCCACCCTTGGTGTTAAATAGATGAATACATTGTTGATACCTTGAAAATAAAATCAGTTGTGTAATTATGAAACTTGTATTTTTAACATGTTTAATGACTATGTCGGTGTCATAACGTTCTGGTACACACGGCTTGGCCACAATCAGGGCTCAGTAGAACCTTTCACTTTTAGACAAAAATCAACTTCTTTTTCCAGCTCCAAAGTTATTACCAAACTAAAATATTATATATCATGCATATTTACCCGAAATATCAGTTACATAGCTATCACAGTTTTTTCGCAATACGGGCTGGAAGTTGGTTGGTAAAGGTCGTCACAGACTCTACACAGTTGGTGAAATGTATTTTTTAATTAATAATTGCTTTTACAAAAACATGATTTATGTGGCAAATGTGCTATTTACAATTAAGTATATGCTAATGTGATTGTATCTCAATAATTTTTTTATAAAATTTCCATCAAAAATAGTTATTCCTCGACAATTGAAATTTGCATCATTTTAAAAAAAAAAGAATTACTGTTCTCTCTGTTCTTTGAAATCATAACTAACCCCTATCTTAAGAAAGACATTAATAAATGGATAGTTTCGTGGTAATCTGTAATACAGTACTCTGATATATGTATCGTATTGTGCAGGTGTAGTCACGTAGTTTAATAGTTATTGAGTATCGAATACGTGTATGAAAAGTGTCACAGACTCTACAAACGGGACAATACATTAATTATGCTGTAAATAACAGAAACATCCTAGCTACTGTGCGCTTTTTCCATTCTAGCGATGTATAATAGTGTGTGTGTAGCTATAGATAGTGATAAACAGTAACATTACAATTTACAAAACTGCTGGATACGCAAAATAACTTAAACAATATGGTTATTTTTTTCATAAAAGCGCTTGAAATCACATGTATCCATTATCAGAGTATATAAAAAGATAGTGAAATGCACACATACCTACTGGTTCAAACATGAACACATTTATTAATATAGACAAATAAGTTGCCGTGCTCACAATTAAACTCATTTAATCCAATGTCACAGACTCTACCAAAAATAGAGTAAAAAACCATAAGGGGGGCAATGAGCAAGGAAGTATTGTTCAGTGGTTATCATGGATCCCTTGACATTGTCGTGTTATATTTAAAGTAGTAATACCATAGGCACACATGCTTTGGATATAAATAAAACAAATCATCAGTGTTTATACGAACTAACTTTAATGAAGAAACGAAACACGAAATTCAAAACGTCTTGACCACACCGCTATCATTTACTACATGTAGCTGTCCGTCCGGAAAAAGTAGCACTGCTCATGATCCCGCTGCAAAATGCAGCACAGTTTGTCTCTGCTTGGTCATAATTGTTGGCTGAGGCAAAATGCTTATAATGGAGCTTTTAGGCTCCCATGACACGTCAGACTTGTTATATGCTTATATTTGTAATGGTTGATATTTTTGGTAGAGTCTGTGACGCCAGGCATTGAATTGAAATATATTGCCAGTAATAATTAATTCTTAGTATATATGACTGCAATTAAGCTTCAGTTCATTGTGTGCTAGTTTGGCAACTATAATAGATTTGAAAAGTGCTTGCGTATGTCAAATGCATGTATCAAAGTCTTTATATTTTTACACATGAACAACTGAATAAAAAGCTATACAATATGAGAAATTTCATTATTGTATTGAATTTTGACAGTATTATGAGTATGCAGTATGGTATACAATCACTAGATTCAATATTATGTTACAAAATGTCTTGCCAAGTAGTTTTAACGATTTTTTTTATAATTCAAGTAATTGCGTCACAGACTCTACAAGTCACAGACTCTACATTTTCATATATTAGGAGGATGGTGATGTTTCAAGGGATTGATATTATAATAATTGTTATTTCCATAATAGAGTGTGGGTTCTCGAACATGGTACAAATATATTTGAACTATATATTAAGCATAAAAAGTTATTTGGGCGTCACAGACTTTACATGTTTTTTATGAATAGTTAGTGTTTGAAAGAGCGGTAACAAAATTTTTTTTTCGGGAATAAGATATATTAATTTTAATCATAAATTTGTTTATTCAATGTGGTTAAGTAGCTGATCTCGAGTCATTTGCACCATACTATATGTCCTTTGTCTCTTTGTTATTATATATTTATTAGTAAAGGGGGTAAATCATCTCAAATCTATAACGAACCATGCCTACAGCTAACTTCCAGCTATAATCTTATTTGTTTAGGTATTATGATAATATAAACGACAGTTGATAGGTAATTGAATCGGCTACAAAGTGGTATATACTAACAACATGAGCTTATTAAGTATCGTTTAATTAAAAACAACTAAAAAGTAACTTTTTTCAAGTGAAATGTCATAACGCTGAAATTGGGCTAAAAATCACACGAAAATTGGCAATATTTTTTTTATAGAAGCTGCTGCATATTTTTTTTTTTTTGGGTTTGCGAGATTGAATACTAAAGTGTATTTCCATTGCTAAAATACATCTCTTTGTCATATTTGGAAAGAGATAGAACACTATAACATCCAAAAATAATCTAATGAGCCCTGATTGTGGCCAGGCCGACAGTACTCAAAATCAGACCGTTTCATTGGCCAAGACTGAGCATAGCTCGTCCTTGAATAAATTGATTGAGTATTGATGTTTAACTGCCTATCAACAGCTAATGTCATTTAAGGTCCAGGGTCCGAAGTTACAAAACATTTTTAGTACTCAACTTGGAATAATTCTCAATTTGGAATCAACACATATTCATGCTCGGATCATACAAGTACAAGTTAGACAAGTTGAGCACAGTTCCAAGTTGAGTACGGAAAACGTTTTGTAACCTCGGGTCAAGTTGGACTACCCCATGTTTAACCTCTGTTAAAGGTACATGCCCACTCAGTAGGCACAACATGTTCTTTGTAGGAATTAAATAAGAGTATGATTGTGTAAATGTTCCACCAGTTATAAAACTTACGAGTGCCCGCTATATCAGGCTATTTTCATACGCAAATGAGGCATGCTATTTTTTAGTTATTTATACTAATAAAATGTGTCACCCGAAAAAATTACATTTTCGGCAGATTATAAAGAATGATCATTGCACATCAAAAAAATAAATAGTAATGCCCGTTAACATTTTAAGGAAACACGGTTATCGCCCCTGATATAAGTATGGACATGTTCGTCTGATATAAAATGTATAATAATGCCAATCAATACGTGGGGTAATGGTGAATGATTATTTATTTTGCCAGAAAATGTCTTAGGTGATGTCTCTGATATAAATAATAGTTTGTGCCTACTGAGTGGACAAGTACCTTTAAATTAGAACTGAATATTTACAAGAAAAATATATTCAGGCCTGAAGTTACAAAATCTCGACTTTACTTTTTCTGTCCATACCAGTGATATCACACCGGGGTCACTTAGCTCCAACCACCAAGTGTACTATGATTAGTATTAATTATATTACAATTTTAATGGGGCTGAAAATGTACATGAGGGCTAAACCATGAAAGTCGGCATTTCATTGAATATGATGGATTATTGGTGTTTAACAGCTTATTGACAATTAAGGTCATTTGAGGCCGGGCCAATGGGGTTATCCCTTAATTAACCTGTATGTGGCCAGTAAAAATGAACCGACATGGTTTAATTACCGGCACGCGTTTCCGACTGACCATTATTTCCAAAAATAAAAAGTTGGGAGTTTTTTAGAATCATCTCATTCAGACGAATCTAAAAAACTCACAACTTGCCATTTTTGGTGATGAAATAAGAACAAAATACCCAGAACAATTTGTAAAATTATGCACCTTAACTGAAGCTCTGAGATTTATTATTGGTGTTTAAATGTTTAAGAACATATCAACAGCTAAGGTCAGTTAAGGCTAATGATTTGGGACTATCCATATTTAACTCTTTACATGCCGGGTAAAATAATGGCTAAAAATAGTTCAAATTTTAACGCAGACGAAATTTCATTATGATTGTTTCTTATTTCTCTCTGAAAAACTATGGAAATATGTTGTGGAATTTCCTTTGAATTCTAATGAAATTCCACTTCATATTTGGCTGTTATTTTCGCCGCTAGCGTGCAAAGGGTTAAAGGGGGCATACCAGGATTTTCAACTTGTTTGAAAATAAATAACATATAATAAAAATGTGTGTTCATCATGGACGCGTGTAAAGTGATTAAATTGAAGATCTATGATGATACAATTAACGCTGTTTTTTTCTTCTATTTTCACTAATATTCATTCCGACACTTTCACATTTCGATACTGTTTCTTCATTCGTAGCCAATACTTCCTCCGGGCAGCTGGCTCGTGCTTTATACCCCAAGTCATGTATTTGTTTGTTATTTTGGATGGGTACATAATCCTTTTCAATGGCCCTTCAAGGGGAGTTTTTACCTTCAATGACGTAACTTCACCAAAGTTGGAGGCAATAACACGCATTTTCCTCTCGTCTCCCCAAACAACATTTCCCCCCTGGCCTCACGTTAAACGTTCCACAGTCTCACACTCTTCTCCTTTCAGTTGTAATCAATTCATTATGTTGTTCATATCTTCTTGAACGGTTTCACTCTTCATGTCGATATTGTCTCTGTATTGATAATTAACCATCAAGAACTGCGGAACTTGTTCCTCTCCAAGTTCATTCTCACTTTCAACACAATTAAGAAGCCAGCCGGCTTAAGGATTGCATGCGGACAGTTTTATACGAAATTTATCTTCTGAAACAGAATTTTTGAACAATTCCTTAACTATTTTCTTCTTTGGTGTAGTGTCATTTCTAAATTTCTTAAATGTTAATTCACTGGACTTCTTTGGTGTAAGTTTTCTCTTCCGTGGATTGTTAAATTGGTCCCAAACACATTTATTTGACGTTGCCACAATGGTTCCATCTTCCTTCTTAGTGACGCCCCGTGCAGGCACCGGGGCGGGATCAACTGATCCTGAGAATAGTGCTGCAGTAGCCATTGCTTGTCGTAAAAGGCGACTAAACTGGCTTAACGATTGGGTTCATACTTTCCGGAACCCACTATACCGGATTTGGCCCTCATGTACATTTTTGGCTTTCTTGTATGTGAGAGTTGAGTCGGGCTATGCCCCATATATAAAAGTAAGATTAGCGCTAATCCTATTACTTTTAGGGGATGGGATAAATGATTCTGGTGTGGCGAGGGCCTGGCACCAGATCAGGTTGTTTCTAATTTCAGGACTGAATATATATTTTGATTGTAAATATTGAGTTCTGAAGTTGGGATTTACCCCCTTGGACAGGTGGATATGGGACTCGACCCCGTTGACCCGTCTGCGTGTAGACTCCCTGAGGCTTGTACCTCTATGTCAGAAAAGCGGACGTTAAATATACGTTACTATCACTCACTCACTCCACCCTTCTTAGTGGAAATGTCGACCAGGGCACACATGAGTGCTCCAATGTGGTTGCACGCTTCACCGCTTCTGAAAATAAGAAATAAAAATATTGTTAACCCTTAGATTGCTACTCACAACAATTGTCGTCTGCTGTTGCTTTTATATCTTGCCTTATTTCTCAATAGAAACATGGTTTGACAGCACTTCAGAATCATTTCCAATGGAAATGATTCTGAAGTGCTGCCAAAGCATGTTGTAAATTATTCTAAAGTGCTGTCAAAGCATGTTTTTGATGATAAAAATGGAAAATAGAAAATAAACAGCAGACGACAAAGAAAATAAGATAGCGGTGTAAGGGTTAATAGACTAATGCAATATGCAGTAGATCTATTCACAAATTCCTGAAAAATCATCAAATGTAGCTGTGCTTGTGTAAAATTTTCTAATTACACACCTGTGTAGACCGGTAAATATACATGTGTACACATACAGTTGAGTTAAATATTCACAAACTCCTGCATTATTTTCATTTTGATGCTTGCAGTATACTAACAAACATAAACTGTTGTTGTTTTTTTATGAATTTTCCCGGTCCTTTCACATGTTTCAAGATAGATTTTCGGTAATTTCTTGCATTGGAAATTGGTGTAAATGTACCCAGATAAGATGGCAACAATGATTTTCAGTGTGAAAATGATATTCAGACAATCACAACCATATGACATAGTTGCGGGACATAACTCGGTAAACATCAGTAGTTCCCATGGGTGTCACCAGGTTCCACAACAGAGCGGTTCGAAATATACCTTCATCATTGTGTTTCCAGCCTAGACCCAGACCAGTCTGCGCATATGCACAGTCTGGCCAGGGTCTTCACTGGTCGCCATACAGTGAATTAATGGACTGGGGGGGGGTCGCTCGAACCCCTTGAACCCTCTTTAGCGACGCCCTTGGTTACATCCCACAACTACCAGACATATAAATAACAAACAACTTTAATTACAAAAATAACACTCACCCTGCTGTACAATGACAGTCTGCAGAATGGACCTGGCCGGTGACCTTCGACAGGCAGAGCCAAACATAATGGTCTGGATTGTTTTTGGCGTTGGCAGTTGACAATGATGGCATAACCTTGCACTTTATAAAATAATATTCACATGTTTCATCAATCAGGTGGTACATGATACTGTGTACATGTCTGTCTGTATGATACACCTTTGACCTTAGCTGTTTCTTGGTGTGCATCTTAAGAACAAAGTAATTGTAAATGTCATTATCACTGAAGGGGAATGTCCATTAAATCGCTATTCCAGGATTCCATTCTCAGGATGGGGCAGCCTCTCACCAAGCGGGGTCACAAGTTTCTCGCATTTTCGTTTCTCAAACTTCACTTCACTTCCGCGTTTCTGTGCTCCTCGTTTCGATCTATTAATCCCGACTTTTGCACACCTTTTGCACGCAATACAAGTTCAAGCTTCTTCCCTGACACATACTGATTGTGAAGCCATAAATAATCTTTCAATTGTGACAAACTTAACTTATCAATTTCGCTATCGAACAGGTATCGATTGTTTTCTTTACACGCCTGATCGGACATTGTAAATACTACCCAGCGGAATTTCTCGCCTCCTTTAGGAGAGTATTCAAGAACGGTAACTCAATTACTGAAAATGGCTATACTATAGGGTGGTAACTGAATAACATATGGTAGATAGGGTATAGCATTGTGTGCGCTCGCTGTAATATTTGGTGTCGATCTCATAGCATCCTGTCAGTTCCTCATAATTGCAGTAGGCTCATTCGGACCCTCTCGGTTGGTGTCCTATTGAACAACAACAACAACAACATTTTGGAAAACGCATGCGGTACGATAAAGCAAATGTTTTTAACATTATTACACTACTCATCGCACAAAACAAGTCCATTTTAAGCTCTGGCGACCTATTAGTAATGATTCTAGAAGACTACTACCAAGGTGGCATACAAAACGACATGTTGGTGGGAAGTTCACGCCAGCGTATTGAAATCATTTTAGCCTATATTCGGACAGTCAAGTAGTCGGCACAGTACTTGCGTGATCATGATGATATGTTAAACGTTGTTTACCATGAAAAGCTACACAGTCCAGCGTATCAAACATGTCAATCAGTCAATATACCATTATACTATCCATACTTTGGTGCTGGTGTCATTTGAATGACCTCGAGCATTTCCTTCCAGCAAATGGCGTTAATAAGGGTGTGAGATCACGTGGTATTGGAAATGTGTTACGTAATGTTTGACATATTTTTGGAGTACATATAGTTGCCACCCCGTCCATCCGTCCTTCTGTCTGTCCGGATTTCCGTTAAAAAAGTTTTTCCATGTACCCACTATCTTAGTTGCTAGTTCTAAGTTTCATACATGTAACTACGCAAAAAACACCATACAGTCCGTAAAGGTTATATACAGCAATAGGTAACCGTGCTGGTGTAATTTGAGGGACCTTGAGCATTTCCTTCCAGCAAATAGTGTTAATTCCCTATATACAGATATAAATTCATTACAAGGGGTAGAACTGATTTTTTGTTACTGCCAAGGTCCCTAAAATGACACCATCACCCAATATAACATAAATATAACCGTACGCCCTCGCAACTACCACTATCTCTGTAACCGTAAGTCGGATTGGCTTGAAACTTCATAGTCTTATTAGCTTATTAGTCTTCATCCATAATTTCATTCTGTTGCCCACACGTGCGGACCCCTTTGCCCAAGGTCAAGGTCAAATTACTTAGACGTTTGCGTTAATGTTTTTGTCAAATTTTTTATAAATGTTTTTGTGTACCCAGTATCTCATTCTCTGTAACCGTAACTCTGATTGGCTTGAAACTTCATATGCTTATTAGTGACTCATAGGCATTATTGGATGCAAAAACACGATGCAAATCTACAATTAAATTGTTTTTTTTACTAATCTGTTGCATCACTTTCTGGGCATATCTAAGAGACAGTGCCTTTAACATGTGTGTTCTGAAAATGTAACATTTGGGGTAAATTGCTTATAATTTTCGTTTCCTTTCACACAACTTCTTGATATTTCAAACATGCATTGCTCTGTTCAAAACTCCTTTACCATGCTGTGATGAATCCTTGAAACCTGATATTGACCTTGGCTCCACTGCGGGTGAGACACTCACCGGTGATCGCCTTGTTTGTATTAGTTGCTGTCCTTAAAAACATGTTAGAGCTTGATTGTGATTATGCATGTGATCAGGTTCTGCAGTGGTTGCAAATCATATCATACAGCCTGTATGTGACATTCTTTACCGAGGGGGAACAAAAATACTGCACAATATACAATGTTTCACCATAGTACAACTTCAATAGTCCTATATGTCAATAGTCCTACAAGCCGCGAAGTAACATCGGTGTCATGATACAGTCTTAACATTTAAAAGAAGGCGATCGCCGGCGAGTGTCTCACCCACGGTGGGGCCAAGGTCAATGTCAGGGGTCGGAGGGTCATGAATTTGTCACAGCATGGTAGAGAATCAGCAAGACAATGCATGTGTGAAATATCAAGAAAGTATGCGAAAGGAAACATCAATTATAAGCAATTTACCCGCAACTTTAAGTTTTCACAACACACACAGTTTGTGAACGTGACCTTGGGCCTAATTGGGGTTGGATGATAGTGGATTTGGAACAGCGTGATAGAGGACCATCAGAGCAATGCATGTGTGAAATATCAAGAAGTTCCGAGAAAGGAAACCGAAATTATAAGCGATTTACCCGCTACGTTAAGTTTTCGGAACACACTAAGTCCTTCACCTTGGGCTTATCGGGGATTGGACGATAGTTGATTTGGCACAGCGTGATAGAGGACCATGAGGGCAATGCATGGGTGAACTATCAAGAAGTTCCGTGAAAGGAAACAGAAATTATAAGTGATTTACCCGCTACGTTAAGTTTTCGGAATGCACTAAGTCTGTGACCTTTACCTTGGGCCTAGCGGGGGTGCGACGATAGTGGATTTGGCACAGCATGATAGGAACCATCAGAACAATGCATATGTGAAATATCAAGAAGTTCCATGGAAAGAAACAGAAATTATAAGCGATTTACCCGCTACATTAAATTTTCTGAACGCATTAAGTCTGTGACCTTGACCGTGGGCCTAGCGGGAGTCGGACGATAGTGGATTTGGCACAGCGTGATAGAGGACCATCAGAGCAATGCATGTGTGAAATATCAAGAAGTTCCGTGAAAGGAAACAGAAATTATAAGCAATTCACCTGCTACGTTAAGTGTTGTTGACGACGCCGCCGCCACCTGCTACCGACGCCTCACCACTATTGAACTGCTTAGTCTCACTTCCACTATCGTGGGAGATTAGGGTTAGCCGGAGTACATTAGGGTTGAGATTGGAAAAAAATAAGCCAACGCTGTCTTTTTCAGGAAATGTTCAGAATAGCATTAGTATAGCCCTGTCCGAAAAGGTCAGTTGCGTGCAGTATTGATTGCCTCCCCTTGCGAACTCTCCTGTGCGTAGAAACAATAAATGGTCTTCGCGCTCACTTCCGGGTGGCATGTTCGAGCGTCTCATAAAGGTGGCAGTCCTCACACATTTTAGGCAATTTATGGAGTTTTCGGGCCCACGACACCAGCCGAAACAAATTTAGGAATATTTTAACTTCAAATAATCACATAATCTGTTTGATGCATGCACTGACTACCTGATAGGTACAATAGCTTTATTAACAACAAACGCAAACTCAGACATAATGCACAGGCTGTCAGCACTCTGCTATGTTTACACAAAATGTGCCCAATCTGCATTTATTTGGCCGCGGCCACACATTTCACAACATGGATTTCAAATATCCCATGCGGACACTGCACTAATACTTGCTAATTGTACCAATTCTGCAATCACACCTTGTCACATTGATCATAGTCTGTACTGGTACCGACCGTTTTGTTTTCAAGCAGCAGACCTGCCTTTCTGACAGATAAAATGGCTGCCAATATTTCGGACGAAAATTCCGAGCAGCAGTTTCGCACTCTTCTGCAACTGAAATCATGCCAGCATGACACAGATGCAAGCAAAATCACATATTTTTGCAAAAAAGTGTTTTATGCAGTGGAAAACATCATATGATGTTGGCTAATTAATTGTAGAACATTTTCATAAGCCACAGACATGTGTTTTTTATGTATTTACTAGAAGGCTCATAGGAAAAATTCGAAACTAACCAAATCGCCCGAGGACTGACACCTAACAACAGGAAAATGTTAAAATCAACGGAGAAAAAGCGGGTTTATTGTTCCGTGTGTAGCGAATATCGTGGCAAACTTGTAAACGACAAACCAGTGACGTTACACAGATTCCCCTCTGATCGTGATTTATTTAAATTTCCTAAGAATTCAATAAGGCAATAAAAAGTTGGAAAAACACAAATAACCATATAATGGTGTATTGAGGTACATAGATCCAGCTTATGCAAATAATAGTAGAAACTAAATTTACATATACCAAATAAACTCAACATGAAAATAATACATAATCCAATACATGGACTAAGAACAGAAGAGGAATGGAACATTTCTCCACCCGCCTCTTATCAACTAATATTATTCTGTGATAGATCCTGCCACTAATTAGATTAACATAATAAGTTTATCCTGAACCACCTATCTAACATGGCAGAAATAGCACCTCAACAATAAGCCCCTCCGACACACTCTTGACATGCAAGAATATATCCGGAGTGACATGTCATTAAAGTCGTCCATCACAAAATAATATATGGCAATATATGCATCAACAATACTAAAAGATCCTACCGTAATATCTTCTTACGCATAGGTATCCCTGGCTCATATGTCACCTATTGCTCCTGTATGAACATAATCTCATGCAATCAAGCAAATTAATAAAGCATAATAATAATTGCAAACATAAAAGAGGGCAATGGGCGGGCGGGTAACAAAAATATTTCACTTCTTCTTACATGAAGCTGAATCAAATTGTGCCGGTAAAACATAAAAATGTTCCCTTCCCGACAGACTCGCAGAAAATTAACGAATCACATAGACGTAACCAATAGAAACCACAAACAAATTATTTATCCCATATTTATAAAATAATATCAATTATCATTACCCAACTCAAGATCATAAAATAGAATTAAATAGACGACTTAACATAAATAAATATCTTTTTTCATTTCGTAATTAATACACCAATAATTTGTCCGAAACCAATCTGACAACCGGAAGAAGATGGCGAAAATAAAATTTTACCAGAGATGCCAACATTTCAGTTCTCAAGAAATTAACATTTTTCATATTAAAAAATTCCCAATTTCCTAAGAATTCAATAAGGCAATAAAAAGTTGGAAAAACACAAATAACCATATAATGGTGTATTGAGGTACATAGATCCAGCTTATGCAAATAATAATAGAAACTAAATTTACATATACCAAATAAACTCGACATGAAAATAATACATAATCCAATACATGGACTAAGAACAGAAGAGGAATGGAACATTTCTCCACCCGCCAAGCCGCAGGCCCACCAAGCAAAACAAAACATTAAACTAGGATACAAGAAAACAGACATTACCAAACTATAATAAAAATTAAAATATCAAGCCGTAATATAAAGAGGTTCTACCGTACATGTAAATGTAATGAGAATGTGGTATTTCATCCATTATCATATAAAAAACACAATGATTTAATGCTTCAATTTGACTTATGTAAGATAAGCAAAGAAAGAGAAAAAAAATAATAAAAAAATAAAAAAACACACAAAACCCCAAAAACAACCTAACTGGTAACACCTGTTTCCTTCGTATCTAAACAAATAATACTCACAGTGTTCGATGCCCCACCTTCGTTTACCCTTTTCCACCGTGTGTACACGCCCCAACAGAGGAAGGGTTGGACAAGGTGCTGAATCGTGATTGTTCAGCACCCGCAACCCCTTCTGGCCTGTAAAGAAAAAGTGAAACGAACGCAGAACATTGAACACCATGAGAACAACATAATTTACGAACCCTTCAGGCTATTGATCACCTGCATATAGAATTTGCTAAGAACCGAAGAGCTCTCAAAATTCAAATGGAGACCTCCGTCTCTAATAGCATACAAATGTCTATGAGGCTCTCCATTCTTACTCACAAATGGACGGAATGTATGTAGGAAACCAATTTTCCTGTATTTACAAAACCTCATAATTCTGTTATTCGCCTTAATCACCAAATGTTTTGACTTATTAAAGTCCACTGGTCTTGGTAATATCGCAGAATAAGTAAGTCTCACTGAAGCCTTAATATCCAAAATTGCAGAGAACAAAATATGTAATTTCCCTGGAAATTCCTCAAATGAAAGTTTATAAATATCATTAGTCCCCACGTGTAATATCACTAAATCTGACGCTTTGATTTTACCCTGTAACTGTTTATTTCGCACTACTTCAGCTGTAAGCCCCCTTATTGTCCGCCCCGGAAATGCCTCGACCACCAAACCATCCACACCCGTCACGTGCTTGGCGATCGAGTCACTGATAAGAATCGTCTGCTCTAAACCTATAACAAATTACACATTACCCGTTATGAATGTATCCATTAATTTAGCCACATAAACGTTATCCATTAAATTAAAAGATAAATATTTCTTATAAGCATCGCTTTTCCAATCCCCCTGTAGTTGAATCAGATCAGCCGGAACGCCTGCTTGAAAGGCTAGAGTCGCACCACCGCGCCTAAAACTATGCGATGAATAATCAGCCGCATCTAAACCTAAACAGGAAACTAAAGACTTCAACTTACTTTGAAACATTGCATATGTAATAGACTTCCCAACTGCACAAGAAAACAATGGCTGATCCGATGATAAAGGAACCTTTTGAATAAGATTATTATAAGCAGTCACCGGACACAAATTCGTATCAGATTTGATAAGAGGAATTTTAAGTACCCTCTCACCGAATTGTAATGTCTTCGTCAACCTAAAAGATACTATTAACAAATCACCATCCTTGAAAACATCTTTCCTTAATAAATATTTCCCTGAATTATCCCGTTTGTTATTCAGGACCAAATTAGATTTCCTAGCCAACAGATAAAAAGCGAAAAGAAACAAACACCAAAAACAAATGTCCACAGGCAACGTTAAATCCAACAATGAGTATATTTCTTTCAAAATAAGTGGCGTAATAGGCAACGCCTGTTTTGTACCATGAGGATTCAAACGGTTAATACCCCTTAAAGTTAAATTAATTAGATAAGAATTTAAATCAATGTCCACCCCTAATAACAAATGCATTGTTCGCACCCCACTGATATAATTTCGTATAGAATCAGTTGAAGCAAACGATCTACTCAAGAATTGAGCATAAAGAGACACTAACTCAGTCGAGGCTGGCAGAGGGATCAAACCGAAGCGAAAACAAAATAGTAAATAACTTTCCCATGGAATACGTAAATTTTTGTTAGTACCGTCTGCAAATGCTGACTTTTTGGAAGTATGTAAGTCCTTCTTTAACTTCTGTAACTGTTCATCTGAAATCATATAAAATTACTAAATATCAGATAATTCAAACTGATCTTCTGATATCACCATTTCACCCCCAACTAACCCGGTTTCTGCATGAAATTTTACTTTCCAAAAAATTTCAATCAACCTTTCTGGTGTAATTTCTAATGTCATTTTCTCAGTATCAAAAAACACGCCTACGAAAGCCATCTTTGTCGCTGGTGGACATGCTTTATCTTTTGACTCCCTAAACCCACATTTTTCCAAAGTACCTTCAAAAGTCTTATACGAAAACTCTGATAGTTCAGGTTTCTCTGCCGAAACCAGATCGTCTAAATAATTTAAAACACAAATCCCTATCATAAACATAATGAATGAAATCGCATTAGTCACTCGTTGACATATCTGAGCCGCACTTCTCAGACCCATAGACAACACCGTATCAAACATAATATGACCCTTATATTTGTAACCAACCTTATGATATTCACAAGGGTCTAAATTGATTTGTCTAAATGCCCGCCTTAAATCCTTCTTATATAAATGACACCCACGGCCTTTTACTTTAATCAGATCTACTAGATCATCCACTTTAGGATACACTAACGTCACCTTGTCCCCCAGATAATAGTCCTTAACAATTAAATCATTAACTGCCTTATTTTTTGGAAAACTTAAATCAAGAATAATTCGTCTTTCGTCTGTATCTTTTTTAGGAACTGAATTCAAAGGTGATAATATCATTGGTATATTAAAAGGATTTTCTTTAAACGGACCCAAAACAGTTTTATATCCTATCTCTTTAACAAAATATTTATTAATTTCTTTTGGAAATTCCCGTGCCCCCTTATGATTTCTTGATAACTTACAGGGACAAGGCTCCTCAATGCACCCCAATGGGACCAAATTCTAAAAATTTACAAAGTTTGTCATCCTTATAATCTGCCAACATGTGTCTTAAAAATGGCAAATTTAACTGTTGATTAATTGAGATTTGACATCCTTCAAAATTGTATTTCCCAGAACTAACTATCTTATCATGTGCCGATATAAGAAATTGTGTTCGAACCCTCTCCGCCCCATTCACCAAACTACATAAGTTGCAGTCTCTATGTATCATTCCTAAATTCAGAGCCAGCCCCTTACCAGCTTGGTAAACATCATCACCAGAATCCGAACATTCACAATCCCCCATAGCGACGATTTGTTTATCGTCAAATTTGTTACACTTTAGCACATTCTTATCAATAAATTCTGGCAAAAACAAATTTGTCAAATGCTCATTTGCCCGGAGTATATTTGCCACATGATCCCCTAAATGTCACGGGATAGAATGTGGACAATCCTT
Source organism: Conchocele bisecta (assembly GCA_029237695.1). Taxonomy (NCBI): domain Eukaryota; kingdom Metazoa; phylum Mollusca; class Bivalvia; order Lucinida; family Thyasiridae; genus Conchocele; species Conchocele bisecta. The sequence goes on along the minus strand of CM055271.1, from coordinate 65,824,406 downwards.
CGAACATTCAGGATGTTTCAGTTTTTTCCGGTCCCGTTGCCAACATTCGGCACAGATATGTAGACAATGCCGCATCCTACCCCGAACAACATCCAAGTGATCACCTGTCTTAGCGCATTTGTTTCTGTTGAACCAAGAACAGAACCAGATTCTATCTGTAGAATCTACTTCCTTTCTTGGATCACCCCCTGCACTTTGCTGCACATTAAACTTACTCCTTTTGAGTGGTGCCTCACTCCTAATTATATACTTAGATAGTATTGCATGCTCAGTCTGTTGCGGATCGTCACTCCAACATTTTAACCCCAGTTCAATTTGCCTGAGCCATGAAGCATAAAAAGTCTTGAGGCCTTCAAATGTGTATGTACTGGCATAATACAAAACCATCTTCAACAGAGACATTCTTCCTTTCCGTTCATCCTTACCAGTCGAAGCATCCGACACAATTTCTAACTCGCCTACCACGAATAACCGTAAATCCAAATTCTCAAAACTTAAGGATTTATTGACAAATTCAAATTGAAGTTGCGAGTGCGGCCATCTTGAGGGAATTTAACCCTATCCGATGACCGGGAGTTAATTCCCGATTTTTTTTATTTCTTCGATTTCTTTTTATTTGAATTTTTTACTAATTTCTTAGACTTCCTGATTGACCAAGAAGACACAAAGGAAGAATCATCACTGTCAGACTGATTTGATTCCAATGAAGATTCCTCAGATTCCGACTCAGAATCACTACTTAACAATCCTGTCTGCCTCATATGTTGTTTCACATTCCTCAATAAATGCTTATCATTCCGCAAATCTTTTATAGTAATGTCATCCACGTTATTGTGATCAGTGTACATGTGTTTACTTTTTACCAACCGTTTACCTATATAATTGGTAGATTTCGAATTTCTTTCCCCCCCTTTTGCCATGTCAATTCTGTCATCACACAAAGAAAGTTTGCCAACTGCCATGTCCAAGTTACCTTCTTTTTTCAAGAACTCCAGTTCCTTAGTCGACTGAGCCAGTTCCGCCATGAGCCGATCCTTCACCTACCTTCTTTTTAACTTTCGCTTCTCCTCCGCAACTGCGGCAATTTTCAACTTTAATTGTTGACACTCCTCGTCATCTCCATTTTCTTCGCTGTCACTACCGGAACATCCGGACATCTGTGCAGACTGGCACCACGCAATTCGCTTTCCCGCCTGTGTTTCACTTCGGCTCCTACTTCGTTCCTCATCTAACTCGTCCCCGACCGTTGACAACTTCCCACCTGTGTCCTTCTCAACCCCCATCCCATATCTAACTGTGTCACTATCACTCCCAGCTCCTTCTTCTCCAAACATCTTATAATTCGTCACTTTTAGCGACGAACTACGCTTAGGCGGTCTCTCCCCGCCTTCCGCCATCTCCTCACACCTCCAGAATTTTCCTCGCAATTTTAACGGCTGGTTTTCATAAGACCAAACTACAGGTACACTATGGCTAGCGGCTAATATAACTTATTATCAAACACGAATACAGTTCTCGATACACTATTCCACGAGAACAAAAATATTTCACTTCTTCTTACATGAAGCTGAATCAAATTGTGCCGGTAAGACATGAACATTTTCCCTTCCCGACAAAGCAGCCCAAGGTGATCTTCGATCTTAGTCAACACACGAAAGCAACAACTGATCCATCCATTTTCAAATCACTTTTTCTTGAGATTAAAGAGATACAATACGTACACTCCGATTTTTTACTGATGGTCAAAGATCGGGGACCGGGTAGCATCTGCTGCCGCTGTCCCCGAGGGAGATCTTCAATCCAGACTCCCAGACAAATCTTCGATATTTTCTGCGGAATTGAGGGCGATTTTACTTGCTCTTGATTTCGCGAAAATATCTTGGAGAAAGCAATTCATTTTATTTTCCGATTCATTATCTTCACTACAAGCTTTGTACAACATGAAGCTTGAACATCCACTTATCCGCCAAATCATGGAGCTACACCATATTTTACTTTCGTCTGGGCAAGGACATTATTTTGTGTTGGCTACCCAGTCATACTGGTATCAAGGGCAATGACAGGGCAGATAGTGCTGCCAAGGCCGCCCTGGATCTACCAACTTCTCATTTTCCTGTTTGCTATCATGATTTTAAATCATCCATCAACTCATTCATCTCCGATACAATGCAGATCCAGTGGGATCTGCTCACAGATAATAAACTTCATGCTGTGAAACCGACTCTGGGCGAATGGACTCCTGGCTACAGACATGTACGCCGGGATGAAGTTGTCCTTAGTCGATTGCGCATTGGACATACACGACTAACGCATTCGTATATACTCAAAGGTGAGCCGCGTCCATGGTGTATTCCATGCCACAGCGCATTTACCGTGCAACACATCCTACTGGACTGTATCGATTTTGCCGATATTCGAGGCAAACACTTCAATGTTACTTCACTTGCGGAGCTGTTCCAGGTGGAGAACATTGAAGGTTTGCTTCACTTTCTACATGAAACTAACTTGTATCGGAAAATTTAATTTTATCATTGTATACATGTTTCTCATTATTATACTTTTATAATTCTATACACGTTGTTCATTTATATTATTTATCATATTAATATTTTTACCTTATCATCTGATTGATTATTACATGTAACATACTATTTTACTATTCTTTTTATTCTTCATCTACATTGCTTGGCCCTAAATGATACTCTTTTGTGTTGATGGGCCGTTAAGCACCATTCCATTCCATTCCATTCCATTCCCTTCCCGACAGACTCGCAGAAGATTAACCAATCACATAGACGTAACCAATAGAAACCACAAACAAATTATTTATCCCATATTTATAAAATAATATCAATTATCATTACCCAACTCAAGATCATAAAATAGAATTAAATAGACGACTTAACATAAATAAATATCTTTTTTCATTTCGTAATTAATACACCAATAATTTGTCCGAAACCAATCTGACAACCGGAAGAAGATGGCGAAAAGAAAATTTTACCAGAGATGCCAACATTTCAGTTCTCAAGAAATTAACATTTTTCATATTCAAAAATTCCCGATTATGGACAAAACGTGTCAAAAGCATCATGCCGACGTTCAACTACATGAACAATTCACGAATATGCAGCACCCATTTTGTGAATGGCGAGATGTCCACGGGCAATAACATTCCATCGGTGTTCCTCCTGTCGTCTGGACGGAAAAAACTCTTTGGAACCACATCAACAGTTAGTATTTTACTATGAAAATGCGCATTTGAACAGTCCACAATCATCTCCACCCCCACCCACCTCCACATAGACACAGTCATAGTGCTGGTGTCATTTCAAAGAAGGGTGGGCCAGGGGTGTCATATATGTTCTGATTTGACAGTTCTAACTAAGTTAACCAACTGTTGTCTCCCATCATGTTGGGTAAAATACTAGAAGTGGCTCTATCATCTATGCCATAATGAGCTACTTTTCCTAAACATATTATTGGTTATAATGCACCTATCAATGTCTTCCCGGGAAATTAGACAAATGTCAAAATCGACTGTCTAATTCCAGTCTGTCTGGGTTAAATCTGTGTCTAATTCCCGAGGGGGGGAATGTCTTTTTCCTACAGAAGACTTATCTGCAATTTTGTTTGACGTCTAGTTTCCCCACCTATAGCATAGGGCATAGTGACTAAATGAGCTGTCTAATTCCTGTTTAATACTTCTAGTATTTTCCCCAACCTGCCCATTGCAGTAATTATCGTATAAACATGATAAATTAGAATAATTACTAGGGGTGGTGGTCGGGTAGATGGACCGATGGATTGCCACCCGGCGGCCCGGAGTTTGAATCCCGGCGTGGGAGACAAAAATACTAAATTTATTTTTCCATCTACCTGATCCACATATTTGTATCTGGTTCTACCCAGAATATATGTGGCGGCATGGAAGGTCCCGAACCAATTCCCGCTGTTAAATATGAGCATTTTTGTGTGGTTGTCGGTGTTTGTAAAATAATTACGTTCTTTCTTTTTCAGAAACAAAATGTTCCAACCGCGACAGTACAGTCGGAAATAGAAGCGAAGCCAGAGAATGACATTGAAGATAGCGAGCCAATCACAGAATATACAATCAGCAGTGACCAGGAAGAAGTGGTCTCAACAAACTACAACAGTTGTGGTGGTAGTGTCCTGCAAACATCTGTCATGTTACATGATTACTGTGGGACCGTGGAACGAGAACTTCTATCAAAGCCAGTTAACAAGTGTGAGCAGACTGATGCAACTGAATCTTACAAACCCTTGATTATAAAAACATTTACAGATGCCTCGACACAATGTAGCATTGATCTCAAATCAACTTTAGTACAAACAGACAGTTCTGTAGCAAATAATGCAATTCAAATGTGCTCAGTTGGTATTCGACCAGTAGACCGGATATATCTTTCGAGGACATACAGCATACTGATGAGAAGGTGATGTTTTATACTGGTTTACCGAATGCAGGTACATTCCATGCCTTGTTTGATGAAATGAGTGACGCCGTTCCAAATACCCAACGGAGAGACAGTGCCGCTAGCAGTCGCGACAGTCATGGCAGACCAAGAGCTCTCCAGCTGGTGGAGGAGTTCTTTCTGGTTTTAATTCGGCTGCGACTGGGATTACTGTTGGATGACCTTGCCGGTCGGTTCCACATCTCGAAGTCAACATGTGGTTGAATAGTGAGCAGGTGGATTGACTATTTGCATGTGAAACTCACGTTTCTAACACCATGGCCCTCCCTATCGAATATATAAAACACAATGCCGAGGAAGTTCAAGAACAGGTACCCAAGGTGCCGAGTCATTATCGACTGTACAGAAATCTTTACCGAAACGCCCCAGTCCCTGTGCAACAAAACACTGATGTACTCACACTATAAAACCCACATGACCTACAAGGCTTTGTTATGCATAAGTCCTTCCGGAATCATCACATTCGCTTCCGACTTATGGGGTGGCTCGATTAGCGACAAACAAATCACTAAGAACTCTGGATTACTTGAGTTATGTCAGCGTGGTGTTGCCATCATGGCGGACAAGGGATTTGTGATCTCTGACCTGACGACACCAAAAGGGATTTACTTAATCATTCCACCGTTCAAACATAAACGTTTCAGCAGGCGAGAGATTGAGGAGACGCGTCGCATTGCCAATTTAAGAATCGATGTTGAGCGGGCAATGGAACGGGTTAAGAACTTTCGAATTTTACAGGGTACGATGCCAATCAATTTGTCCTCACAGGCCAGCAAAATTTGGAAACTTTGTGTTCACCTGTCAAACTTGCAGCCTCCTCTAATTCATGATGAAACTGACTGAAAACATTAGCTAATGAATGAACCTCAGAAAATGGCCAATTATGATGTTTGAGATTGTGTTTGAGAATGTTATTTTTCCAATTTAAAAATTCACTATGATTGCCATATTTTTTTTCAAATAAAAATCTGCTGGTTCACATGTAAAAGTGGTCACGACATATTATTTTGAGGAGAATCTGCTGCTCTGGTCATCCTGATCCACTCTGCAGCTTGGCTCCAGACTATGAGGCGCCGTTTTGGACTTTATTACCATTTAGTGATATCACCTATTCGAATGGGTGATACCACCATTCGTTCTGACATGATGATCATCGCATTCGAATGCGTGATATCACCTATTCGAATATATGATATCATCAATTCAATACAAATAGGTGATATCACCAATTTGAATAGGTGATACCATGCATTCGAGTAGATGATATCACACATTCGAATGCATGATATCACCTATTCGATTGCATGATATCACCATTTCAGAGTCGAATTGGTGATATCACCCATTCAAATAGGTGATATCATGCATTCAAATAGGTGATATGTATTTGAATAGGTGATATCACTAAGTGTTAATAAAGTCCCAAACAACACCCCATACCAGACAGTCTGTTTTCAATATTATGTATAATCATTATAATATAAAACGGGGCCACAATACAGTTTTTTTCACATTTCCCCCGACCTTGATTTTTCAAGTTTCAACTAAGATTACTGAGGCATATTTCTCTCATAATTTTAATACCGTATATGCCTTGGAATGTCATTCGACTAGTGCGACACAATTCTAATGAAATTCCTAAGCATATTTACAGAGAGAAATAAGAAAAGAAATCTAAGTCTCTGTGCAAAGATAAATATGGGACGTCAAACATGGAAAGTTATGCTGAAGTGGTCTATGTCACACATGGTACTACACAAACATACCCTGACATAAATTTCTAGAAATGACGTCAACACGTCACATGTTTATTGATCGATATCCATGCATTTTACAGCCAGATGACTGTTTACTGTGAAATTTCATTAAAGTCCAATGTAGCAAAAGTGATGTTATCTGTCGTTTTCAAGCTACATGTAATGCAACGACCATTACGCACTCTGTGAATTTGGTAATTTCTTCAAAAATAGTCGAGGCAGATTCCAGGGTCTGTTCCTGTAGTACCAAGCGCGACATAGACCACTTCAGCGAAATTTACAGCATTTCTTTTTCACTGGCTCCATTGTTTTTGTTATATGTTGTAACATTTCTCTTAAAAGAGTAAAACGTGTAGACAATGAATATATGCACTTCTTTCCTGTCTAGACCGGCCTACATGTAAGTAGACTAGAAGAGCAATGGCGGGAATCAGCTGCTGCTTCTCATTCGTAGAATAGAATTGTGCCTCATAAGAGCTGACAAAAAGGAGAATGCGGCTGACGGGCTGAGTGATCTTGGTGTAGTATGGGTATTTTCCACAAGATTATGATATTGTAAAATTCAGAGATGGATTTACATTTCTCCCAAATGCAGGTGTATTGCTGGTTCTAAAATGACTCGAAGATACAAGTCGCTGAGCCGTAAGATACAAATTCACTGCACTTAAAGTTCATTAAGTGAAGGTCACAATGATTCTAATGATCCTGATGACACGGCCGGACCTCAGTATGATCTACATATGTGGCCGTGACTTAAGAAATGGGGCTTATGGGCTGTGCGACCAGTGTAGCCCCAGATGAGCCTGCGCATCCGCACAGTCTGATCAGGGCCTACAGGGTCAGTAAAACATCCGCCATGCTTCTCACAAATCCCATAGGCACCATTTTAAAAATCCCATAAGCCCCATTTCTCCAGTCACGGCCACATATAGATCTACACTCTATTTCATGGCCCAGATTTACACAACCATATACCATGTATACCTAGCCCGGTGTGGGTACTTGACCCTTTCACTCCCAAGTATCTCACATTAATCTATGCTGAGTTGCAGACTATTCCATTGATCAGAAAGGTTGTGTTTATAAAAAATTGAAAATATTAGTAAACAGTGTAGATCCACATGTCTCACATAGACTAATGCATAACGATTTCCAGACTTTTGCATTACTCAGAGAAGGGCGCTTCTGAAAATCAGTTGTTTGTGTACTACAAACAGTGTAAATCGTGATCAGATGGCTTGTCACAATAATGTTATACAGTGATAAATCAAATATTTAAGTGCATACGAAACAATATGTTTTAATCAATTGATCATTTAATATCTGATATTCAATATTATACACTTCCCAGTGATTATACTTAATTGTAATCTTGACGGAAATATTTACTTACAATTTCACACTGGGGATCTATGGAACGCCGAATCTACATAAACTCAAATATTTAGCTGCTAGCTTTAAATAATTAGTACTAGCTCGAATTAAATTAGTGCTCAGCACTAATTCAATAAGAAGCTGCATTAATTCTTTAAAGATGAGCACTAATTGAATTAGTGCTAGCTTTAATTATTTAAAGTGTAATAGAGCTAGCACTAGTTGAATAGTGCTAGCACTAATTATTTGAAGCTAGCACTATTATTTGAGTTTATGTAGATTCGGCGTTCCATAGGGATCAATATGCACAATGCATAACGAGCAAAAAAAAAACTACAACTTTGTGTTTGCAGTCAGCATAGCCCCAGATCAGCCTGCTCATCCGTGCAGTCTGATCAGGAGGACCTATGTCGCACTAATATAGAAATGTACATGGTACAGTTATTTACTCCAGGCTAAGGGTCTTTTCTCTTTTAACACGGTTGCTGAACAACTCTGGAACAATGTACCCCCTGTAGAAACGAGTCAATTTCTCTACCATGTCAGACCAAAAACTTTCATCAAAATGAATCCGTTCTACAGATGTTCCATGTAGAGTCCAGATGTAAAAGTCACACCACTTTGACCTTGAACTTGGTAATAGTAATTATGGTTAAGTTTCAGTTTTAGTTTTCCGTCCACGACTGCAGAACAAAACATTGGGTCCTTTGCTGCATCTACGGGGGACATGTTTCTGTACTTGTAGGGACATTTTATTTCAAGCAAACCTTGGCTGTCACTACAATGGTCACACGTTACTAGGCCATCAGGGCTACTACCAAGATGTGGTAGCTTGGGATCTACAATGAGCCCAGAGGTGGTAACTTGCACGTCTTTATGAGTTGACTTCATCTCTCTAGCATACACTCTGCGGGCAGCGGACTCATGGCGTTTACCCCATTCTGTTGCCGGAGCCCGGAATTCGCGATACCCTAATACTGTCTTTATTGTGGATTCTGGTGGCGTATCTAGTTTCTTCTTACATACAAGATGTCCAAAATTAGAACTTGTAATCCTACCTTTCCTCGTTTCGATCCAATTTAGTATTTTTTTTCCCTTGACCTCTGGTTTTATTTTCAATATCAGTACATACATTTTTATCAAATTTGGTAACAAGCTGCTCGACAAAGTTATTTAATTTTTCTTCACATGCAGGACTTTTCAAATCAATATTATCTGCATACATGACATCAATTTGCGTGAATATCAGATTTGGCTCTGTGTCGGTGGTTTTCAATTCAGCGCTTTCAGAACTAAGCAAAAATGCTGCATGCGGGTTTACAGATTTCAATTTTTCACTAAACTTAGCGACATCCACTGGTTCAACACTAATAACATTTTCTTTTTTTGATGTGTTTGATTTCAAGGTTGTAACGGGATGTTCATGACTTCTTTTTTTTTAAATACAATCTCTTGTGATTTCTTTGGGCTGAGTTTCCGTTTCCTCGGTTTAATCCACTTACACTGGCTGGATGTACTGGCAGTTAACCCATCCGCTTTCTTTTCGGTGATGTCAACCAATGCATAGAGGAGGGCTGCCACATGATTACACGACTCGCCTTTCCTGAAATATACAATATGTTGACCAACATAAGGGTGACCAACCAATTTCCATGAAAATTCCGGGCAATTTAAAAAGAAATATCAAAATTAAACGCGCGAACGACAAAATGTAAACAAAATATAGCAAATTAAGCGTGCGAACGACAAAATATAAGCAATTTAAGCATGAACATACTAAGATAGAAGTAAATTCCAAGAAAATAACAAATAGTGTGGAAAATTTATTGAAAGGTATATGTTTCCACTAATTTTCCTGAACTACAAGTACATTTTGGTACAGTAATCTTTCAGCTTACAATGGCTACTTTTTATAACTATCTGAAAATTCCGGGCATCCATTTCCATTTGCGGGCATTCATGCTGAGATAGACAATTCCGGGCTTGCCCGGAAAGTTCTGGGCAGTTGGTCAGCCTGCAACATGACATAGATCTACATGTAATGCAGAATTAGTTGCTGGCCCAGGTTTTAAATTTTTTAGAAATAATGAATAAATTTGGCTCTTTATTTATAATGTTGTGGACCTGTTCAACATGGTAAAATATGAGAAAAAGTAAAAAAAAAAACGTGTTGAATATTTTAATATTTACCCAGCGCTACAACTGCAGCCTGCTGCATGGACTCGTCCAGAAACTTTGCTCAAGCAAACCCATGTTGTGTAATCAGGCTTCTTGTTTTCCTTCTCTGTAGGGATGGATGGAATGACGCGTGCTTTCACGTAACAGTGGGAACATTTTGCTGTTATTTCGTGGTAAACAACACGATGCACATGACCGTCCTCGTAAAAAAACCTTTGCTTTTAATTGCCGCTTGGCTTTCATACGTCCAGAGTCAAATGTACGCTGATTGCTCAACACCAGGTAATTATAAAGTTCTCCTGTCTGAATTCTGGTATTGCGACAACATCTCCCGTCCAGTTGCTTTTTAAAATCTCCGGGTTCGGAATATCTTCACCGAGTGGCGTCACGAATCTTTCCAAATTTCTAACACGTGCACTTTCGGTTTCGTTTTCTCGAATCTCGTTCGAAGAAGTCAGACCTAACTCAAGTACACCTTTAGCCCTCGTGACAAGGACGCCCTTTGTTCCGGTGACATGCTGGCCGTGGTCGCGTAAAAACCGCTTCAGGTCGTTAACCTTTGAAGTGTCTGGGTTAAAACTTAATGCTTCGCTGGGCTCTTTATTCTCCGCCATTGTCAACAACGAATGTTGCCATCCGGAAGAGCGGTGCATTGCGGGAAATCAGGAACCGTAATTTCGCTAAGGGAGATAACATCCCCTTATCGGACAGGGCTATAATTCAAGATGGCGTCCAAAATGGCCGCCAACAATGACAAAACCCATAGCTAGTGGGTTTGGCACAAGATGATAGATAACCATCAGAGCAATGCATGTGTGAAATATCAAGAAGTTCTGTGAAAGGAAACATAAATTATAACACATTTACGGGAACATTAAGGGTGTGTGACTTATGGGACACCGGTAACGCTATATGCCCGCGCTCATCATGCTCTAAAATTAGAACCATGTCATTGATTACTGGTAAAAGATATGCTTTTGTTGAATGGCATCAGAACTGTGACTGGGGAAATCAGACATGTCATTTGCAGAAAGTCTAACTCCTGTATGCTCACCTAATGATCTATTCTGTTAGAAGCATTATAGCGAATGTTTCACCGACTGATTGGTGACATGCGTCAATTATGAAAATAGATTTTAAACCAAATATTTGGTAGGTCGAACTAAGGATGGGTTGACCAAATAGTGAATGGCTTTTATTATGCCGAGCCAACGAGATTCGACTGTATTAGAAAACTGAATATGAACAAAACAAAATGACTAGATGAAAATAAACTACAAGTACATGTATCATGAATATTGGTCAAGGTAGGAAACGTATAATCCAAGATATAACTGTTAATACACTCAAGCTCGGCCGAGGTATTGTCAAAACCATTGTCACACACTATTTCAATCCATAAAACGCGTTTGCAAATGCATAGTCATACTGTTTAAACATTTCCTCTACATTTGGCAAGTCTTGCAATAGAGGTGCTTTCGGTAGATAGAGCAAATTGGTGCATGTGTTTGTAGTCGGCAAATATGATTGCATCATGTCAGGGAACTGAATCGATGGATGAAGTTTAAATCCCAACATTGGCTCGTCATCACAGCTTGTAACAAATGTTAACACCTTTGACAACGATACATTTCCACGATTGACACCTGTAAGAGAAAAGTACAGATGGTAATGGCACCCAACAAGACATGTTATGATGGTTGGACCTTTGGTCCCACTTGTTTGGACAATATACATGCACAATTAGATATGAAAATGTAAGATCATTTTTGTCTATTTTGCCAATTAGCTACATGTAAGAGCATTACATGTAAATGTAGTTATAACAGCATTGTAAAATGATGCAAATGTCTGTGTGATATTTACCTTAGAAATGCTTTGCTTATATGGCATGCCATTTTACTATTTATGCAAGAAATACGATATCTCTCACTCAAAGATATGTCTGAGTCAACAAGATATCTCCTTCACTCAATAAGGTATCTTATTGACTGAAAGAGATATCTTATTTACCGAGATATCTTTAAGTTTGAATTAGATTATATATATCATAATTCCAATATTCATGATATATCTGGTCACTACCAGTCATTACGTCTGAAACTGACTCAAAGTAATAGAGATTCCGCTGTGGCTGGACACACCCTAGTTTCTCAATAACTTAATTATTAGTAAGGGTTGTTGGATTGCATGAAAAGCAACCTTATTCCGTTGATCCATATAACTAGCCTAGTGTTATATATACGATCATATGTACCCTGCCCGATCACTCCTACCAATACCCAATTGAAACCTACATGCACTATATCAACTAGCACTCTCCCGGAGTATGACACTGAACAATTAGCAACATCTTAGTGTCTCACTGACAAATGGCAAATTGACTCTGATCAGACTGTGGGTATGCAGGCTGATATGGGGCTGCATTGGTCATAATGGCATTTGGACCATTTTCTCATGGTGCCTCACATACGATATGATACATACTTAATTTCTCAGATGAGATCGGTAATACAATTGATAGTACTCTCTATGTTTGCATGCTCAGATACATTGACTGCCGAATGGTCAGTGATTGGTTTCATGATTAATCTGTGTTTTACAGCTCACCAGCTTGCAACCCAAATAGATTGATATTGGGGAGAGAAGTCGGAATTCAGCACTGAGTATTCAGCCCCGACTAAGTCCTAATTTGATGCCAGTTACACTTGCCACCCCAAACCTCATCAGTCTTAAAAGTACCCCGGAAATAGCACCGGCTCTTGTGAGGTTCAAACACGGATCAAAGGGTCAGCAACACCTTAACCACATAGCCACACCAGTTCACTTTGTTTATATTAACTTACCCGCCACTTCACTCAGATACTTTACAAACAGGCTATATACAGCCTTTTCCCTGGAAAACAAATTGGTTCCCTCTTCACTGAATTGTGGTTTTAGCAGCACAGTTAGTTTCTTCATCGTCAGAACTGCCCGACATGGATGAAAAAGGAAACGGAAGCTGGGACACTGCTGGCAAATCTGCATAAAAAGTAGGTCAAGGGCATACACATGTAGGTGGGTTGTAGTGAATAACCGAGATTGAAGTTGTGACCAAGTTTAGATGACATAGGCCAAGCAGTTGTTCAGAGTGACTTGACCAAAAACATTAACTGTTCGTCGACAGACGGACAGACAAACGATGTTACGAGACACATTGTGGGGTTATTCCTTTGTTTGTATTATAATTTTACCTTGACCTTGAGCATGTGCGCCACGTGGGTCGCTTATAGAATACAAATGTGGATCAAGATAAACAAGTGTATGAAGTTACAAGTTAAGGGTGAAGTTATAAGAAAGCTGAGAAACTCTTACAAACTTCATAATCGAAACGGATGGACGGACAGACGGACGACGCCATCCCATAATACGTCCCATTTTTCAAACGGGCGTGTAAAAAGCAAATAGTGTCGTAAATGGAGATAAGGGGACAACTCAATTTCAATCTTCTTGACATCATGTTGATACATTTACAGTTAATTTGTACTTATGCTCATTTTTAATTTTCACAAATGTTTTTCTGTTTTTCAGTAATTTCAACATGTTCAAGTAAACTGTTTCAGGACAATTTTTATAATTAGAGTATACAGTTTATTGCACCAGTTTCTAGACGATTTATCCGAGTGTTGAATATGTTACATACATTTGTACAAGACTCTGTCAAGTGAATGCAAAATCGTTTAGAATCCGGCGTGGAGTGCAGCACCAGTTAATATATGCATGTTGACCTCTCCAGCACTGGTTTTTCATGCATTCGCCCAAATCTGATTTTACCTCCATTATTCCTAGTGAATCCAGTCCAGCAGGCATATTTGCGATACATTCTGAAGGTGCTGTGCTCTCAAAAAGTTCTTGGAGAATGTGAGGACTCAAAAACCTTGGCAACTTCTCATTCTGCAGCATACTCAGGGCTGTCAAATAAAAACAAATGGAGGGTTGGATACTAAAAGTCCCCAGCGACTGCATGTGTATCCAAAAACAGAGTGCAAACAAAAGGAGATAACCGTCTTTGTCCGTCTTTCACTCGACACCATCGACAATAACTATGCAAGTGTGCAGTTTCGCGACATACATGTACACAACTTCATGCCAAGTAATGTGTGAGATACAGCGCGGATGGACAAAGTAAAAGCAGCATGTATACAACTAGTTGTGGAGGATGGGGAGAGGGGGTATAATTAACAAGGGCATCGGTATCACTAAGCTAATACCCTCGCTGGCAGCCTCGATAATCAAATAAAAACTTTAACGCATTTGCTTTATGAACAACGTGAACATAAGTCATCAGTGACCGTGGGTGTTCGGACGTGGGTCGTATGTGAAACAAAACAGCATCTCTAGATACACATTGTAGCCCAACATTATCAAAATTGGTTAAAAGTGGTTAAGCAGTTACTGAGAAAACATTAAACACTTTAACGCATTTGCCTTACGTACAATGTGAACATAAGTTGTCAGTGACCTTGACCTTGGGTGTTCGGACTTGGGTCGTATGTGAAACAAAGCATCATCCGTAGATACACATTGTGGCGAAATATTATCAAAATCGGTGAAACCGTTCATAAGTTATTGAAAAATGAAAGGTGTTACTAACGTACGCACCCACCTATGTACAGGAATTAATGCTATATCCCCTTCTGCCTATCGGCGAGGGAATAATTAGCTCTTAGCAGATTATGAATGCTTACCATATAAATGAATTTATCAGGGTAACAGTACAGTCGGCTACATTTACCAGGCTTGCCTTGCTAACAATAGTGAATGTACCTACCAAATGCTTTGCCAACAAGTTCGTAATCTCGGCACAGTATCTCTCTCAATCCATGATCAAACTATTTTTCTTTCATCTCCAATAACACCAGACGGAATAATTCTTTTCTCGGGCCTCCATAGTCCTCAGCCATCTACAACAAACATGTTTATTAATGTCCACTAATACTGCAATCATTCAAAACAAATACTGTACAGAAGTTTCCCTGCCTGAATGGCGAACAATCCAGACCCTGCACATTCACGATGTTTGATCTGCGGCTACACTGATCGTATAGGCCAAGATGGCTGCCGACATGTGAGAAATAGCATAACATCTGAACTAAATGACATAGGAAGGTGCTCTTGCGGTCTAGACATAGGTTTTCGGGCTCAGGGATAACATTTCTGACATGAAATGTATGTTTGGCCATACATGTGCCACCCGGAATATCATGAAACCCTATCTCACTTTAATTGCGATTTGGAATTCCGTACCCACCACACACAGGTGATGTGAAAATGTGTGAATATGTGAACCCAGTCACCTACAGGCCATTATACCAAAATTGACTGTAGATCCAGATGAGCCGCCTCGTAATGAGCCATCTCACGATGATCTGCACTGTAATTTTCCGATTTTTAAAAGTACATGCATACCCCTTTTCTGATGAATGAACTTGTGCGAAAATTAACATGGAATAGTACATGTCAGATACTAGTACTTGATCTAAATGTGGGTTTGAAAATGTTCAGTATACTTACATGTACATTGAAAAATTACTACCACCTCGTAAAACTTGGCTTCAAGGGGTTTTCCGGAGATCTGTTATCGTCTTTATCTCATCAAATCTTGTTATCATGGCAGCATCTCTATCAACCAGGATGAAATTGGTGTCACCTTCTTCACACTCGCTGGCATCTTCTATCTCCAGAGGTCTACCCACGACCATTTCCTTTTGCAATGTTCTTAATATCTCAACTGGGTCAGTAATCGCATGTGCTGAACAGTAGGTGGCTACATTTATTGCAATGTCGGTTACATTCAAATCTGTATGTCTCGACTCGTCAACATCTGTGATTACAGACTGATTATTATGACTGTTCATCAACATCGAGTCATCAACATTCGTGACTAGAGACTGAGTATTATGACTGTTTATCAACATGGAGTCATCAACATGTGTGACTAGAGACTGAGTATTATGACTGTTTATCAACATCGAGTCATCAACATTCCTGACTAGAGACTGAGCATTATGACTGTTTATCAACATCGAGCCATCAACATTTGTGACTAGAGACTGAGTATTATCATGATTATGACTGTTCATCAACATCGAGTCATCAATATTCGTGACTAGAGACTGAGTATTATGACGGTCCATCAAGAATGACTCATCAACTTCACTGGTTACATTAATATTTTCTGTTTCAGGATTAACATAGACAACGGTTTCAAAAACTTGTGCAGATGATATTGGTGTAGCCACTGGAATCACTGACACTGTTGTAGCACACAATTCCAAATGTGGTCTTAATTCTCGGAGGGGAAATTCTACCTTGCATTTTAAGTTGCAGATAAGTTTTACAGTATTCCTAGAACTTGTATTGCTCTCATATTGTGATAGAGGTTTTGTTGACAGATTCATATGTATAGGTCTAATATATATATTTGCTTGCGGGTTCACATTTTTCCTTAGTTCACTAGCAGTCCAGCGACAGTCAATAATTTTTAATGTCCTGCAGTTCTGTGTACTCCGCATAGTTCAAAACCACCATTTTCCCGTAACTGTGGAAAGCCGACACTGACTTGTGTTTCTGGATTAACTTCATCCGATATAATTCTCTCAAACACTTCATTTTCGCTATCATCTCTATTTAATACAAATTTCTTTGTTTCCAAACCAGCCTTGTTTAAGATTTCTTTCTCTAAAAAAGTTGCATCATTTTCTTGATTTTTGTCTGCTAGACACACAAACTGCATGGTCAATGTGCGGATACACTTTCTTTTATGACGGTTAACTGAACGAGAACTGGATGCTGATCTGGAGCGGCTCACATCACTATAACTACTGAAGTGACTGAACGTTCCTGTTGTATTTCACTTCTCAAATTTCCATGCGCACGTGTCTCAGATTGATCAACTTGTGCTGTGTTAAAGGCATACAGTTAAAATTGGCGCCCATTTTACAAAACTGCAGGCTGTATCCAAATTAAATAACTCCATATTAGTCTAACTATTCCATCATGTTTCGAAATTGTAAGTGATCGGAAAATGCGTAAAATAATTCAGTAATAATCTCAAAATTATAAATCTCTCAAGTCATTATAAAAGCCCGCGAAAATAGATGACACTATGTATGTAAGAATATATTCTGTAATTAATGCTTGTAATTATTTTCTGCGAGTAAACATGTAACTAATTATTATATACCACGTCCGCAGTATTGAAGGCAACAGTATGCATCAGATTCCCAAACATTTTTCATTATTGTGGTTGTGTAAGTTTATAATTTCAAGTAGCTACGACGAGGCGTCGTATCCCTCTGGGTCGCGGGTTCACTTCCCGCCCTCGACATTTTTATATTACTTTGTACTTCTTTTCTAGTGGTAAATCATGTGATTGTGTACAGAGAAGGTCAATACTGATTGAATAACACACTTTACTGTACGTTTATTCTCCACATATTCAGGCAATCAATTGTAACCGTATACCTTTAAGCATTTCACTCACTGTCTTCCGGAAATTGAATCTGTTGCCAATTGTACTTAAGCCAAGCCATGTAAGGTCACCATCAGACAATGCAGGAACCACTTCTCCTTCGATTTTTTCATTTCTAAAAGTGTCTATCAATATAGTAAGTCCCAACCTGGTTAACGCTGCAACGACGACTTCCATTTTAACAAATATCCGAGTCCCCGAGAAAAATGAAATTTGAAAGGTAGAAAATGTTCTGTTTTTTTTAGTTGCATATTTGCATATGTCTAAGTAATTTGACCTTGGCCTTGAGCATGTGGGCCGCATGTGTGGGTTATATGAAAATATGGAGCAAGATAAACAAGTGTATGAAGTTTCAAGTCAATCGGTGAAGTCATGCTGAAGTTATACGACAGTTGAGAAACTCTTACAAACTTCTTAGCCGAAACGGACGTAAAGACAGACAGACGGACAGCCAACGCCATAGCAAAATACGTCCAGTGTTTCGAACGGGCGTATGCAAATAGTGTAACCTGGTTGCAAACAAAGTTAGGGAATACGCCAATATAGTATAGAAATAAAAACAATTCAAGGGGGATTGTATCATTAGATATCTTATTTTGAGTCATATATCATTCACCCGTGGTAAAAACAAATACACATTTGTTGGTATTTTATATTATAATTAAATTATCAATCTTTAAACATTATGTTAACATTTTAAGGAAATACGGTTATCGCTCCTGAGCTCAAGAGCGTCACTTCGCACGTAATATAAAACATATAATAATAATGCCAACTAGAGCAAGTGAGCAAGGGCTCACGGATACATGTACCCCCGGCCTCCGCCTGGACCGACAACCAAATAGTTTCTAAGTCTATGACCTTGACCATGGGCCTAGCGGGGGTCAGACGATCGTGGATATGGCATAGGACCATCAAAGCAATGCATGTGTGAAATATCAAGAAGTTCAGTGAAAAGAAACAAACATTTACCTGGCGTTAAGTTTTCGTCTTATGGACGGACGGACGACAAGGCGAAAACTATATACCCCTCAACATACTTTGTATGCCGGGGGTATACTATTATAAACCTGTCAGGTAATGGTAAATAAATGTTTATTTTGTCTACAAATGTCATATCGAAAGAGCGCACAGTGGAACCTCTCTAAACCGGACACACTGGGAGGTCCCCAGTGTGTCCGGTTTAGAGAGGTTCCACTGTAAAGTAGACATGAATATGGCAATGCATTGGGAGGTGCTTTGCGAACATGAACAGGCATTATAATCAGAGATAGATGACAATGAAACCCATGAAATCAAGGATACAGAGACTGCATGTGTGTCCGGTTTAGAGAGGTTTTACTGTACTAAAAGTTTCCCTATGTTACAACCTGCTAGGTGGGCCACTATATTTAAGTAAACATGACCTAGTGAGGTATGTATATGTACATATAGAACTGAATGCTCTTTTAAACCAACTTAGTTATTATCATATATACAAATAAATCAAATATGGTCACCAAATTTTATCATTTTGTAAATAAAATGCCGTAGTATAACAAAACCAGAAAATGCGGCCTATCGGCACATATTTCCCCAAAAAAACTTTTTAGCAACAGTGATGTTGACCTAAGGTGGATAAAGCCCACTTTCAATAGGTGTTTCAGAAATTGAACTAGAAAATGTGTTCATAAAACACAGATGCCCCTGGCCCATCTACCGCTTTGATAGTAAACAAGGTGAAAATCCAAAGTGGGAGGGGGGGGGGGGGGGGGGGTGCGGGTCATGGATTTGAGACAGCATTGTAGAGGAGCATCAGAGCAATGCATATGTGAAATATCAAGAAATTATGTGAAAGGAAACAGAAATTGATTTTTATTTCTTTACGGTGTCAAGAGTTTTTAACCTACATACTTGAATTTGTCCACATATTCATATTACAGATGATAATATGTGCAAAATATTATTGTTGTATTTTTAAAATTGTTTTAAAAGTTGTGGTCACGATAAATGTGGTCCAGTGTTTTTTTGCCCACCAGATATAAGGTAACATACTGATTTCTGGTGGCCATCTTGATGAAAGAAAAATTGCACCAATTTCATACCTGACATCCACCCCCTATGATGTTCAATATGGATGCAGGTAACTAAATATACCATTGGAAATTTTCTACCTGATCGGTTATGTAAAACTCATTTCTAGACCTCAACATCGGCCCAGCAGTTAGGGAAGATGCTTGAAAAATGTGGGTGGACGGACGAAAAGCGAAAACTATTGTTCACTTGACTGAGTGCCGGAGGTCACAATATACGCCCGTTGAGGCATGGTCAGCAAAGCGAACAAGGCGAAAATCAAAAATGCCCGCCAAGTGGAGATATGGGTCTTCCTCTCCTGCAGTGACAAACATGTATTCCAAATTTGGTTAGGATCCGTCAAGTAGAACTCTAGTTATCGCGTGGACAAGGATATAGCATATGAAAATCCAAAATGTCCGCCAAGGGGAGATAACTCGTCAGAAATGTTTGAAAATCAATAGGGATCTTCCGCTTGCCGTGACAAATATATACCGAATTTAGTTAGGATCCGTCAAGTAAACTCTGTTTAGTAGTTATCGTGTGCACAAGGATATAGACTCATAAAATCCAAAATGGCCATCAAGGGGAGATAACTCGTCAGTATGTTCTTCCTCTATGCGTGACAAAAATATATACCGAATTTGGTTTACTTCCCACAACTAGATTTTGTGAACAGAAACATGATACCGAATCAGGCGAATCACAACTCGATGATGATTCACTTCCATTCCGTTCAAATAAAACGCTGAAACAGAAACATGATTCGGAATCGCAAATAAATTGATTCTGTTTCAGGTAAATCAAATGCACCCCTGATTAATGCCATTTGCTGGAAGGAAATGCTCGATGTCCCTCAAATGACACCAGCACCAAAGTATGGATAGTATAATGATATATTGTTTGATACGCTGGACTGGGTGCTGGTGTCATCTGAGGGACCTCGATCATTTCCTTCCAGCAATTGCGTTAATTCACTATATAAATTCATTACTAATGCAAGGAGGAGAACTAATTTTTTTGTCAATTTTGAGAGCTGAGGTCACTCAAAGGACACCATCAATCTGGACTGTTTGGCTTTTGTTGGTAAACAACGGGCCAAACAACGTTTAGCATATCATGATCATGCAAGGACCATGCCGATTACTCGACTGTCCGAATATAGGCTAAAATTATTTCAGTCAAGCTGGCGTGAAATTCCCACCAAATTGTCGTTTTGTATGCCACCTTGGTAGTAGTCTTCTAGAATCATTACTAATAGGTCTCCAGAGTTTAAAATGGACTTGTTTTGTGCGATGAGTAGTGTAATAATGTTAAAAACATTTGCTTTATAGTACCGCATGCGTTTTCCAAAATGTTGTTGTTGTTGTTCAATAGGACGCCAACCGAGAGGGTCCGAATGAGCCTGCTGCTATTATGAGGAACGGACAGGATGCTATAAGATAGACACCAAATATTACAGCGAGCGCACACAATGATATACCCTATCTACCATATGTTATTCAGTTACCACCCTATATTATACTGAATGCACATATACTGTATCGACCCAATGGTTTTCGATTACCACCGTATATTATGCTTAATGCACATAGTATTATACTGTATCGACCCAATGTTATACAGTTACCACCCTATATTATACTCGGTGCACATTGTATTATTTGGTATTGACCCAATGTTATACAGTTACCACCCCATATTATACTCCGTGCACATAGTATTATTTTGTATTGACCCAATGTTATACAGTTACCACCCTATATTATACTCCGTGCACATAGTATTATTTTGTATTGACCCAATGTTATACAGTTACCACCCCATATTATACTCCGTGCACATAGTATTATACTGTATCGACAAAATGTTATAGTGTTACCAACTTACCACCCTATATTATACTCAGTGAACATACTATTATACTGTATCAACCAATTGTTATACTGTTACCACCCTATATCTAAACCCCCCGCAACGATTTGTGGGGGGTATACTGGAGTCAGGTTGTCCTTCCGTCCGTATGTCCGTGTGTCCGTGCGTCCGTCCGTCATTAAACTTAACATCAGAGAAATATTGTTATAACTTCTATTTCCTTCATCTAAAATGTTTCATATTTCATACATGCATTCCTGTAAGGCTCTACTACCATGATGTGCCAAATCCACGACCGTCCCCCCGCTAATCCCAAGGTCAAGGTCAAATACTTGGTCTCTTTACAAAATTTAACTAGGAGAAATATTGTTATAACTTATAATTCCTTCATCTAAAATGCTTCATATTTCACACATGCATTCATGTAAGGCTCTACTACCATGCTGTGCCAAATCCACGACCGTCCAACCCCCGCTGATCCCAAGGTCAAGGTAAAATACTTAGTCTCTTTACAAAACTTAACATCAGATAAATTTTGTATAACTTCTATTTCCTTCATCTAAAATGCTTAATATTTCACACATGCATACCTGTAAGGCTCTACTATCATGCTGCGCCAAATCCACAACCGTCCAACCCCCGCTGATCCCAACGTCAAGGTCAAATACTTGGTCTCTTTACAAAACTTAACATCAGAGAAATAAGTTATAACTTATATTTCCTTCATTGAAAATTCTTAATATTTCACTCGTGCATTCCTCTAAGGTTGTACTATCATGCCGTGACAAATCTACGACCGTCCAACCACCACTGATCCCAAGGTCAAGGTGACATGCTTAGTCACTTTACAAAACTTAACATCAGATGATTATGTTACAGCTTCTATTTCTTTCATCTAAAATTCTTAATAGTTCATGCATGCATTCCTCTAAGGCTCTTCTAGCATGCTCTGACAAATTCCCGCTGATCTCGAGGTCAAAGTCACATACTTAGTCTCTTTAGAAAACTTAACATCAGAGAAATCGGTTATAACTTCTATTTCCTTGCTCGGATATGCTTCACATTTCACACACACATTGCTCTAATGGACCTCCACCACGCTGTGACAAATTCACATTCGTGCCACCCCCAGTCAGCCGAGAGTCAAGGTGACAAGCCGACACACTTGGATTTTTTTTACATATTTAGGGGTACCTGGGCCCACGCAGGGGGTATTTTGTAAGCCTCGCTTACTGACCAATCTAGTATACTCGGTGCACATAGTATTATACTGCAGTGACCCAATGTTATACTGTTACCACCCCATATTATACACAGTACACATATTATTATACTGTATCGACACCATGCTATATGTGTACCACCCTTTATTATACTCGATGCACATAGTATTATACTGCCACGACCCAATGTTATAATGTTACCACCCTTTATTATGTTAAATGCACGCTATGTAAACGGTACTCGATTTTTTGTGAAATGTATAAGTTATTGTAAAGAACTTTCAGAGCACACATAAAACACATGTCATCGTATTTGGTGCGCTACATATCATCAAAATCCGTCCGTTTGTTAGGAAGATTTGAATGAAAATCTTCTGTAAAAATGACGTCAAAATCGGGTTTGGAAACCACGTGATCATACACATTGACTAACCCTTACTAACCCTTACTCTAATTACCTCCACGTGAGACCTGAACCTAACCCTGAACCAATTGTTAGTGTTAAAGGTGAATGCCCAGTCAGTAGGCACAAACTGTTCTGTATGGGAATTAAATAAATGTATAATTGTGTCACTATTCCACCAGTTCTAAAAATTACGAGTGCCCGCTATACAGATATAATCATTTAGTAATATTCAGTTTACTGATAGTGACGCGCGGTGATATCAGGCTATTTGCATATGCAAATGAGGCATGACATTTTTTTTTAATTATTTATGCTAATTAAATGCGTCACCTAAAAAAATGATATTTTCGAAAGATTATAAAGTATGATTATTATAAATTTAAAAATAAATACAGAGAATAAATAGTACTGTCCATTAGTATTTTAATGAAACACGGTTATCGCCCCTGGTATCAGTAGAAATTTACGTCGGATAAAAAATGTATAATAATGCCAATTAATGCGTGTGGTAATGGTGAATGAATGTTTATTTTACCAGAAAATGTCTCAGATGACGTCTCTGATATAAAGATCATTTTGTGCCTACTGAGTGGGCATGTACCTTTAAAGGTACATGCCCACTCAGTAGACACACATTTGAAAATGTTGTTATATCAGACATCACTGAAATATTTTCTATTCACCATTATCCCATATTCACACGTATTTATTGGCATTATTATACATTTTATACCAGATGTAAATTTCCACATTGATATCAGGGGTGATAACCGTGTTTCCTTAAAATGTTAACGACATTACTATTTGTTCTCTGTATTTAGTTTTTGATGTGCAATGATCATACTTTATAATCTTTCGAACAAAATTGTTTTCAGGTGACGCATTTAATTAGTATAAATAATTAAAAACTATCGTGCCTCATTTGCATATGAAAATAGCCTGATATTCAGATAACACCACGCGTCACTATCAGTAAAATAAACTACTAAATGATTATATCTATAGCGGGCATTCGTAATGTTTAGAACTGGTGGAATAGTGACACATTTATACACTTATTTAATTCCTATACAGAACATTTTGTGCCTTCTGAGTGGATATGTACCTTTAAGATAAATAAATAAATACCGTCAAATGGTTGTCCTACACCAAACGGATGTGTATAGAAATAATGATCATGATCATCGTATGTGTGTACAAGGGCGTAGCCAGGGCTGAAAGTATACGGCTGGAATTGTAGCTGAGATGTTACGACCTCCGACTGTCACTCCGGCGGCCCGGGTTCGATCCTCTTATGGTGGCTCGTTAGGGACATTTCGTTTCTTCGTGACAACGGAACGAAGATTAGCGTGGCGAAGAAACGAAGTTTAACA
This sequence comes from Conchocele bisecta, assembly GCA_029237695.1. NCBI lineage: Eukaryota > Metazoa > Mollusca > Bivalvia > Lucinida > Thyasiridae > Conchocele > Conchocele bisecta. The sequence continues at coordinate 65,800,159 of CM055271.1, read as the reverse complement.
ATTAAACCAATATGTGTGAATGTTTACCTTTGATAGAAACTATTTATTATAGGAATGAATGGCCTTTTTGTGGAATTTATCGGGGTATAAACTTGGAAAGTCGCGGGAATACTGGACGAAGGCCGGAAGGCCTCGTCCAGTATTCCCGTGACTTTTCCAAGTTTATATCCCCGATAAATTCCAAAAAGGCCATTCATTCCTTATAATTCCAGCATTTGAAATAAGTTCATCAAGAAAATGTGTTTATTTTGACAGACGGCAGCTATTTGTAAAAAGTAGTTCGGCGTGGGAGATTACTGGGATATAAATTTCGGACAGAGACTTGCTACGGGCCAATCAAATGTTAGGGAATTGTGTAAATATTTTTGTGCTGGAATTATATTTTGCTTGATAAATCTGAGGATGAGTATTTTCATCTTTGAACAACGTGCGACTCTAACAGCGCCTGATGTTCCAATATTTGTACATGTACAGTTTGTTTATTAGTGTTTAACGGCCTATCAACAGCTATGGTCATGTAAGGCCGGGATTGTAAATGTACAGATATACGTACAGCTCTATAATGTGGTATAATTCCAGCACAAAACTATTTACACAATTCTCTAATATTTGATTGGCCGGTAGCAAGTCTTTGTCCAAAATTTATATCCCAGTAAACTCCCACGCCGAACTACTTTCCGTAACCGTGAGGCGCAGTTAAAATAATTCTTAAGAAAACGGAAAATAAACACATTTTCTTGATGAAATTATTTCAAATGCTGGAATTATAAGGAATGAATGTCCTTTTTGTGGAATTTATCGGGGATATAAACTTGGAAAAGTACAATCCCGGCCTTCCGGCCTTCGTCCAGTATTCCCGCGACTTTTCCAAGTTTATACCTCGATAAATTCCACAAAAAGGCCATTCATTCCTATAATAACTATTATGCCCTTCTACCTGTAAACTGTACACGTGACATGCTTCCATTTCTAAGGGAGTGTGTGTAGATTATTTGAATTAGTGAAATAATCTGTAAGATCGTCTACAATCTAATTAGGAGTTAGTATCTCCCAATTGGGACTTACTATCTCCTGATTACGACTTACTAAGCATTTTTATATATTAATAGTTGCCGAAATTCCAAACAGCTATTCCAAAATGTATGCATATTTTGCAAAATTCAAGATGGCGTCTAAAATAGCTGTCATTTTTATGACAAAAAAATTGTTATTCGCTATTAAATCGGCGTACACAATGAGAACTGTAACTAGGTTTGATAACAATCGTTGGCATGTTATTTTAAAACAAAAATAACTAAACACAATCATCATTTCTTTAATCTGACCTACTTTAAAGGTCAAAGGTCAAATAAGTGCAAAAATTCGATATTGCCATTCACATAATAACATTGAAACAGATATTTTCCAACGTGTGTTGCATTCATCAATTGTGGCATATTTTACTTTATGTAGTAGCTGTATTTGACATGCATACATGTTCAAAGGGATAATTGAAACTACATGTTCATGTTGAAAAGTTTCAAGATGGCGTCCAAAATGGCTTCCATTAGTTGCACGCAAATGTCAAGGTGAATGATCACGTGGTTACATCAACAACAACAATGGCTGAAAGTGTTGAAAGCGCGCCCACTCCAAAGTAAGTAGTATTTGAGATGTTCTTTAATAGGCAACGGATCTTGATGAAATATGGCGCACCAAACGCGTCTTCATGAGCTGCATTTGGTGGTCCCGGGAGTTCGGCACTTACTTATGTCGTTTTTGCGAAGAATTGATTTCCGTGTCAGTATCGATTCTTCGCAAAAACAACAAAGTACCGATACGACCAAATGCAGCTACACAAGACGCGTTTGCTGCGCCATATTTCATTTACATATAAAGGACACAATAAAATAATACGTACTTTGAATCAGAAGACTTCTGGTTTCATTACTTGTTGTTGTTGTTGTAACCACGTAATCATACAGCTTGAATGTGTGATTTATGCTCTCGGCTGAGTGTCAGTTTCTAATAGGTTGATCTATAAGGCGTTGGTATTCAGGCAACTCATACGGGTTGGGACTTGCTGTTGGTAGATTAGAGCATGACAATAAAAAAATGAAGCATTAACCACAACTACCGATGTAGTCTGACGAACATGTGGGTCAAAAGGTCAAACAAGAGCAAATACCATACATACAGTTCAGCTTACAATACTGCATGTGTTATACTTTTTATCACATGCGCATTATGATTAGTGGAGTACTATTTCAGGATTTTCAAATATAGTATTTAAAACTCATATAGGATATTCATATTTTTGCAACGAAAATGACATATGTTCATCGAGTGGTGTGAGATGTCCATATTTCACGAGTGCCGTTAGGCACTCGTGAAATATGGACATTTCACACTACGAGATGAATATATATGTCATATTCGTTGCAAAAATATGAATATTCTATTTATTATATACCGCTCCATGGAAATTAGCAGTTTTTTAGACTGTATACAGTAATGCAGCAATATATTTGCAGCCTATTTGCATTGTTTTCCCGAACATGGATTTTATGAATATAGATAGCGGAAGTAGTCGTATTTTCACCGGACGTGAATACGTCATTTTGTTCCATGTAGTTCAACGTATTAATGTGCAGTATTATTGCAATAAAACACAGTGTTAATACAATTTAACGCAGTATAACAGCCATGTATTCTCTTGCTAAGAACAAATACATCTTTTAAAATTGTTATTGTTTTCATTTATAAAATCGAGCAGAAGGATAGAATAAGGATAGCACTATCAACATAATTTCCTTTTGTTTCTAAAATAGAATAACTGTGCATGTGATCTGCCATGACAAAATGGGGATTATTGACCCGCAGAGCACCTGATTAATAATAGAACACCCCAGTGCAATACAAGTGTTCCTTTGTAGCTATTGTACGAGTTCGTGTATGTACATATCAGTCTAACATGCGGCTACACTTGTAAGATAACAAATAAGACTTTATAATACATTATCATAGTGTGTCACAGGTAAGCAATACAATGTATTATATAGCATCTTTAAATTTTGGCAAAATTTAATAAGATAGTATAATCATGTTAACATATGGGGTGTAAAACAATGTTGATGCTTATAAATGACTAACGTGATACAGACATGTAACTTTGACACGCCACTACAAAACAAATAACTTTTTTTATCGTTCGACATTTAGTCTAACGGGCCCCTGGTGTTAATATAATAGGCTACGGGCAAACTTCCTAGTATCATGAGTGGATGATAATACATATGTTTTAGTCCTGTATGAAGACAGTAGATGCATGGAACATAAACATAGAATATAAAATGAACATGTTCATTGCAGGCATGAAAGCTTATGCTTTTTAAAACAAATCGAATAAAACACTTTAGCCGTCTATAATTATTTCCGTAATGTTTTGAACCGCTGTGAATTCGTTTACATATTCATCAACAGCAATTGGCTAGCTATCGAAATATGACGGATATACATACTACTAATATGGAGCTTGTTCTGAGTACATAGCTTTAATTCCATTACATCACAGTTCATTAAATAAGATTTATGGTTGTATTTCCAAATTTACATTTGAAGAGCTTTTTGTTAACTTTCTACGTGGAGAGTGACTTGAAATTTGCTAATACTTCCAGCAAAAAAATATTTTCACAATTTCCTAACATTTGTCCAACATTTATATCCGAGTAAACTCCCACGCCGAACTACTTTCAGTAACCGTGAGGCACAGTTAAAATAATTCTTAAGAAATCGGAAAATAAACACATTTTCTTGATGAATTTATTTCAAATGCTGGAATTATAAGGAATGAATGGCCTTTTTGTGGAATTTATCGGGGATATAAACTTGTAAAAGTCGCGGGAATACTGGACGAGGCCTTCCGGCCTTCGTCCAGTATTCCCGCGACTTTTCCAATTTTATACCCAGATAAATTCCACAACAATGCCATTCATTCCTATAATACACACCCATGTAAGTTTATAGTAATATTTTGACATCCAACTCCTCAGAATCAGAGTCTCTTGATACGTAACATATGTTCACACTTGCACATTTGTATTCACGCAGAGAGTGCCTTTTGTAACTACATCCGCTGTCTCCGATACCTGTCTTGCAGCACGCATAGCTAACCGTATGGCCCGTGAGGCTGGCGACAACGACATCTACTTGACAGAAACATTCAGCTTATGCACATACCAACCATGGTTATGCGGGAATGAGATTATGACCTTCGGGTGTAAGTTAGTGTACCAAAGTGCAGTCTGGTAGTTTATCCTGTTCACATTTCGAGCTAGAACATCAGCACATGGAGGTATTCTACTGGGGTACCTTACTTTATTTAGACTACTGTCTGTTCCACGTTTTGCTGCCGACGAACTTTTGGCCATTAAAGGCATTAAATCAAAATAATATTTAAAATGTAAGTACATTTTCATCAATAATAAAAAGTCACCCCCCCCCCCCCCCCCCTCCCCCCCCCCCCCCCCCCCCCCCCATATTTTTTTATTTGATAAAATTCCGTAAAATATTGATTTTATTGCGAAAATAATATTTTCTATGGGAAGTTAAATTGGGGCTAAAATAGATTGTTTGAAATCATTTGCAATCTATTTTGGAATTTGTGGACCGATATTCAAAATCTAACTTGTTTTATTTATTACATCATTTCCATGCTATGTAGCCAGGCTTCGGAGTCAATTTCCAAATGTGTTTAATAGCGAAAAGTGTGTCCGCAGAAAGACCTGAAACAGACAGTAGATTCATCCAAATAGCTGTACATGGCACATACAGCATTTTCTCATTTAGTAATGAGGTTGTCCGTGACATATAATATACCATAGCTGCTGCATGATGTCAGAATTGATCGTCGCTAGCCAGAAGATCCAATGTGGATGCCATTTCAGTGCGTATGCATTGTTCACACGTCCATTATGTCTACTTGTAGCCCATAGTTAATGTAGACATTTCTGCGTTTGTGAAACATCATGTAGTATAACCATCAGACAATACAAATTGGCCCCAATACACGAAGTATGCCATCGCACTTCAATACCTAGACAGTTGTTGCTTATGAACATGTATTTAAGTTACCAAATTGAACCGCTGTGTAATACATTATGAAGACAATATTAGACATCCAAAGTGTTTTTATTCGAAATATATTTTCACAATGATAAGCACAAGTGACATTCAGCGTTTATACCGGTGATGAACATTGATTTAAATGTTGTTTAATTATTTACTATGCATCTACTGTCTTCACATGGGATGGCAGCATATGTAATATCAGTGATGATGTGAGGCATCTGGCCCGCGGTAACGACATTGGCTTATTATACCCCCACAAACAAAGTTTGTTGGGGGTATATAGGAGTCAGCTTGTCGGTCGGTCGGTCTGTCGGTCTGTCGGTCTGTTGGAAATTCCCTTCCGCTCTATATCTTCTACACCGATGCATGGATTATCGTATCGAATGGCTTGGCACAAATGTTTGTCATGCTGAGAAGGTGTGTCGGGATCAATAACCACGCACCTACGTCCAAGGTCAAGGTCACAGTTGAAGATCAAAGGTCAAACCTATAGAAATTCCCTTCCGCTATATTCTACACCGAGATGGATTATCAAATGGCTTGGCACAAATGTTTCTCTTGATAGAAGGTGTGTCGCGATCAAACCACCGCCTACACCAAGGTCAAGGTCACAGTTGAAGGTCAAAGGTCAAAACAATCGAAATCTCTATATCTTCTACACCGATGCATGGATTATCAAATGGCTTGGCACAAATGTTTCTCATGATGAGAAGGTGTGTCGCGATCAATAACCACGCACCTACGTCCAAGGTCAAGGTCACAGTTGAAGGTCAAAGGTCAAACTATTGAAATTCCTTCCGCTCTATGTCTTCTACACCGAAGCATGGATTATCAAATGGCTTGGCACAAATGTTCTGATGAGAAGGTGTGTCGCGATCAATAAACACGCACCTAGTGCAAGGTCAAGGTCACAGTTGAAGGTCAAAGGTAAAATATTGAAATTCCCAAAGGCTTGGCACAAATGTCATGAGAGAAGGTGTGTCGCGATCAATAACCACGCCTACGTCCAAGGCAAGGTCTGTTGAAGTCAAAGGTCAAAACCTATTGAAATTCCTTGCTCTATATTTCTACACCGATGCATGTTTATCAAATGGACTTGGCACGATTTCTATGATGAGAAGTGTCGCGATCAACCACGCACCTACGTCCAAGGTCAAGGTCACAGTTGAAGGTCAAAGGTCAAACCTTATTGAAATTCCCTTCGCTCTATATCTTCTACACGGATCTGTACAAATTGCTAAACCACGCCACCTACGTCCAAGGTCACGTTGAAGGTCAAAGGTCAAACCTAGAAATTACCTTCGCTCTATATTCTACAGATGCTGAGAGTATAGAGGGATTCAAAATGATACCAAAGGTGGGAAGCGTTATTGACCCTGTTAGCTCCCAACAGTATCGAAAAAACGTGTTTTTGGCCAATAATATAAACTAGCCACCAACTGAAATATTTTAAACTGCGAAACCGTTGGTTGTACCCACCATACAACACTCCCAACACCCACGAAAATCAGGGAAAAATTGAAATTGAGATTGAAAATAATGGCTTCAAAAAAGAAGACGAACAAAAGTCTCCCAGCACCCTCGAAAAACCAGGTTTTTTGCTAGAAGAGCAATGATACCGCCAGAGGTGGCACCGTTTTCCACCATACAAACATCCCAAACACCCACTCAGAGAAAAATTTCTAAAAAACCCAAATACAGAACTACAACGAACTACAGACATACAACCAACTACAGTAGTATCATTTGGGACAAAACATCCACAATGTACTACCACCCAATTGTGTTTGGACACAAAAATGATACCACCCAATTGTCCACATTTGGACTTTTGGGAAAATCTAATAAACAAAGTCTCACCAGCACCCTCGAAAACCAAGCTTTTTTGTGGAGAAAATCAGTGATACCACCGAGGTGGCACCGTTTCCACCACCACCCACCCCAACACCCACAAAAATCGGGAACGGATTTGAAAAACCCAAATACATCGAACTAACAAACTACAGGCACTACAACCAACACAGCGAACGACAGATGAACTGTGTACAGAACAATCTGTTCTAATATTTCTTCTGGTGTATCTCGGAAGCACTCCGCTATTTTTTCTTTTGCTTTTTCTGTCTGGGAGCCTGTAGTTCCGAACCTGGCTTTCTAGTTCGAACCCGGTTTCTTTCGGCAGTCGGAGTTGTCGAGGGTGCGGTAACCGTTTCTGTTTGTGTCTGCAAAGCTGGGAATGAAATGTTTTCAACCTTCGCACAGGAATGCAGGAGTCTGATCTCGTCTTCTCCCGTGGCCGTTGCAAGTTGGCCTTCTGGCAAAAGTTTCTACACACGTTTCGCACTCCATTTTCCCAATAGTTTTTATGTTCAAATGGGAAAATCACAAGAATTTTTTTGTCTCCCAGGCAAACAAAAATGACCACCCAATTGTCATTCGGACTTTGGGAAAAGTGTAGAAAAAATTTGTCCCAAGAGGAAACAAAAGATACCACCCAATTGTCATTTGGTTTGGGAAAGTCGAAGAAAAATCTCTCCCAAGAGCAAAACAAAAATGTACCACCCCAATCCATTTGGACTTTTTAAAAAAGTAGTTCGTCAGGAAACATATAGACCACAATTGTACATTCGGACTTTTGGGAAAGTCGAAGAAAAAATCGTCTCCCAGGCAAACAAAAATGACCACCCAATTGTACATTTAGACTTTTGGGAAAAGTGTAGAAATATTTATCTCCAAGAGGCGACCAGAAATGTACCACCCATGTTTTGAAAAATTAAAATTAGCTACTCCCCCTTTGTGTTTTGAAAAATTAAAATTATGCCTACTCCCCCCTTTGTGCTTTGAAAAATTAAAATTAGCCTACTCCCCCTTTGTGTTTTGAAAAATTAAAATTAGCCTATCCCCCTTCGTGTTTTGAAAAATTAAAATTATGCCTCTCCCCCTTTGTTTTTTGAAAAATTAAAATTATCCTATCCCCCCTTCTGTTTTGAAAAAATTATAGGGAGGAAAAAAAAAAGGTCAGCTCCACCGTTTCGGCACAACACCTCCCAACACCCACGAAAAATGGAACGGATTTAACAAAAAACCCAAATATCGAATACATCGAAACTACAAGAACTACAGTATGAAAGCGGAGATTTGGTCAGGCTACAAGGTTTCGGCCACCTTTTTTCTCAAAAACGGTATCCATGTAAAGGGTCGCCGGTGTGGACTCGCTAGGAGTTTTCTTTTTTTCATTCGATTTTGTGGAGTGCACGAATGGGCGTCGGGATGGTTTGTTCTTCCCAGAGTACAAGCCTCTAGACACAATGGGAACAGTGGTCTGCACCGCGTACGCCGCCACAGAGCCCCCCAGCCACCACTTCGCTTCTCTACTTTCTCAGTGTCGTCACCTCCCACCGGATTTGTCTGGCACTCTTCTTCCTCCGGGCACTCTTCTTCCTCCAGATAGTCTTCCTCCAGGTCGTTTTCTTCGGATCGTTGGAAATTGCATCCAACAGCTGCGTTCCAGTAATCCAAACCGGTTCTCCAAACGTCTCCATGTCGGACAGGCGCTGATTCTTCGAACGAGCGGGTATTCTTAGATTCGTGGGGAGCTCGGTGGGGCCCACAAAACCAGGCGCGGTACCCTGTGTTCTAGGGGGTAGGAGTTTTCTTGTTCTTATGGGGGTTCTTCGGGCTTTGTACTACTCTACATCGGCATGTCCGATTTTCGAAGTACCACTACCGATCCCGTACTTCTTTGTTTCGCGGCTAGTCTTCGGTGGAATTTCTGAATATTTTCGGAGACAAGTAGGTTTTTGGATTTGCAAAGTTTCTATAGAGGGGCATTTGTCAACATGGAATTCCCAAATCGTTCGAAATGGTCGAAATCTTGTTCGCGGTGCTCGGATTGCCGGATTGCGCACAGATTCTCGGATTGTGCCAGGAAATCCGTCCGCTCGGGAAGGTCGATGCCTGCTCGCGATTCCAGGGGGCTCGGGTCTAGTGCTCAGTTTGCTGCCAGGATCTATTTTTTGCATCCTTGTTGGCTAGAAAAGGAGAACCGAGCCCCCGGTAATCGAGCAGGCATTTCGACCTTCCCGAGGACTGGATTTCCTGGTCACAATCCGAGCAATGGTGCGCCAATCCGAGCAAATCCGAGCACCGCGAACAAGTATTTCGACCATTTCGAACGATTTGGGAATTCCATGTTGGACAATGCCCCCTCTAGATAGACGTTTGCAAACTGCCCAAAAAACCTTACTTGTCTCGATTCGAGAAAATTATTTCCACGGGAAGATAGCCGACAAACAAAGAAGAAGTACGGGATCGGTAGTGGTACTTCGAAAAATCGGGACGAGCCGATGTAGACCGTAGTAAAGCCCGAAGAACCCCTAGAAGAACAAGAAACTCCTACCCCGTAGAACACAGGGTACCGCGCCGGTTTTGTGGGCCCCACGAGCTCCCCAGAATCTACTAGAAGACCCCGCTCGTTCGAAGAATCGAGCGCCTGTCCGACTGAGAGACCTTTGGAGAACGTTGGATACATGGAAGCAGATGTTGGATGCAATTTCCAACGATCCGAAGAAAGGACGACCTGGAGGAAGACGTGTCTGGAGGAAGAAGATGCGGAGAAGAGTGCCAGACGAATCCGGGGGTGGGAGGTGACGACTGGAGAAAACCGTAGAGAAGCGAAGTGGTGGCTGGGGGTCTCTGGTTGGCGTACGCGGTTGCAGACCACTGTTCCATTGTTTCTCTAGAGGTTTGACTCTGGAAGAACAAACGATCCCGAGCCCAGTTCGCACTCAAAATCGAATGAAAAAAAGAAAACTCAGCGATCCATACACCCTGACCCTTTCACATGGAGTAGCCGTTTTTGAGAAAAAAAGGTGGCCGAAACCTTGGTGCCTCGACCCAAATCTCCGCCTTTCTACTGTAGTTCTTGTAGCGAAGTATTCGATGATTTTTTGTAAATCCGTTCCCGATTTTTCGTGGGTGTTGGGTGTGTGTTTGGTTGCCGCGGTGGTAGTGAACCCCTCCCTGTAATTTTTCAAAACAGAAGGGGGGATTAGCATAATTTAATTTTTCAAAAAACAAAGGGGGGAGTAGGCATAATTTTAATTTTTAAAACCACGAAGGGGTAGGCATAATTTTAATTTTTCACAAAGGGGGGAGTGGATAATTTTAATTTTTCAAGACAAAGGGGGGGTAGGCATTTTTTTTAACAAACACCATAGATATAATTTTTCAAAAACACAAATGGGTGGTATATTTCTGGTCGCCTCTTGGAGATAAATATTTCCACTTTTCCCAAAAGTTAAATGTGGACAATTGGGTGGTCATTTTTGTTTGCCTCTTGGGAGACGATTTTTCTTCGACTTTCCCAAAAGTCCGAATGTACAATTGGGTGGTCTGATTTTGTTTCCTCTTGACGAATTTTTTCTACACTTTTTTCAAAAGTCCAAATTGTGGACAATTGGGTGGTTTTTTTGTTTTGCTCTTGGGAGACGATTTTTCTTCGACTTTCCCAAAAGACCAAATGTGGACAATTGGGTGGTCTTTTGTTTGCTCTTGGGGAGACAAAACTTTTCCCAAAGTCCGAATGTGGACATTGGGTGGTATCATTTTTGTTTGCCTCTTGGGAGACAAATTCTTGTGATTTTCCCATTTGAACATAAAAATTATATTGGGAAATGGAGTGCGAAAGTGTGGTAGAACTTTTGCCAAGAAGGCCAACTGCAACGGATGGGAGAAAGACGAGATGCATACTCCTGATTCCTGTGCGAGGTTGTGGAAAACATCCAGTTCCAAGCTTTGCAGACACAAACAGAAACGGTGTACCGCACCCTCGAGAACACAACTCCACTGCCGAGAAGCCGGGTTGCGAACTAGAAAGCCAGGTTGCGGAAACACAGGCGTCCCTGAGACAGAAAAACGCAAAAGAAAAATAGCGGATCGCTTCCGAGAGCTACACCAGAAGAAATAGTAGAACGAGTTGTTCTCGACACTATCGTCGTTGTCTGTGTTGGTTGTAGTGCTGTAGTTGTAGTTGATGATTTGGGGGTTTTTCGGAAATCCGTTCCCGATTTTTCGTGGGTGTTGGGAGTCGTGTGGTGGTGGAAACGGTGCCACTTGGTGGTATTCTGATCCACAAAAAAGCTTGGTTTTCAGGGTGGGTGATACTTTTGTTTATTAGATTTTCCAAAAGCCAAAGTGGACAATTGGGTGGTATCATTTTTGTGTCCAAAATCACAATTGGGTGGTAGTCGATTGTGGATGTTTTGCAAATGTGGATATACTGTAGTTGGTGTAGTGCTGTAGTTCGTTGTGTTCGATGTATTTGGGTTTTTTAGAAATTTTTCTCTGATTTTTCGTGGGGTGTTGGGAGTGTTGTATGGTGGTGAAAACGGTGCCACTGGCGGTATATTCTGCTTCTTTCTTATGCACGTTTTTCGAGGGTGTGTTCTTTTGTTCGCTTCTTTTTTGAAGCCATTATTTTCAATCTCAATTTCAATTTTTCCCTGATTTTTGTGGGTGTTGGGAGTGTTGTGGTGGGTGTACCACGGTTTCAGTTTAAAATATTTCAGTGTTGGTGGCTAGTTTATATTATTGGAAAAAACACGTTTTTTCGATATGTTGGGAGCGTAACGAGGGTCAAACGCTTCCACTTTGGTGGTATCATTTTGAATCCCTCTATACTCTGCATGGATTATAAATGGCTGGACAAATGTTTCTCAGATGCGAAGGTGTTGTCGAATCAATATCGCCTACGTCAAGGTCAGGTCACATTGAAGGTCAAATGTCAAACCTATTGAAATTCTCTTCCGTCTATATCTACCGATGCATGGATCAAATGCCTTGGCACAAATGTTTCTCAGGATGAGAAGGTGTGTCGCGATCAATAACCACGCACCTAGTCCAAGGTCAAGGTCAGTTGAAGGTCAAAGGTCAAACCTATTGAAATTCCCTTCCGCTATATCTTCACACCGAGCTGGTAATCATATGCCCCGGGTTCAAGGTCACAGATTGATGTTGAAACCTTAACGCTCGGCTAAATGGCTTATAATAAAAAATGCCTCGTTTTCTTTGGCTGCCAGTGGGGGTATTCGTGTGCCGACAGGCCACATTTCTAGTTTTGTTAAGTGTACTTCTGAATATCTATCACGGCAATGTAACCTGATACGGAAATGTAGTTGACACGATTATAACATCTTAGTCAATAATGGCCATATTTATGGGTGATACATACTAAATTTGATCGCATACATGTGACACGCTGTGATAAAACTGATCGTATTTGTTTTGTTACAAGTGTAGCTGCACGTTAGTCTGCGTAGTCACCCAGTGTGATATGTAATACACTATTTATTTACTGAATCATGTAATACGTGAAAATGAACAATTTAGATTGTACATGTACCTAGGTGTTCTATTATTGATCAGTAGCAGACACCTTTTCCAATAACTCCTCATCTAATAACTATTCTGAGGAGTTCTTGAATGTGAAATCTGAGCAAGAGAAAGCTAAAGATTTTAATTCGGACAACTCGGAACATTACAACGCTCCTTTCTCTATGAGGGAATTAAAAGCTTCACTCGAGAAAGCACGTGATACATCAGCGGGCCCTGATGATATCCACTACCAACTGCTAAAGCATTTACCTGAACACTCTTTAGACAACCTCTTTGAAATATTTAATACCATTTGGGAACAATGCATCTTTCCGCCTTCATGGCGGGAAGCTACAATCAAATATGTTCCCAAACCGGGCAAGGATCACACCGACCCATCAAGTTACGGTCGCACTTACTAGCTGCGTCTGTAAAACCATGGAACGAATGATTAATGTTTTGAAAGACAGACAATTCCAAGTCCGAGTCGGTACTACCATTTCCGATCCCCACGAACAGGAAATGGGTGTGCCGCAGGGAAGTATATTGTCTGTTACCCTTTTTAACATTAAACTCGATAACATTGTAAAATACCCTTTTTAACATTAAACTCGATAACATTGTAAAATGCCTGCAACCAGGTGTTGACTGTTCTATATATGTCGATGATTTTTTGATATGTTACACATCAAAGAACATGCAAACTATTGAGCGCCAATTACAACTAAGCCTCAATATAATTAGCAATACGTGAAAACGTGAAAGCCACAGAAAACGGCTTTAAATTTTCGAAATATAAAACTAACTGCATGCATTTTTGCAAATGATCTTGGTCATATCTTTGATCCGAAACTCACTTTTAAACCTCATTTACGATACTTGAAAGCTAAATGCCAGAAAGCACTCAACTTAATGCAAGTGGTAGCAAATCATGACTGGGGTGCAGACCGAAAGGTGCTGCACCGCCTTTACATCGCACATGTTCGCTCAAAACTAGACTACGGATGCTGTATTCGAAACCAAGCTTCAAGCCACCATTCGGCAAGAGAATGGATCCTTTGATACACGATGCTGGCTTAGATCTGGATCGCTGTCCCAGATACTCCACCGTGGCAGTTGGTGCAGCCGAAGGTGATCTTCGATCTTAGTCAGCGCACGAAAGCAACAACTGATCCATCCATTTTTAAATCTTTTCTTGAAGTTAAACCGACTCTGGGCGAATGGACTCCTGGCTACAGACATGTACGCCGGGATGAAGTTGTCCTTAGTCGATTGCGCATTGGACATACACGACTAACGCATTCGTATATGCTCAAAGGTGAGCCGCGTCCATGGTGTATTCCATGCCACAGCGCATTTACCGTGCAACACATCCTACTGGACTGTATCGATTTTGCCGATATTCGAGGCAAACACTTTGAAGAACATTGAAGGTTTGCTTCACTTTCTACATGAAACTAACTTGTATCGGAAAATTTAATTTTATCATTGTATACATGTTTCTCATTTCTATAATTTTATAATTCTATGCACGTTTTTCATTTATATTGTTTATCATATTAATATTTTTACCTTATCATCTGATTGATTACCACATGTAACATACTATTTTACTATTATTTTTATTCTTCATCTACATTGCTTGGCCCTAAATGATACTCTTTTGTGTTGATGGGCCGTTAAGCACCATTCCATTCCATTCCATTCTTGAAGTTAAAGACAGATACAATACATACACTCCGCTTTTCACTGGTGGCTCAAAGGACTGGGACAGGGTAGCAGCTGCTGCCGCTGTCTCCGCGGGAGATCTTCAATCCAGACTCCCAGATTCCCAGACTCCCAGACTCCCAGACAAATCTTCCAGCCCAGCCTAAATGACGTATCATAATTGACTTAACAGCCCCTTAATCACCAATAAATAAATATATTTTCTTCTGTCCATTTATACTGCTAATAACTAACATAACCAACACATTTCTGGCAATTATGCGGCAATTTTGGTCTTTGCCGAGGCTAAGTTTCCTTGACCTTGACCACACATATGTGAATTTGACCCCCCCCCCCCCCACCCCCCCCCCCCCATCCTACCCCACTTACACACAAAAGAATGTCATATACCTCATCAGTTGAAACAATCAGCTATAACCTTATAATTGGCATGACAACATACAGAGTGATACAGTGGTTGCTGGAATAAGACTATTTCTACATTTCAGGGTCATTTGAAATTGACCTTGGTTTACAGAAGGTGACATTGACACGTAATCGTTTCAAAAACTTCACCAACATAATCAGTGACCTCAAAAACTATAAAAATCAAATGTTTGCATATAGCACCACCGTTTGTTAAGATATGCCAATAACGTGTTTACTGGCGGCCATCTTGGATTTCTGCTAAAATAGCCGAAAACATGAACATTCAGATTGCTTCCATCAACATTTTTGAAAGGCATTATCTGAAGGTCAATTGTGTCAAATTTGGAAAAGTTAGCCAGATGTGCGAATTTATTTGACTACCGTCCCTAACTAGTTAAAGGTACATGCCCACTCAGTAGGCACAAACTGTTATTTATAGGAATTAAATAAGTGTATAATTGTGTCACTGTTCCACCAGTTCTAAAAATACAAGTGCCCGCTTTTCAGATATAATCATTTTAGTAATATTTATTTTACTGATAGTGACTCGCGGTGGTATCAGGCTAGTTTTTTATGCACATGAGGCATGATATTTTTTTAATTAGTTATATTCATTAAATGTGTCACCTGAAAAAATGATACTAGTTTTCGACAGATTATAAAGTACGATCATTACACATCAAAAAATAAATACAGAGAATAAATAGTAATGTCCGTTAACATTTTAAGGAAACACGGTTATCGCCCTATGATATCAGGGTGGAAATTTACGTCTGATATAAAATGTATAACAATAACAATCAATACGTGGGGTAATGGTGAATTAATGTTTATTTTGCCAGAAAATGTCTCGGATGATGTCTCTGATATAAAGAACATTTTGTGCCTACTGAGTGGGTATGTACCTTTAACCCATTCTTTTCGGAATACACCTTTACGGGTATGAAATTTAGTAAATATTTTATTTTTGTTATTTCTGAATGAAAGTATATGTTGTGACCACTCATTTTAACCGTCTCGACGAGACGGTTCAAATGGTGGTCGCGACATATACTTCTGAGCGCATGGAAGGAAAATATTTCAGAAAATGTCTCGGATGATGTGCCTACTGAGTGGGTATGTACCTTTAAATTATCGTGTTAACAATAGAGACGAGGAGCCTATTTCACCAACATTGCAAAGTATACTTATCTAGCAAAGTATACTTTGAGGGAGAAATTTTCAATTTTAAGATAAATGTATTAATTTTTATTATACTGAATTTATTACATTATCACAGCCATTTTGGCTGTGATAATGTAATAAATTCAGTATAATAATTCTGCATACTTTTAATCATCAAATATGAGCAGTTGTTAGTTTTATATGAAATAATGCATTTCAGGAAAAATAAACGATTACTCCCTCAAAGTATACTTTGCTAGAAAAGTATACTTTTTGCAATTTTGATGAAATCGGCTACTGCTGAGTGTATGTCCTGACGATTTTGCGCATCTGCGCAGATTGATATGTAGCTACACTCATATAAACAATACGTCAAGTATATACATGTCTTATTAACAATAGCGAACAGTGTAGGTCCTGATCATTTTGCGCATGGTGCGCATACTGATCTGGAGCTACACTGATCGCAAACAAAATAAACCTGTTTTTAACAATAGCAAACGGTGTAGATCCTGACAGACTGTACATGCTCACGGAGCATGTGCGCAGTCTGATATGGGGTTAGACAGTATGCTGATAGAAAACACGATAAACGTGTCACAACCATAAATACGTGTCTTATTAACATTTACTGAATGCCAAGTTTGTTTTATCTATCAAAATCGGAGTCGCGGTGTCAGGCCGGTGGATAATGTGGAAACAAAGGACATATACACACACAATGTAGCAATATTTAAATATTAACAAACTTGACACATAACTCGAGAAAACGGTATATGCGCATGGATAAAAAGGATATAGAGAATAGTAGGTTAGTGCCGTGAATGGAACAAATATATGGCAAGGCTTAGGAAACGGGATGGGCGAGGCTCTGCCGAGCACATCCCGTTTCCGTGCCGCGCCAGATATGTTTTCTCATTCACGGCACTAACCTACTATTCTATTTATCCCGTCAACACCTACAAATGGCTTTAAAATGCAAACAAATAACTCCAGCCACTGCACATATTCATACGCAGTGATTAGGTCGTATTGACAGGATATCCAAAATGTTTCACGGCACCGTGTTTCACGGCGGCACTTACGCACTGTGTTGACGGGATAAAATATTATTTGTAGTGAAGAGGACAATTGTAATTTTGCTTGTGGTTGTGACTGGGGAAATGGGGATTATGTATCCTTTTCCCCGGTAACATCCATATATGAGACACGCCATGTAATTTTGTACCTTAGGACATCTGTGTAATTTCATGAAATACGTTTACACAATTTACAATATTTTCCGTAAATGGCGTAAAAAATTGACAAGTATTTCAGAGTACATGCAGAATTATATTCCGTATGTCCTCCGACAATTTTATAAACTTTTGACTTTATTTGTGAAAACTATTGTAAATTTTGTAAACGTATTTAATGAAATTACGCAGATGTCCGAAAGTACAACATCAAATGGTGTGTCTCATATGATAATTACTGGTCAATGTGGACCGTTAATTTGCTTATGGATAGAGATATACGTGTGCTTATACTTCCTTTAATGTACATGTCGCAGAAAATACTGTCTTTCTTTTGCCAAAAAGTACCTTGCCTTTGAAAATATCGATGGTCTAGTAACAGAAGGTCGTAACTGCTATGCTAAAGCATAGCACTTACGACCTTATGTTACTAGACCATCGATATTCTGTAATATTACCGCACTCTACAAATGATCAGATAGCACACTTCTGCAGTCTGATGCTCATACAGTGGAACCGCTCTAAACCGGACACTGAGAACACATTTGTTTTGTTTAATTAGAATCGTGTCACTGACATTTATGTCTGATGTTAATATATGTTCATGATTGCAAAGCACATTCAAGAAATACAGTGGAGCCTGTATAAACCGGTGGGAGTCCCTCAGAGTGTCCGGTTTATAGAGGTTCCACTGCATAACGTTTTAGTTGCATATACATGTAGATGCATATGGAATGCTTTAATAACGTACGCTGTGGCGAACAGTGTATGCCCTGATCAGAATGCGCAGATGATCTGGGACTACACTGATCGTGAATTCACTAATACCAATTTGTCATGGCGCGTGACATATTTGGCAGAGTAACATATTTGGCAGGTGACGGCAATCGGACAGTATTGTATAATTAAAATACCTACACAAGGCGCCACTTGGACATATACGTCATTATGTACCTGTTATTACCTGGATTAATCACCCATTTGGTGTCGATTTTGGACATGTATTTAAACAATAATATAGTAATAAAGTAAAGGTTTGAGTAAATGTGTTTTGAGTTTGTTCACGTTTCACGTGCATTTGTTACAATCACTTAGAAAATAGTGCGTTCAATTCGACCGGCATTTAAATTCGGTGTGATTTTGAAGCGGGTTTTGAAGCAGCTTGGGGTGTAACGGTTGTGTTTACAATATATCTATGCTGGAGGAATCTAAGTTTGTTCAAGGTGTGATTCAGCAGATGAAATGTAGTACGTTGTTTTAGAAAATAGATGATTGTCTTCAGAAACAAACTAACAGAGAATACAGGTAATAGTTCGTTTGATCGACGAATGGGTTAGAACAACACACAGGCACTTTGTGGTATGAACGACAAAACGCTCTTTAAATCATACCCAATTTTACTCTGATATTAAATACATGTATCTAGATATTTAATATCAGAGTAAAATTGGGTATGATTTAAAGAGGCTTTTTCGTTCATACCACAAAGTGCCTGTGGAACAACCAGTTGTATGTTTATGTATCCAGAACAAATGTCGGGTTACATATAGTCGCTACCATGTCCGTCTGTCGGTTTGTCCGTTAGTTCATGTCTGTCCGGGATTTGCGGTAAAGTTTTTCAGATGCCTGCTATCTCAGTTACCGTCAAGCGAAGTGACTTGATACTACGTATGCTTAATTACCATTGGCCTAGTTCTGAGTACAGAACTCTAATTACATTTCATTACACTGCATTACATAAGATAGTGTGCAACCTGTTGCCTATAAAGTGGAAAACAGCTACCATTGGCCATATTCGCATTATGTAGCAAATCGCACACGAGTTTGAACAGATGGTCAGTATGTTGGTGTCATATGGGTATTTGGGTGGATATTTTGGGTAATTTGGGTGGATTTGTAGGCGTTGGGTAATTTACATTGTTTTGTGCAACTACTAATGCTCAATCATTACACACGACAGAAATCTTCAATCATCTACACATTCACCATTCCGAACTTTCGGACCCCTTTATTCTGTCAAAATACCCACAAAGGAACATACCGTACGTATACGTGTAACTCGTTGGAGGTGACGTAAATTGTATGATGGTAACAATGCACACGAACCACCAGATGTACCGAAATAACCCATAACACACCGATATATGAACCGTCCTTCAAGAACCTGTGGCAAATACATGCGGCCCCTGTGCTCGATGTTCATGTCAAATGGTTAGTGATTTGTTTGAACGGTTTTGGGGTGTATGTCCTCCATCAGTGTTATTCACTGGTGTATCACTCCGCGCCGGCGTAAAATGTTTCACGTCGACAAACGCACCGGTTTCCTGACGAGATGCCGGCGGGAGATGTAGAGCGGTTACCAGACGAAAATTCAGTCCGGGCGTCAGTAAAAAACGTGCATTAGGTCCGCACGAAGTTTGTATTGCAATTTCTCGTGATTACCAACCAATACTATTAAATATTCCGCCGGGTGCCACTCCAGCACCCTTGAGCATTTTTAATAATCTGCATAAATCCAGATGGCCGCCAGTTTTAATATGTCTTTTTATTGCATTGCTCCAAGTGCTATTTGTCGAATTAATACATTGGTATAACAGGTTTTTCGGACCTGTGGATTTGTTTAGGAACATTTCGACTCTTTTTCAACATTGTCTCAGCTATATATTGTCAAGAGGGCCGCCAAAAATCATATGTCTAACAAAAAATAAAAGTATGTCGCCTAGCATTGACATACATATATAATAGGTAAATGGCGTTTTACTTCACGGTGGTGTGGCACACACCAACGGGTAAACAATGTATGACAGTACACAGTTTATTGCCGCACTTACATAAATCCAAGATGGCTGCCAAAAGTTTTCAAAATTTGTCTAATCTGTTTCTCATATTGCTAACCGCTAACACATCTGAGACGTAAACCATCATATCATAGGAATTGCAAATCCTTACTTTTATACCAAAGATTTACTGTGGTTGGATACCTTTTCTCAGTAGTATACGTACAGATGCATGCGAAATGTTGCCAAATAGCAGTATCACAATTTAGCACATACTTGCTTGATACTTCAACATGTCTATACACTGGCACTGTGCACGTGGTCGTATGATAAAAATGAAAAGGCAATATGTTTTATATTCCATTCAGTATAATATATACCATATTTAACATAATTTAGTGTATCTATACTAAACTGCTGGCTAGGAGACAGATGGCCAACGGAGGTACAAATGTATAATTCACGTATGTGCGTGATGTTGCTTCATTAACTGACACAGTGAAAAAATTCTGACGTCAAGCACGCGCTTGAATTATGACAGGTAACGGCTGTAAATGTATTTCAAAAAGTTTGTAACGAGGTATGGTATTGACTGCTGTGTTTCTCGTGTTTGTTTCACTTCCGGAATCTCCATATTTGCATTGTAATTTAAGTTTACTCAGAAAATTGAAGTGTGCATTCAACTACGTGGAGCCACAGTGTATACTAATGGCTATTCAATTGAACAGATAAACATGTAATGATCTTTTTCGTGAAATCACACATTTCTACACTCTTCACAATGCCAAGTAACATATGCCATAAGTCATACACGCTAGACGATTGAGAACATCATGGTTACAAGTAAGCAGTGCAAAACGAGGAATTTTCAAATGATATATGCCAAACCGAACTGCATTTAGGTAGTATGTATGGTAGTGCTCTGATCTCACCTCCGTATCATATCAGAATCACATCTTCAAGCATAGGCAGCAGGCTGTTTTTGTACATCGTTGGCAAACAGTTTCTCCCCGCATGCGACATAACATGGTGCAACGATAATTTGGCAGCTGGTACAGCGGCAATAGTGCAGTATAACATGGTCTCTCCTGCGAGGAACATCCAACATCGAATCATCTCCAGACCTCAGGAGGGGCGAGAGGGGCAGTTGGTTGTCAGCATAATGTGAAATAAGTGAATTCGATTCTTCATCAAGTGTCCCATCCACACTGGTTTGGTTCCAAGATGGTGGTGTTGATTGCTGCAGACTTCCATATTGCTGTCTGATATTGGCAAGCACGCAGTACATTTTGCTTCAAATGACTCTGTGGTGGTTTAGCATAGCTTTCAGGGTCCAGGTGTTTTCCGTGAGCTTTGATTTCGCCATATTTTGTGGACCATACCTCTTGCCGAACATCAGACATGCTAGTCGACTTCTTGCTGCCATAAGCATGCGGCGATAAATCAGTGGCTGCGGATCAATCACGTCAGTAATGGCGGCATTCGCTTCACCAAGTGAAGTGCAGAACTCGCTCCGCAACCAGGTTCTTCTTGTTAGTAGATCCCCTTCCCCCCCCTACCCCACAAACTGTGCCACTGTGTCGCAGCCAGTAAGGCATGTACAGCTGTAAACTATTTCACATGTCTTTTGTGATTTTTCTACTGTAGCGCCAATATAACCAATGCAAGTCCTGTCACTGGTTGCCTCCATGGTTAATCGACCCTCATGTTGAGTTCCGAAAAAGTGGTACTAAGGAGAACCAACACATCCGTGTCGTCAGAGATAACGTTAATACAATGGGATCCAGCTTCAGCAACCTGAGTCAACTTGGAGTATCATAGATGACGTCGGCCTCTTCTTGTGTGTTGAGACGGTCCCTAGCGTGGCAGTTAAATTCCGTGGTGTAAGTCTACTGGTGTAGGATCGGAACCAGTAATGACAAGTCTGTGTTTGCTCTTACTTCCTCGTACGCCTCTGTCACCTGTTGGCATATCAATGTCAATAAGTTGCCACTTTATTTCGCGTCACAAGTTTAAGACCACATTCTGCGGCGGCAGTGGAGTGGTCATGATAGCCTATGACGTCTGCTTGCATCTTTCCATCTCTAAGCAAACCGGGTCCCACTCTTGATGCTGTAGTCATGGATACTCTGTCAACACCACATTAATCAATTTCTTGTTGTCGCCAAGATGGTAACCTGTGAAATTATCGACAAGATATCGCGTACAGTTATCCATATTGGGCCAATGCATATCCAGATTGCGGACCCCTCAACGACAGTAACATCCGGGTGGATACCCAGTATGAAGGAGACCTTCCACTTGTAATTTTCTTTTTCAGGGTCGACTTGGAATTTCGAGATAATTATGCAGATCCCTTTTTTTCATCGGAACATTGGATGTTGGGCGACGGTCGCAAGTTCATACTTTATATGTCGTGTACATTGATTTCACGAGAATGTTGGTAACCCTTGACCGCGATATATGATGTTTAACATCACATATATCGTGCCTGATTCGGAGAACAACTTTTCGCATCACTGCCAATGTGAAAACTTTCTTGGGACAAAGCCACATTAATTCCTGTTTTGGCAGTCCTTTCTCGAATGAACCCGCATCTGGGCTTGTCCAATTTCACGGCGTTTTGCGCGTTCACAATTCTCTGCCTATGACGCCGACACCGTCAGAGTGGTCTGTATGAGTTCATGGGATCGATTGGATGTCTGATAGCTTATCCTCTTATCTTTGCTCTATCTGCAGCAGCCAGACCTATACGCGAGGCATCTCTCCTTGTGTGTGACATAACCTCTTGTATCGGCGTATCCATCTGACATATCTGTCAGAATCTTGGATAATCGACTCAGGTATGCATGCTGTATGCCCATTTGTTCAGTTTGACGCTGGTAACGTAAATTCGATGATACCAAGTAATCCGATGTCCGTAGCGGCATAGAAGGTGCATCTCTATAAAAATATCAGACCAATATGGGCCGTTCCATAATCCTTTCTTGTGCCGCATCAATGTTTCTCAAACCATCATGAAACCGTCAAGGATATGTCTATGGAGCCCTCTCCATCGATCGAAGTAGTAGAGGCCATATCTCGCTTAGTTCTGGTGCCCGGCTGCGAAGAAGTAAGGTAACATTTCTGACATCGCCAAAAGAGGCATAGGCCCATTCTCCCTTCACGCTCAGCTTCCTGAACAAATACCATAATAATGAAGACTGGTTTCACGAGGTTCTGGACCCCATAACTTCGTGGTTGGGCGTTTAACCGTGTCGATTAAGCGTGGCAGTTTCTCCACTTGCTGCAGATTGACGAAGCACCTCCTCAGTGACCAGACGAAGGGCCCTCATATTATAGTGGGAACTTTTTGTTTTCCGCTGGCATATGAGCGAAACCGCCCGAACGCAGACCTTCATTCAACTTCGAGACCACTGCCGCCATCACGTGTCCCAAACTCATCCCCACAAAACTATCCAATGTGTGCATAGTGGTCCGTGTCATCCTTAGCGATTAGAAGCACTGCATGGGAATGGGGTACAAGTCCGTTCTGCGAAGAAATTTGGCATCAAAATTATCCACAACAACTTGAACAAAGCCACTGCTTTTAGTAACCCAACTTGGTTCGCAAAGAATAGCTGCTTCCTTTGCCGCTGGAGTGTATGAACCTGTTTACTTCATCGTAAGAACAAGTCACACCATAATCATACATATGCTTTATAGACTTTTAACGGTTGACTAGTACGCGCCCAGTGCTACTTGAAGTGGGGTCGGTCGTTGGTGATACATCAGTTAACATGTTTCCCTATAAGAGCTCCCCGAATTGAATGGTTTAAGTTTTTCTCAGAAATTGTGGACACTAATGAGTGTAGAGTGGGACTCACAGAGTCGAACGCAAATGTCCAATGTTCATTCTAGTTTGGTAAGTGTTAACATTCGGATGATAACTGTTTAGAATTTCTTTCAGAAATCGTCCTTGGCGAGTCGTTGTAATGACACGTCTGAGGTGTCGTCATCAACTGAGGGCTATAAATTGATCACCGTCAGATGCTTTATTGCGAAACAAGTATCAAACTTGCGAAGCCATATCCAGACAGAATCAAAATATCGGAACCACTTATATCGGATAACTTGGACATAATGTGCGACGAGAACAGAGCTCGGCACAATGCTCTTTGTATAACTTATGCACTTCTAATGATTCCAGATGTGTAACAAGTCACGTTTCTAGACGTAATTGTAGACATTATTGCGGGTTAAACTTCATTAATAGCCCGCAGATTGCCTGCGGTTGAGACAGATCGGCTGATATGAAAGGATTTTCTACAATCGTCATGATATCTCGCGTTTTGCATCAGCAAATCACTAATTGCACCGAGTACGGCGGGCCTTATCTGAAGCCGTGTTCAAATCTTGGCGGGATTCGCATTTATCGAGAATCGCGTCCTTGAATGTTTTTTTGTTCATCACGGTCAGTCGTTCGACACAACACAGTCCCTCTCCAATCGAGTAGGATCATTCTGTCATCGTCCATTAAACAGTTTTCGCCACAAAATAAACAGTGTAGTTTCAATAGTCAAAATGTTTTGTTTCGAACCTGGCGCAATTTCCCCCCGACTTTTATTGCTGACGGCGGCGTTTCATAATTACTAGAATCAGCACTCAAACGTTTCAAATATCTGACTATTGCGAACGTGATGTGTACGGACGAAACACAGTTCTTATGGTATTTCAGTTGTTCGCCTGCATTTGATCTTCCTTTCAAACGCTTCGTGTTTGCCGTCTTGTCGGCTTTGCTCGCCTCGATTATGCTTGTTACCCGATCCGGGCCTGCGTCATTAACGGTTTTTTCCACCTGCGTTATCACCACAATCGAAGATACAGTCCATCCATAATGGAACATCCAATCTGAAAGGCAAATATACATTGTTCAAACACCACGTTACAACTTTTGAAGCACACACTGGTATATTTTAAATTGAAATAATTAGTGATGACGTAAAGCTACCCCATTGGATCGCCGGATGTCGCCGCACATTCGGGAAGGTATTTTGCTTTGTACGCACTGATCGTGGTTGGTGTTTTAAATTATTGTTACCTTATATATATTGACACATTAGCCGTCTGTAACCGGATTAACCCCCTCACTCTATCCCCGCCCGAAATATCGTGAATTTTTTTTCTAAGTTCACACCTCCGAAAATATTGCGAGGGAGGTGAGCTATATATTGATTTTATGTTTTTTTCCAGATATTTGGCTTGGAGTAAACCATTGAATTGAACGGTCATAAAAACGTGGCGAAACACACTATGTAATTACATTAAGCATATTACCCTCCTTGTTACCCTCTTCCATCATGTAGGTGGCCGGATATCGCAGCGTACATGTGTCTGTAAACTGGAAATCGGGAAACGCGTAGCAAACTTCTGCTAAAACAAATGGCGCGTTGCGGCACAAGGGAAGTAACTAAGCGATGGAGTGGCAGCTTCCGATATCGGTTTTTCTTTTCCCGGAGGAACCGCAAATGTCCGTAAATATAGAGAATATAGGAATAGGCGGGGCCATCTTGGATTTAACCAACGAGGGAAGACCATATTACCTCATAACACGTCTCAAACATTGTTATGTGCCGGGCACCGTGAATATATTATATAAAACACTCACAATGGTCCATGGATGTCCAAGGATAGTAGATTGTTAAATTTGTTTCTTGAAATATTTATTTTTGGCGGCAATCTTGAATTACATAAATGTTTACAAAATGGTAATTTACACTCGAACACATTCTCAATCTAGTCAACGGGAAAACACAACGAAACATAGCGACCAGAGGTCAGAACAATAGCACTTAAATGAAATATACGGATATGCGTGGCCATCTTGGATCTTGATTAAATAGTATTGGTTGGTAATCACGAAAATGCAATAAACTTTACGGACGCCTAAGCATGCACGGTCATCCAAAATACCCCTTGAGCCCGGACTAAATGTGTTTATGGCAGTATCTCGATTACTACTGTCCTGTTCCACCACTTTTGCTTCCGACGAATTTTTGGCCATTAAAACACATTAAATCTTAAAAATATATAAATGTAAGTATTTTTTTCATCAATAACAAAAAAAGTCTCCCTCCCCAAAAATAAATATATTAAAGAAATTCCACCATCAAATACAGTGGAACCTCTCTAAACCGGACACCAAAACAAAATATGTGATCACAATTTGAAGGTTTCTCGGTCTTTATTTCAAGATGTTAACGTATGTCCATGATGGGCTAAGCACATGTATATGTCCTGGGAGTGGTCCATGTGCCTGCAATTACAGTGGAACATCTCAAACCGACACCCTTGGAACCTTTCCCAGGTGTCCGGTTTAGAGAGTTTCACTGTATTGATTTTTATTGCGAAAAAAAGAGTTTCCTATGGGAATTTAACATGGGGGCTAAATATAGATTTTTTTTTAAATAAATTTGTATGTGTAGACCGATTTTCAAATCTAACTTTTGTTTTAGTATTTACATCATTTCCAAGCTATCTAGCCAGGTTTCGGAGTCAATTTCCCAATGATTATTTCTTTTTGGACCCCACACCCAACTGCTTCTATCATCCTTTTCTCTCATGTTAAATTCCCCATAGGAAAATTGTTTTTTTCGCTATAAAACAATATTGATGAACTCCATCAAACACATTTTTTGGGGAAGTGACTTTTTTTTGTTATTGGTGAACAAGTACTTTACATTTAAAATATTTTTAGATTTAATGTGATGATAGCCAAAGTTCGTGAACCCCGAAAGAACAGGACATAAGACGAAAATGTGTTAGTGCAGTAATCTTCGCCTATTTCGACGTGAAACACTAACGCCCGGCGCGGATGCACCACCAGTGTTAACACTACAGTTAGCCCCGTGCGCGCCGCGCAGTCCGATCATGGTCTTCTCTCACACCACTCGGTCAAAGAGATATTCATTTGCTGAATAAAATGGCCCATTTATATGTAAATCAATTATTTATTTTATTTAGTGTGTTTAAAACCCTTTACACCGCTAATATTGTTTAGTCGTCTCAATTTATTTTATATTATCCATTTTTTAGTCATTGCGAACATGCCTTTGGACAACACTTTAAGAATAATTTACAACATGCTTTGACTAGCCGTATACTCACTTCAAGAATAAATTTACAACATGCTTTCACAAACTTCCGAATAATTTTACAACATCTATGACAGCACTTAGAATAATTTACAACTTGCTTTGACAGCACTTTAGAATAATTTACAACATGCTTTGACAACACTTCCAATCATTTCCAATTGGAAATGATTCGAAGTGCGTCAAACCATGTTTTTTATAGAGAAATAGCAACATATAAGAAGCAACAGCAGAACACAATTGTTTGTGTTAGCTGTCTAAGGGTTAACGGATTTTTAAAAGGTCGAACCCCACATTTCGTCTGTATAGAAGAACAATTCGGCCTCTTTATGGAGCTAAGAACCTGGGGCCCGTTTCACTAAACTTCGTACGACTAAAATGTTCGTAAGTAAAACTTTAGGATCGTCTGGACATTTCACTTGATGGATTTACATTTATTGAGCATAGGCTGCATATGCAGCTTATGCTCAATAAATGTAAATTCAATGATTGTTGCAAGAAAACGTTGTTTAATTGAATTTACATACTGTCATAATTTTGCACTTACGAACAATTTAGTCCCGTAGAGGATAGAGAAACGGCCCCTTGGGCCCGTTTCACTAAACTTCGTACGACAAAATGTTCGTAACCGCAAATTAAGAATCTCTGGAATTTCAATTGATGATTTACATTATTGAGTCATAGAGCATATGCAGCCTATGCTCAATAAATGTAAATCCAATAATTGCTTAACAAGAAAACATTGTTTAATGTGATATTTTACAGACTATCGTAATTTTGCACTTACGAACATTTTAGTCGTACGAAGTTTAGTGAAACGGGCCCCCTGGGCTATTGATCCCAAAATCGGAACTAAATATTTACATATAAATATATTCATGGTATGGGATCACGTGGTTTATTGTTTACACTGGGTTAATGACGGCGCACATGATGTCTATTGAAGGGGATATCCCCACTATATTGCATGCTGCTTCATGACAATGCAGTCGACCATTGTTACATGTCATCCTGCACTGCGGCTACTCGTTACTGCTTAATGACAACTCCATCGTGCATTATTACATTTCACATTGCATACCTCGATTGCTATTTGACAATGTTACATTCGTCCTGCATCTTGGCAAATTACAAATGCTGCGTAATGACAACTCCAACGTGCATTATTACATTGCATCTAGCATACCTTCGATTTGGCTATTTCACATTGTACATGCCATATTCGCCATGCTTCATTCTGCTTACTAGGCTTGCTTGGGAGGCGTATCCCAGCCGTTTAACATACGCTCACCAAACAGTCCACCCATACCAAATTTACAGCGTTACTTATGTTATGGAGCTTATGGGAGTTTGCGACCAAGTGTAGATTCAGATCAGTCATGAGCCATCCGCACAGTCCTGATCGAGATCTGCACAATCCTAACAACAATGTAATCGCTGTCAAGCTACGCGATTGACCAGGGGCCCGTTATGATCGTCTGGAAATTTCAAATGGTGATTATACATGTAATTGTATTGGTGAATATGCCAACAATGTAAATCCAATAATTGTTTCAAGAAAACATTGTTAATGGAAATTTATATTTCCATAAGCCATGCATTTTAACAACATTTTTAGTGTGCGAAGTTTATTGAAACGAAGACCCCCAAGAATACACTGGTCACATAAACATTTCAAGCCCAATTACTCCAGTCACAGCCACAATTTTGCTTTGCACATCCACATTTCAGATATTGTACCAGTGTGATGTTGTTGATCGCCGCCTTCCTGTCACTTCTGTCATGTGACCCTGCTACTTCCGTTTCCGGTCCAATATCAGGAGTGGTGAGTATAATTACGAGGATTAGAATATGCATAAGTAACTGGAATGGGTTTTGATATGTTAATTTTGCAGCCAATCCAATCGTCACAATATGATTTTCAGACTAGTACATTTATGAAAACGGGTGTTTTTGTTCTCAGAAATATGAAAATTACTTGCAAAAAGTGCAGATCCTGATGAGACGGCTCGTGACGAGCCGTCTCATCTGGATCTACACTGTTTGCCAATACCACTGTACAGTGGCCCGTTTTCACTAAACTTCGTACGACTACAATTTCCGAACAGTGCAAAATTAAGATAGTCTGTAAATTACAACACATTAACAATGTTTTCTTGTAAACAATTAATGGGATTTTTACATTTATTGATATATTCTGCATAGAAATTCCCCCCCCACCCCACCTTGCATCATATGCTCAATAAATGTAAATCCAACCAATTGAAATTTTCCAACGATCCTAGAACAATATTTAGTCGTACGAATTAGTGAAACGGGCCCCAGGTCCTGTAGTGTGAAAGGGTATAAAGACGAACATATTTGTGGCTATCATTAACGTACACAAATTGACCGTTACAACATTGAGACATGTCTAATGATTTTGTACATTCGGACATCTCGTTTTTCTTAAATACTTTCACAAATTTACAATATTTTTCATATTAATAAATTTATACAAAATTGACACAATTTTTCAGCGTACCACGTTACACTAAAGATTTTGTCAAGTTTTGACGCCATTTACGGAAAATAATAGAATTTTTGTAAAATGTATTTCCTTTCATAGAATTTACGCATATGCCGAAGGTACAAAATCACATAACAAGATTATGCAGGACTTTAAATCATTTCCATTGGAAACAGTACTTAACTTCCCTGTTTTTGCTATGTCCTCCATTCTATATTTCATGACATGTTAGGGAGAGGAATTATGTAAGCTTGCTTCAATCTGTAATTATATACATATAAACTATGTTTAAACCAAATGGGAAGAAACGCGTCAGGTTTCCCGTATATAAGAAACGCGCAAATGCAAACAAATGCGCCACAAGATCAACAAAACTCAACCCCCACAAGAAATCACGCACATAATAATATAATAGTAGGTTAGTGCCGTATAATGGAAAAACATATCTGGCAAGGCATTAGGAAACGATTTCCGTGCCGCCCAATATGTTTTTCCCATTCACGCACTAACCTACTATTTATGTTATCCCCCAACACAGTAAAACTGCAAAACAATAAACGCAGCCACTCCCCAAATTCATACGCAGTGATTTGTCGTATTGACAGATACTCAAAATGTTTCACTAGCACTGTGGTTCAGGCCACATACGCACTGTGCTGGACGGATAAATCATGAGCATGCGTTTGTTATGGGGAACCAACACATGTGAACAATATTTAACAATTTGTTTTAATGAATACATATTTATCCCGTCCAACACAGTGCTATGTGCCGTGAATCAAGTGCCTTGAAACATATTAGATATCTCAGTCAATACTAATTTTTGTTATTTTAAGCCATTTTTAGGTGTTGACGGGGATAAATGGAATAGTAGGTTAGTGCCGTGAATGGAAAAAAATAGCTGGCGCAGCACGGAAACGGGAATGAGCTCGCAGATCCCGCCCAGACCCGTTTCCTGAGCCGTGCCAGATATGTTTTCCCAATTCACGGCACTAACCTACTATTCTCTATATTATACACATTTTCAGTTCGATGCTCTAAAAACCCAAGACGCGAAGGATGTGAGGGTATTGGTGCTTCGGATTCCGTGGACTGGTGCAACGGCAGTTTGGTTAGAGATCACCTGTTACCTCACAATACAGTGTGCCAGTTTAGAAATCCAGAGGCGCCATATTTGATTTGTTCCGATGGAAGATGGCTGACACGACGGAACGAAGGTACAGGCAAACATAAGTGACTGTGACTGAATAAATGGGGCTTATTGGATTTGTAACTAGTGTACCTCCTGATCTAATACATGTAGCACATTCATGTAGCATGATAACGATCAGTGTTGCAGGTGAGAAGCACGACAGGTGTTTCATTGACTGAATTCGGCACAGTGCAGAACCTAATCAGACTGTGCGGATTATGGGAATTAAATAAGTGTATAATTGTGTCACTATTAGTATGATCAGTGTGATCATTGGACATTAAAAACATAAATACAGGATAAAAATAGTAAGTCCAGATAACATGTCAAGGAAACACGGTTTCGCCCCTATTAAGACGTGGAAATTTACGTCTGATATAAAATGTATACTAAAAATTGTCAATCACACGTGGGTAATGGTGAATGGATTTTGAGTGTGTGCACAGAAATGTATCCGATGATATAATGATAAAAGAACAAGTTGTGCCTATTGAGTGGGCATAACCTTTAAATGAGGCGCTCTTAATGGTAAAACCGAAGTAAAATTCGATTGATAATATTAATGGAATCCTCGTCCAGATACCGACATTTATCTCGTCAACACAGTGCGTATGTGCCGTGAACACGGTGCCGTGAAACTTTTTTGATATCACAGTCAATACTATTTTTGCATTTACAGAAATGTGTATTGTTTGACGGGATAAATAGAATTGTAGTTAGTGCCGTGAATGGGAAACATATCTGGCGCGCACGGAAACGGGTTGTCTCGGCAGAGCCTCCGTCCATCCGTTTTCCTGACCTTGCAGATATTTTTTCCATTCACGGCACTAACCGACTATTCTCTATCTATTTTCCTTATTTATTTCTGAACCAAAGTATATGTTGTGACCACTCATTTGAACCGTCTCGGCGAGACGGTTCAAATGGTGGTCACTACATATACTTCGGATGAGACATAAAGAAATTCTTCAGCCTTGCCAGATATTTGTTCCCATTCACGGCACTACTATTCTCTATTTACGCCGACGCGGATTGCAGCACCAGTGTCTATGGCGAAATGATGAGCGTTAATACCTACAGAAATTGCAACCACTAGCGACATTCGTGCACACACAAGTCCCCACTTTGCGCCGGATTGTGTGAGGACGAACATACCCCGGTCAATAAATACATATACATATAACTAAGAAAACAAAAGTTAAATTTTGAAAATCGGTCCACTATTTCTTAAATTTTAAAATTTCCCCATGTTAAATCCGCATAGACATCTTCACTCTGTCTATGGGGATTTAACATGGGGGAATTTTTGTGTAGCAAATAAGTCCAATATTTGAACCAAACAGACTGGTAGTGACATTCGTGCGCAACACAAGCACCAAGTTGTGCCTGATGAAGTGAGGACTAACATAATCCGGTCAATAAATACATATGCATTTTTGAAATCCGGTCCCATCTATATTTCTTAATGTGAAAAAGGGCCCATGTTAAATCCTCATAACATCTTCAACTTTGTCTATGGTATTTAACAGGGTGGGGGAAGATTGTGTGGGTAGCACTATTCTATGAAATTTTGGACCGAAGACCGGTACAGGTAGTGACATTGCGTAGGGCTGGCTGACGGTTCTCGTTACTAGTGTGCGAGCCGATATGACAGAGTACACTACATCAAATGATATGACTATTAACTGCAAGGTAGAGAGCGAGCAGACTGAGGCCTGTGCAATAGCTAGACCGCGTAGTACACGAACTCTCTTTGTTCCAGATTACTACACCGGCAGACAAAAGCGCGCCATCAGTCGGCGGTTTTACCTCGAGGTCGACCGTGATTTTTTTATTTGGGGTAGGGGGTGGGGGGGGGGGGTTTCCTCTTCTGAGTAGAGGAACTTGACACGTACGTGGTAACAAGCATATATATATATATATATATATAATTATAAATATGGCTGCCATCTTGAATGCAGGAAATGCAATTTTATGAACAATATATCGCTCCTCCACATTATTATGAACACCAGGCTTAGATGAACTTCGTTGCGCACGCCTGTATACCGTAATACCTAATATTCGGACATCGTTTGTCATTGTACAAACCCTGTTTCCTAAAACAAATCAGGACATACTCGTGTTAACAACAACACATCGTGCCCAACTCCATAGTCAGTATTTATTTGATATTTTCCCTTAATAGCAACGAAACGATTTAATAAACATTGCGCCAGCAACGATCTTCGTGATCTGCATTGTGGTCCAGGGATTCTAACACAGACTCGTGTCGTTTTTTTGCGAAGGATCGAGTTCCGTGACGGTAGCGAATCTTCGCAAAAACGACAGAAGTTTGGGCGAAAATACAAATACCACCAAATGCAGTTTAACAAGACGCGTTTGAAACGCCATATTTCATCAAAATCCGTTACGTAATAAGGACAATCATGATAAAAGAATACGTAATTTGAATCAGATGGATTCTGGAAGTTTCAGTACGTGTTGTTGTTGTTAGTACCACGTGATCATACACCTTGAAATTGTATCCAAATACATGTACATGCTATTGTGATAAACCAGCGCAATAATGCTAACCATAACTAATGTCGGTGAGTAATGGTGAGTAATTGGACACTTTTTTATTGTGGGAAACCATATATGTATAGTAATTTCCAATAACATTGTTTTAAAGTCACTCCTTTTATTAAATTTACGACTACATGATCGAAAAATTAATAAAAAGTTGTGAACTTTACAACAATGCATATATTGTAACTTGTCCGGAATAATGATGGTCCGAAATATTTTATTATAGGGAAATGAATGGCCTTTTTGATTTTTCGGTGGATATAAACTTGGAAAAATCGCGGAATACTGGACAATGCCTCCGCCTTCGTCCGGTATTCCCGACTTTTCCTTCCAGGCGTCCTAAACATCCTTGCCACAAAAAGGCCATTCAATTCTTATAATTCCAGCATTTTAAATAAATTCATCAAGAAAATGTTTATTTTCCGTTTTCTTAAGAATTATTTTAACTGCGCCTCACGGTTACGGAAAGTAGTTCGGCGTGGGAGTTTACTGGGATATAAATCTTGGACAGAGAGACTTGCTACGGGCAAATCAACATGCACGAGTTTCCATTGCGTTGCGATATTAAAGCGCAAATATTGTTTGCTACGGCGGAACGAGTGCCATATATCCACATACACATCAAATAACCTTTGTATTATATACGTAAATCAGTCGCAATTTTATGCGCCTCAAAGATTATACAAAATATAAATAAAATAAAGAAATTAGTGGTGATTTAGAAGGAACTATTTTATGAAGTGAGACGTAGTAGTATATAAGAGTCACAATGATACCACCACACTCTGGGAGGCACAGGCTACGTGCGGTGCCCCCCACCACATAGTTCTATAATTAATGACTCATATATCTACTCAGATTTTTCCTCCATTTTTTATGAGATTAATTAAGAAATGGGAGTAATTTTAATTTTTCAAACTCGAAGGGGGAGTAGGCATAAGTTTAATTTTTCAAAACACCAAAGGGGGATAAGCATAATTTTTAAAACACACCTACGGTTCGGCGGGTATGTAAGGAGAACATATTTTCATCAACCGCTAGACCATATATTTATGACATAGAAAATACACCCTATTAGAAGATAAGAATCCTATGTTATATCTCAGTATATATTATAACATAAATGGTTCTAGTTAAGGGTGCGTGGTTGAAGACAGGTCGTCAGAGAGATTTTTCGTACCGTATTTACGAATATTGTAAACATCAACGTGCATGGATGCGAAAGAGGTTCGCGTTTCGCCTAGCCCATGTCGCATTGTGGGGTAGGGGAACCAAAGCCGATTCATTGCTTATGCCACCATGTGGTGCACTCAGGCTACTCATCGAATGGTATACAAGGGATTACTGCTCGCAAGATTATCGTTTAGTAATAATTCAAATCGGAAAGTAATTAGAAAAGATAAATAAGTCACGGTGTTTCTACAGCATTAAAACACTGTAAAAAAAACATTATCAAACTAATTTTTTAAAAATGAACAGAAAAAACAACTAACAATATATTAGAGAAAATGATAATAAAATACAATGGGAATTGAAAGTTTTTATGACTGTGTTGAAGAAGTTTACGGAAGCTTATGGGTTTATTATCCTGTATATAATTCGTTAAAATAGAACACTAGCGATATCGAATACATGAAATACCAGCGTAATTATAACGCTCCGATAAAAAACGTTGCATTTACAATATTATACCGCAATTATGTCAACTATACAAGAGCAAATACAAACATTAAGACGGATAATGCGTACGGATAGGAAACTAAGGTGTATTATATAAAATCGTTAAAACCCAACGATTCGTTTTACGAATATACATTTCTACGATATCGCTTATAAAGAAATTGAAAAATTATAATGGTGCTAGTAACATTTTCCTCCGACTGTAATTTCCAAGTTTTACCTAAATTTATCCAATCATACAACTCAATTTTGGCATTGTGGCGCGCGCCTTGATTTCTTATATCATTTTTTAATTCTTCATATCTCCCCAATTCTTCCACCACGGATTCAAACTCTAAATTTGATATTTTCGTATCGCAACGCATTGGTCACCAGAACTCGATCTATTTTTCCCTTAGACTCTAGCGAGAACGGATATTCTATCATGTTTTCCTACTTTTTTTCTCGAGTTTTCCACCCGCCGCCCTAATTTACTATACACAGCCAACCCAGAAACGCGACACCGCACATAAAAATCCCCGCACAGGAACGTTATAATGGTGATATAGGCAGCTGTCCCCCAGCCCCACACAACACAAAACACTTGCCAGAAACCGTACTAGATGCTCACTATGTTTCCAACCGCGCCTAAATTTGTTAGCGTGTCTTTTCCTATTGCACATTCTCTAACTAAATAATCCTGCATACGACGATATTTATTCAACCTAAAATCTTTTGAACGTCTTTCGTTAATGTACACAGTGTTGGTGGCGTGGTATTGGAGAGTTGATACAGTGATTCGTTCATATTTAATTTACAAATTATTTCAATATATAAGTATTTTACAAATTAAGTTCAATTTAACAATGAGACAATATTGGAAGAACTCCCTGGGTCACCGATTTTCGTAACAAAGTTAATAACACTATCTTGGAAAATCTACATTACGATCATCACCGAGAACGAAAACCACCGTCGAACTATCTCCAAGAGTTTTTAGTGACTCCAACCCCCCTTCCTTCCCATCACTACAATATTTATCGCGACCGCGCCCACAGGTTTACCACTACCATTAACCGAGCAGACCGCCAATTGGATAACTTCCACCCGCAGCTGTCCCTAGTGTATCCCACAGGTGGGTGTCTGGGTTGGATGGTGGGGGCCCCATATTTATTACTCGCTTTGGCCACCGAACGATATTCATATGGCCCCTCAACCAATGGCCCCGCTTCTCAGCCCCAACTGTTATGGCCACGATTTTAGCGTTTTCATTGTTCGCACAATTATCCGCAAGCGCATTGTTTGCTTTATATGCCTCAGTACGAATATTAAAAGAGGCCTCCTCAAGACTTTGGTAGCGGCTTATACGAACATGTTTCAGTTTTATCGTTATTTTCCATCTAGTCCGTAATGTCAGCTTCTCTGTTGAGAGAGTCCTCTAAGCCAACGCATCATAAGCCACCGTAATGGTCGCCTGGTGAACCTCTAAGGCTTTTATCATACCCTCCCGGGTCCTCTTTTTGAAATTCGGTTAATTTTTTTCATCTAGTTCAGACTAACCGCCGCCTTCTCTGGTGAGAGAGTCCTCTGAGCGCAACACCTCATAAGCCTCCGAAGGTCTGCCTGTGGTCTTCTCGCTTTCTCAACACCCGACCGGGCCTCTTTTCGAAATTTGGTTATTTTCCCATCTAGTTTCGGTAAGTGTCGCTTCCTGTTGATAGAGTCCTCTAAGGCAACACCCTAATTAGCCTCCGTAATAACCAGCCTGATGGTCTTCTCGGGCTTTCTCAATTTCCCTTCGACTCCATCAAGATCCACCGGGTCTCTTTTGGAAATTCCGTTATTTTTTCGTATAGTCAGTAAGTGCCGCTTCTCTGTTGAATAGTCCCTCTGAGCGTAACGCCCCATAAGCCTCCGCATGTCCTCGTTGGTGGTCTTCTCACACCCTCAACCCCGACCTGGCTCTTTCAGAATTCGTCCTAGTTTTTTCCGTCTAGTTCATAATTGTCGCTTCTTTGCGGTGAGAGTTCTCTAAGCGCAACGCATCATAAGCCTCCGCAAGGGCCACCGCAAGGTTTCACTGGTGGTCTTCTCGGACTGTATCAATACACCGACCGTCTCTTTCGAAATTTGGTTATTTTTTTTTTATCTAGTTCAGTAAGTGCCGCTTCTCTATGAAGAGTCCTCTGAGCGCAACACCTCAAACCTCATAAGGACCGCCTGATGTCTTCTCGGCTTTCTCAATCCGATTTGGCCTCTTTGCGAAAATCGATTATTTTCCCGTCTAATTCAAGCAAGTGTAGCTTCTTTGCTGAGAAAGTCTCTAAGCGCAACGCATCATAAACCTCCGTAATGCAACCTGGCGGTCTTCTCGGCTTTATCAATCCCAACCGGGCCTCTTTTCTAAATTTGGTTATTTTTTTACCTAGTTCGTTTATTCCGTATGCGTTTCTTCACGACTTTGTGTATTCACAGCAGGGCATATTCTGTAAGTTTGGATAGTAGACTCTTGTGAATCGCGTCCGTGCCCTCGATATAGTTCTATGATCATAGCCCTTTGTTTTTTGGGTAGTTAAAAAGTTCGCCCTCTGTCGGGATGAATCCCCATCTGCCCGTTCCCAAATTATTTGAAATTTTGTCACCCAATCGGAAAACTACCTGTCCGTAGATACTCATATTGTTGATAATATATATTACGAACATGCGTTTAAATTCTAAATAATGTTCTAATTTTTCAATTAATTTAAATTTCTAGGACGACGAATCGGTAATCGTTCTTCAACTCTCTCCCTTTATCATAAGAATAGAAATCTTCAACTCGTGGATGTGTCCCGATTCCAAAACTTTCACTCGGGTGTGGGAATCTAAGGACACAGTCTCGCCGATAAAAACAGTCCTGGCGCGACATTTTCAATAATGTGCTGGGGAATCCGTCTACCATTGGTGGTGTTGGGGTTGTGTAACGATGTGTTCACCGATCAAGGTGCACCCGAGAGTTTTCGTGAAGGCGAAGTTACTGGGGTACGCCGCGGTGATAACCCTCGGTGAAAGTCAAAGGTCCCCGGACCAGTCGCCTTCATCCCTTTGTAATGGGGTTCATATTTTTAAATCCTAACATTGAGGCCAACCCCGGATGATCTCTAATTTTTTATCAACGTCCAATGCGCAATCCCCGTGGCTTTGAGATTCCGAGAGTGAACACTACTAGTATATTCCTGCGATTAAAGCTTGGAGATTCCGAAACCCAAAGGCCAGGAATAATGCGGCAGCTGATTCCCCCAAAAGCTACGGGCAATGAAGCCTCTCCCCGTTCTATTCCTTCGATTATCCTTGTACAATTTCAATTTTTCCACCCAAACCGTGAAGTGATGATCTACAAGGCCTACCCGGCGTTTTTCCGCAGCAGTTGTCTAATTAAATTTTTGAAGTTCACACTATCTTTTTGAACAGTAGTGATAGTAGAAAACATAATAATATCTTTCAATGTATACCAAAGCATTTAGCTTTAACTATAATGTAAAGTACGGCGGACGAGGTAAATACACACAAAGACGTGTTAACCGCCTTGTACACACAACCGTAACGGTTAGACCGGACAGCGTTTTGCCACCAATTTCCCTAACATCTTTGAACAATATAGGCTGCCAAGATTACATACATGGAGGTGGTAAACGGGTGGAAATCAACACCGATGCAGTTTTTTGGCAGAACCAAATAAATATCGCTGTAATGTGCGCAACAGCCGGGTGTGAGTTTCATATAAAGACCATCTGACAACCAGAATGTGCATCGTCGAAGTTCTACAAACTTTCATGTGTAATATACTATTAGAGGATCTCAAAGAAACTAGGTATTTCACTACCTCAAGACACGCCCTGGATCCCTTTTCCAACGCATACGACCGTATGCGTTGTGAAAACTGAGTAACGAATTTAACGTTCAAAAGACGCGGACTGGAGACAGAAAGCATTTCCTACCAGCACCGGCCTCGGACGATTCTCATTCGGGCCAAGTCCGGAATTGGACGCAGACCTGATTTTAGACACGATCAATCCGGTGACCCCTATCGTCATCGGAACGCGGGAATTTTGACCCCGCGACGATGACATTCGGGCCGGAAGTGTCTGAGGTCGGCACTGTGGCGTTTTCTTGTAAAATGTTTACCTCCGAAACGGGCTCACGTCGATTACATACACAGGCTGCTGTGGTTCAGAACGCGTGGGTTACATTTTATGTTTAGATACGGGTCTAGGGTTTCACGCAGGCCGGGTTACTCGCGTCAATGACTCCATTTCGCACGTACGTCTGGGCCATCCTCGCGCACAAAGCAAACTCGCAGTTCTATACTGGCACGGGAACAGCGTTTGTATGCACAAAAACAATTCTTTGGCACTTGTAGAGGACGCCATCTCAGCTAGGGTGACCTGGAGAAGGCGATCAAGAATTATCAAGACGTTTTG
This sequence comes from Conchocele bisecta, assembly GCA_029237695.1. Taxonomy (NCBI): domain Eukaryota; kingdom Metazoa; phylum Mollusca; class Bivalvia; order Lucinida; family Thyasiridae; genus Conchocele; species Conchocele bisecta. The sequence goes on along the minus strand of CM055271.1, from coordinate 65,760,843 downwards.
CAGAATGCCAGCACCCCATAGACTAATGTTTTGGAATAGGTCCTTTAATACTGGCGCCGACAATCTGATACTACGAACGACCCGTGACGGTTAACAATAATCAGATCGTAATCGCCACCGCCAACAAAAAATCGTCACAACGGGAACGTGAACAGATATCATCAAACGCACCCCCAACATGATCCGGGAGCGAGGTGAAGAAAATTCAAATAAATTTGAAAACAAATTCAAAAACCCCCAAAACACAAAATGGATACACCTCCCCCAATTCGTAAATTGGATACACAATCGAACCCGTTACCCCCAATTCGACATTGGATGCACCATCGATTCCACACAGACATTCGCGATTGGAGTAAACACCAATCAATCGCAATGGGTAAAATTGGAAGCACAACACACGAAGATGATAACTTAGGGCTCGTCCGTCCGCCCGCGTGGCGATCGATTTTTACCTTTGGTTGAGAACTTCCAATCTCGATTGGTGGCGAAGAATATAGTAGACCGGCGATTGCCACGATTAAAGCCCATGGTATTTTGGCTAGCCATCCGGCCGTTTTTGATAATATAGATAGCAATAAAAACGATACTTCCGATCAGTCCAGGTAGTGCGGCAGCCGCCTATTTCGGCTAATTTAGCCAGGAGACTGGCTAGGCTTTTAGTTGTTTTGTTACCCACTCCTTGGCTCCACCGATGTATTCTGGTGCTGTGCTGAGCGGTTGTGAAAAGCTAGAACTATGGTCGATTTAGTCATGCCGAATAGCAAACAAGGATGCTTGCTACGTGACACCTGCTCTCTGAACAGAGTGCAATCCGCACAACCAGTGTCGTCTCCTCGTGCAGACCCTCGAGATTGATTCGCGATCCGACTATTTGTGTGTGAGATCCCTCACGGTAACCGAGCGGCCTCCCAAGCGAGCTTCTCTTCCCCGCACAGACCCGCAGTTCGTTCGCGATCCGCACGGTAGATTCCTCTATCGTCACCGCTTCCTCCAGTTCTTCTTCTAGCGCGGATATGTTCATCCAGCGCCTGGAGTTTGAGAGGTTAAGGACCATTCGCTCCGGACGGTTGTAGAGCCTTACGAGTCCACGGAGTTCTCGAAGAGGTAACGGTGGGTCATTCGTTGAGTATTTTTCCCCCAATTGCGATTTGGACGCTGAACGTGGTCTCCATCTGTTAATAACGTCGGTTGCTATTGAGGGACCTCGCTGAGCTCGACCGTTCTATCGCGGTGGCCGTCTTCGCTATAGTTCGTCGGTAGACCTGTAGGGCCTCTACAGCGCGGGCCGGCACAATTGTTTGTACCCCTCTTCCAATCCGTGAAGCCTAGTTCGTTCTTTATGATTTCGCCACCGCCCCGGTTTCTGCAATGGTGTTTAGCGATAGGGGTTGTCCGTCCTTCATTTGAAAGTATCAGGTTATCTGATGCTTTAGTCGCAATCTACCGTTCAGAATCCAATTCGAATTTGAGTATCCCGCGACCGACAGACGGGACCAGACCTTTTTCCTATCAGAACCTGTTGTAGTAGTCGTTTACAGCTCCCTCAAGTAATTTTCCTGACCTTTGACCAACGCTGCTGTAGCGCACCTATTTCCTCCAATTGCGATTGGATTGAAGGGGTTTATTTTCGAAGGTTGTATGGAATCATCGAAGTTATCATCACATCATCATAATCATCGACGTAATCGTCTCTGCCGATTTTCATCCCATGTCAGCAACGTAATCAGCCATCTTTAATAATGTTTTTACAAAATTAATTATGTATTAAACAGACAAAACCATACGGGTTTAATAGTTTCATAATTTTTGAAAAAATTAATTATGTCCGTCGGAGTCAATACGGTCGCAAACTCAATCCATACCGCAGTACTGCTGAGCCCCTCGGGCAAAAGGCGTGAACAGAGTGTCCCTTCTTACGCACAACCCATCGATGATCGACTAAACCAGCAGCAATTAGTCCGCTTCCCCAACCTCGGAAACTCACGAACGTCATTGTGCCGGGGTACTGATCGCCTCGCTTTCACTATTTCGCTAACGTCGCGGACGCGGTACCGAACCCGTCGTCAGACCTTGTCGCACCATAGTCAAGAAAGACTTATGATAAAGATTCGGTAATGAGGTGATGTCGATCGACGACAGCGACGTCTACCATTGCGATCAGGACCGGTGGAAAGACGGCACAAGAGCGCGCGAAAACGCCTGTCTAGCAGGGGTATTTAACACCAGCAAAAATAAGAATGAAACCAAACTTCGAATCGGGCTGCTAACAAGGCAGATAACAACGCGAGTGACAACGCGGTCGCGGCGCTTACGGCAACCGCTTTCTACATCCCGCTCGACTTTGAGTTACTAAGAGTCACCATGCCTACTATCATATGCTTTGGCATGACCGCCTGCGAATACAACTAACGTTTCAACACTACGCCGATTCTCCATAGCCACCGACATGTTATCGACGTATACGATCGATAATGTTTCCCTGGATACGACATGGTTCACGAATGCCCGAACTCGCGCGATTGAGCAGAACCCAGAACTCCGGGCGCGTTGCCATACTTTTACGACCGACGTTCTTCGCCATCGCAAATGCCGAAAGACAAAGCGACACATTGGTGGAATATTAATGTCAACGTACCCCCCGCTCGATGAAAGGTATACTGATGTTTTTCGAGATGCTCGGTTCGCTTAGATGCTAGAAAAACCCGACAAATTCTATAACCCCAAAATCACGAAGGTAGAGGTGACGATCGAGGAGTTCCCCAATCAACTCTACATGCGCGGGTCTTCTCGCGCACAGCAGTGGGATGAATAAGAAAGAAGTTTGCTGCCGCTCTAAGCGCTCTCCGGAGGTTCACCAGTTTGCCAAAGACCTGCAGCTCCTCGGCCGTCTCCTCGCAGAGTTCCTGAATCCCAAATACGCGTTATGGCTAGACATGCATACCACGACGATGACCAATACACGGTATCGGACGCCAAGTGAGAACGCGCATAGTGAGGGGTGACATCCAGATAACCCAAAGAGGCGGACGGAGCCGGCCAGGAACGTGTACTTATATATAATCAGACGCACAACTCAACATCGAAGATGGTCGATTACTAATCAGCGATCTACTGATTTAATAAAAAAAAATCATCTAACGATTTATTAATACTAATTTTGAAAAAATTAAGAAATCTAGCAATCAATACCATTCACGATTGGAGATTCTCCTCTGCCATAATGATGTGGGCAGACAGGATGTGGAAAAACGGTTTTCCCATCCTCGACTTGCCGTCGAGATCCTACCGCGATGCCTCGGCGTCACATTGTTATCCTGTTCCTCTGTGCGGCACAACGATACTTATCAAACGGCGCCCTGGATTAGGGACCGGACACTGAGGTATACGTTATTGACCCGGGTGATAGGCTTCACGATTGTTGCGTTGGTTCTACCAAAGATTCCAGGGTGAGCCCACCCTATATGTGATTAGACGATTGCTCGGCCAAGGCGGCGATGACCAAAAAGAAAAGGACATGCTCTCCGAGCTCGCATTTTCTGGCCGCCATGCTAGGCAAAGCGTATGATCTCCACTCAAAAATACAACGCCGTCCTCAAGATCTGCGCGAGGCAAACCAAAATGGGTCGCCTCTTTCACTGCAAGTACCGAAACTCATTCGATGACTGTCCTTCGAGAGAATGACGTTATCCCCAACGCGCGAGGAGCGCCTGGAGTTCGACTGATGCTTTCCGAAACTAAGGGCACGCCAAGCTTCTGCTAAAAGACTGATCAACCAACTTGCTTAAAAAGTTATCAATTAATAATAATTTTGAAAAAATTAGGAAAATTATTAAATAAAAGCTATTTGCAATGCTTAACAATGCTTAAGCACTTGCTGAACAATGCTTAGCAATTCTGAACAATGCGGAACAAATACTGAACAAGCTGGACAATGGTTTTAACAGTGTTAACAATTTGTGCTCCACTGCGAGCTTGTGCGAGCATAATGGTGATTCATAAGTATCGGCGTGGTGCGCTTGGCAATATGTTAAAGTTGATGAACTTTGTTAGAATAGTTAAATTACTAATTTTGAAAATAGATGAACTGCGACGAACTTCTCGATCAGCTAATGGAAGAAACCTCAACTCCGACTGCCAACAATAATGATCCGACAGAGCAATCATAATCGGGGGTTGGTATTGGGTTGAGTGCAACGAATCCGAATGAAAATGCGGCGCGACGAGAGCGGCTAGCTGCGCTGGTTGCTGGGGACAATCGGAGGCAATTATCTCGTAGGACGTCTCTCAGTTTTTCAGAAATGTCAGATGCGAGATCGCTAAAGATGTATTCGCGAACGAATCCTAATGGGAACAGAGATGACACAAACTATTGGAAATCGGCGCTAATCATTGTACGCTACCGCCGTTAGTATACTTCTCCCTATACCAAACCCCGAAGGTTGAATTCACGATCTAGAGACTGACCCTTTTATAGGACACACTCATTAGAACGGCATGCTGCTCAATTATCACAATTTGAATGTACTTAGCTCCACTGACAACCGCGTTGACCACGGGTAAAACTCTGTCAATTTGGACATAGTATGCCCACGATCTATAAGCCTTGAAAATATGACACAAGACACACCCCACGAGAGTGACGCGAGTTGAACCAGATTGCTCCAACACAACGAACCAGAGTTTTACTCGGCCACTGATGACATACCGCAGATAAAAAATCCCAAAAGACAGGCAGCTAGGCGGGCGGCGGCTGCACCCAAAAAGTTAAACAGATAAAATACTCGCCGAGCTTCGAGAGGCTAAACAGTCGTTTTGCAATCGGGGACGGAGACAGCTCAACATCTGAAGACAGAGCATCGGGTTCACTTCAATCCCGATTGGGTTGAGTGCAACAACACCCAAAATTCACAATTAAAGCACACCCAAAATCCTGTTGAATTTGTCCACCCAATACCAAGCTCCCGTTGGATTGAATGAACCACAATTCACGAATTTGGATAGGTTTGTTGGTGGAAATCTGGCAGTTGTTGTGCCTGTGCGTGTGGAAATACCCGAAAAAACAACCAGCCAGTTTTCAGAAGAAAACATCCAATCATCAACAATGTTGAATTTGGATGCGCCCCATTTAAACATTGAATCCGACCCTTTTAGAAGCAAGTAATTAAAACATTGCTGAACAAGATGTAAAATGTTCGTGAATGCGCCTTTTATCACGCGTGGTGATATCGGGTTATTCGAGTATCTGGTATGCACGACTATCAAAGATGGCCCTAGAAGGACCGCTCCCAATTGGACTTTACTGTGAGAGACGTAGGGATCGTGACCTTAGATGTTAGCGCCGCAGTTTGGACCCGAGATTATCTAGTTAAAAGCTTGAATCCTACCAGTTTATATATGGGGAAATAAATGGCTTCAATCGCAGTAATAGTAGGTGGTGACTGTAAACGCATTGGCGTTCAGCGGTAGCAACGTTATATTCTCTAAAAATGAAATGCTCGAACGTGGGATGAGGAGCGTAAGCGTCATGATTTAGCTGTAGAACAACTCAATAGCGCAAAGGAAGCGTGGTCCGAAAAAACGAACCGCCAATCTGGACTGGGCAACGAGAGCTGCACCGCGAAAATCACGCCGCGCAAACTTTTCAGACGTTGAAGAAGCCAAACCGCGAGTACCGCTGGCATATCCCACAAAAGTCTCGATCCAATGGATCCCGAGCCCCAACTTTTCAGATTTCTATGTACCGTCAGAGGCCCAAAAGGACCGCGAGATCGCGTTCATCGTCCGTGGGAATGGTGTGGTTGGGCTCGTCGGCTACTATATAAAAGTAAATGAATTAATTAAAAAAAACATTTTTTTTTTATAAATATATATGAAAGATATATAAACGATGTTTAGTTAACGAACTTTTATGACCTATGATCGATGTAGCTACACTGCCCAAAAACATCGTTACCTGGTGCTAAGAGGCTGATTCGTCTGGCCCGAGATTGTCTCGAAACGTGGCGCGAGGACGAAAAAAGAGCCACCCTTTTCGCAAAGCGGATGTTAGATTCCTCCGAGTTAGATTCCCCTCTCCGGTTCCAACCCAAACGCGATTGGGCTGCAGGCGAAACTTCCAACATAGGTTTATTTATTTACGACGCAGTTACCGTACCGAACTGGCAGGGCATGTTTGAGATTGGTCCGATATATTAGAATACTTCGCATACGATGTACACGAGCAAACTGATACCAAACTAAAGCGCAAGCTGTCGAATACATACTATAGCCCACGCGGCTGACTGGAAGGGACTCGCGGCCATCAAAAACCTCGCGGCAGCGGCCAAGGTTTCAGAACACGCAGTCAAGGAATGGCTCAAGAAGCAGGCCATCTGCAGATCTATTACTCCGCGCCTTCAACAATATTCCGCGCCCGAAATTCGACGTGCCGGTGCCGAACCAAGTTCAACCCAGCGATCTCCCTGTTTCTACCTCACGATCGCGTCGGTCGCAAGACGTAACAAGTACGCACAGACAATCGTTGACGTAGCGAGTCGATATAAGGGGCTGAGCGTTGGCCACTAAAGAGTCTAAGGAGATGGCCGAGGCTCTTCCCCGAATATATAAGAGGAATCCTCTCAAATGGCCGAATCTTTCCTCCAGTCGATCCCGCCGCGAGTTCATGGGCGCGGTCTCTCATCTATTGTCTAACACAAATTGTCCTATCAACGCGGCCGCGTCCAACATCCACAGGACCAGGATCGTGGGAACGCTTCAATCGAACCCGGCTGAAGACTGTCGGACACCATACGCTAAAGAACTTGTAACCTCATTCGCGATCGGACCGAGTGGGTGGCCAGAACTGCCCGCCGTGGTCTCCGCACGCTGAACGGAGAGTGACCAGATTGATAGTAAAAAGCCTGTAATCTATCAAGTTAAAAGGGTGACGAGCAAGCCCGCTGCCGTCTACTATTTAGATGAGGGGCCATCTCGAGGGTTGTTCGCGAAGAACTTCTTGCGGTGCCTTCTGAACACCCAGCTACCCCCATCCGTTAGAGTCCTTTAGTATTTCTATCCTTTCAAGTTTATTTTTTTTTTAACCTATCCGATAGGCTCTGTGTGTGGCAACCCGCTTCCGTCACTCTCCTCTTGCGTAGTACGCCGACAACCCCAACTTCTCCTGCTGTACGGCTCATCACCCCGTTAAACCCATTCGGAATCCCCTGTGTTCTCCGCCATATCCTCCCTACCCCCTTCCGAGAGCACTCTTGTATCGTCCCAAGTCAGATCAGGTAGATCTCTTCGACATCCCCTTGGCCGGTGCTTAGATTTTCATCACCGGCTCACGTAGAACACTTGCTACACAGAGCGATGGCTCTAGCCCCTTCGAATTCCAGCTTGAACAGTCCCGAGTTCTGTTGCTCCACACGTCCACGTCCAACCACTCGTCTTCTCCTTATTAAACTTTTCTCTTCATATCTTTCTCACCACCGCAGCCAGCGTCCCCTTTTCCGACAGCGCGAAGTACATGCGTCAGTGTCCATCTGTTTCAGTTCAAAATCCTCCGCGATCCACGTACTTTTCCAAGAAATCGTATAGAACTCACATCCGAGCTTGGCCACTGGTAGACCGCTATGCCACACTGACACGGTCTGTTGAATCACCACTCGAGTCTTCCTGCTGATATCTCGTAAGCCTCCCCAATCTCCTCCAGTCTTCGAACCACGGCCGACCTCAGTGGCCCGTCGACAGTCTTCTCATCTTCGGATATGGTGTTCAGGGGCTCCTCCTTGTGGCCTCATCAGCTTGCCCACACAACCGTTGCCAACCAGTTTGAATATCTCCGCCAACACCACCTTGCTCTTGTCTACGTCCCCCCCCGTCCGTCTGGCAGCGTGACTTCTTCCACGAACCATGCTATAGAGGCACGGATTTTGCCGAGGCGTGTAGTCTATCACACCTATAGCACCGCCTTGATGATCATACCGTGCCCAGATACCACTTTGCAGTGGGGAGTATATGATCATCTTCTTGCCGAAATTGCCCCCACGAGTTTTTTCTCTGTCCTTCGACCCTTTTCCTCCCGTACCGGCCATGTAGTCCCTTCATGTGCTGCGAACCCCGTTTTCTCATCGATTTCTCGATTAACAAACAGCGTGGACATTTTCCGAGAACGTGTCTCTCAACGTTTTCCGGGATCCTCTATATCCAACTCCCAAAATCCGAACACTTCCTCCTGACCATCCACACGAAACAGTCTATTATTACGACTGTCTTTCCGGGTCGCACAAACGTCCAGTATCGGCCTCCTCCCCGCACGGCATGTCTGTCGACAGGGTAACAGATACAGGGCATTGGCGTCGTACCCCATCACCCCTTGCACATCTGCTCTCCTCGACTACCTACCTGACCCCTGATCGTCGACCTGCCAGCCTCTGCTAACTGGAGATCACTATGGACGACCACCGACCAATCCCTGCCTCATCACTCAAAATTTCAGATTTCGGCGACCACAGCTCGGGCGTGTCCGCCTTCCCCATCGATCGTCCCCTCAAGTAGTACTGAAGGGAAACACGGGCAGAGACACAGCATCCTTGAGTAAAATCCACCACCTCTTCCTCTTGTAGAATTCGTCATCTATCAGAGCCTCCAGAAACGTCCGAATCCAAGTCGTTGTAGTGTTGCAACCATTCCTTGAACGTCTTCATCCCATTTTCTTGAAAACCATCTTGCACTCTTTCCACTCGGAAAAGCGACAGTAGGAACTCACCCTTCAACTTCGAGTACCACTCGGGAATAGCTGGCAGCCCCGATGGTCGAGCTTGTCTCGCGCTATCGAACCACTCTACGGAAAGTGAGACTTTAACCGTTTTTACAGTCGTACGCCTTAACCCACCGTCGTACGTGTACCGGTCCCAGATACGGATGATTCGAGAAATCTAAACTCCGGGTAAACAGAAACATCGTCGTGCTGCTCTCATTCCCGACCATCACCTTAGTCACGGTGGCCGCCAACTTCTCGACAAAGTACGCTTGATGAGGTTCAGGTCGTACCTGCTACAGTTGAACCCCACCACCGGGACTTGGTCAAGCCAAGAGACAATCTTTGCTTGCTGAGACTTCGATAGCATATCTATATCGCCGCAGATACTTTCTTCCTAACCCCCTCCTGATTGCCTTGCCTCTCATCTGTAGCTCGGTCACGAACTGCTCGACTAGCGTGTCAGGATCTCGTTCGCAGATGTGGGTTATCCCTCATGCATCGTATCCCCCAAAGACACAGATATAGAACGTGCTCGACCTCGAAGGTCAGTCTTTGGGTGGGTTGAGTGGTTTTTGACTTGGCGAGATAACGCCTCGAAGTCATAGACTATCTGTGAGGTGTACAGAGTCGTCTCCTCCTCGCGCGGAGATTGTGCATAGTAGGAATTCACCTCATTCAACCACTCCGCACTCCCACATCACCCCAGCTCGTAACCCTCATCCCTTATCTTGGCGTCTTGAAAAAAAAATGTTCGTCCTCTGTACAGCGATCTCGCGTTACTCTCATGCAATGCCTCGGAACACCCGTGCCAGTACATCCGTGAAACTGAAACACGTTTAGTCTCGTGCCAGTAACCGTCGACCGAACGCCGCCACCCACCTCTCACCACCGTGACTCACAGTCGCGTGAAAGTATGTGTTTTTCCCCATCCCCTCTCCTCTTCTCTTTTCAACCATTGAATCGACCTCGCGCTCGCTGATCCCTTAGGATAGAATGCCTTCTCGTAGCCGTCTGCGGTCTCTCTACCCTCTTAAAAAACTCTGGAACCATGTCACCACGGCTTCCCACCCATGCAGGTGGTCGCTGCCCTGTGCATTTTTACACGACTTAGTGAACCGTTGTTGGCATCCGAGCACCGTACTCTTCGTATCGTGCGGAGGTTTGCGTATAGGAACGAGGTGACCTCCTAACATTCCTATCGTCATTGTCCTTCTCCCCAACCGCTTCGTAGTTTGCCGGAAACTTTCATTAGGTACCACACTCCCTCATCGTGTCTTCGTATACGCGAATGCCTCATCTTGGAAGTGCTCTTCGACCTTCTTAATATCTTTCAAGGAATTCCCCTTACTATCCGTCCGTTATCGTGACCGAGATATTCGTTAGCTAGAGTTCGGGGCATTCTCACAACAGCGAGTCTTCTCCCTCCACGGTGGATTAGCTTATGCACCTAAACAGACACAAGTATTCGGTCGTAACGATGATCATCTTCACCTCGACCCCGATATCCAACGAACGAAGGTACATTTTGTGTTTGGTCTATCAACTTTTGGTCCGATGTCATTCGACCTTTCTCTCTAACGATATCCAACTCTCCGCTTTGGAATCTCGTTATCCCACGGACTGCCCTATGATTGTTTGTGATAGATCATCGTTTTCGTCGTTTCTCGATGTTCCTAATACGATACAGTCACGAATACCTCAGATATCCACGCCGTGGTCATCTCTGGACGAATTTTATCATTATGCGATTACGATCGTCCCCACTACCCCCCTCTCGAAAGTCCATACTATCTCCTCCAACCCCTTATCAACCATTTCCCTAACTTTCGGCTTTCTTCTGGCGAGAATCCTGGGACCCTCCTCCACCAAAGCTCTGGCGATATCCTCTCCTACTCTAGGCAGGTCTCCCAAACAACCCTTGATAAATCTTAATTTGTATACGCCTTGATAAGGTTGACCTACGCGCGCTGGGATCTTCTTTTACACGCTGCGCGAAGCCGTTGGCGCGCAGACTGGCCGTCGTCTCGGTCTCCAATTTCTCGGAGCGGTTTTTCAGGGTCAGCGGCAAGTCGTCCGGTCGAAACCGCACGTCGCAGCCTCTCCTCGTAGACGACGCTCGCGCGTCACTTATCCCATCTGCTATATCTTTCCTTGAGTATCAAAACTCTTAGGGGATATTCCCGCAACTCTTAGCTTGAGCTCTCATTGCTTTTATGGTAGACATTATAACTGAGTATAACAATAGATTTTTATCTTCAATAGGTGTAAGTTTATATTTATTGAATAAATTATGACATTGCTGTAATATACTGATATAACATAGGGAACTTATTCTCTAATAGGGTGTATCTTCTCAATGTCATAAATATATGGTCTCGCCGGTTGATGAAAAATAGTTCTCAACTACCCGCCGAACAGTAGTGGGTTTTTAAAATATGCTTACTCCCCCTTTTGTGGTTTTGAAAATAAAAGATGCCTACTCCCCCCTTCCGTGTTTTGAAAAATAAAAATACTCCCATTCTCATAATATTCTCATAAAAATGGAGAAAATCTAGTTGTATAATAAAGGCATTAATTATACACTATGTTGTAGGGGGTCTCCGCACGTAGCCTGTTGCCTCCCAGAGTGTGGTGGTATCAATTGTGACTCTTATATACTAATAACGTAGTTCCGAAACTGACCAATATAACCCACCGACGTCAACATGATATCCGCTATCAGCTTACATAGTGTGCTAATTTGATCAGAGCTACCTGGCCAATAATTACATAAGTCCATTCTCCAGTCAAGCCACGATGAACCCACACTATCATTGCACAATTTACGACATATAGTGGCACACAATATAAATTCTGAGTTCGTGTCTGTTACAGAGTTTAATGGGAAAGAGCCCGGGGGGGGGGGGGCCTTCAACGACACCTTGCCCGCTCCGTGACGTTGTACACCGGAGGTGGGCGGGACAGAGTGTCACATGACTGGATGAATCCAATCGCCAACTACAAAGACGGCGAGATTGTTTATCACTATGTCTCCGCACAATCACAGCGTCTAACTCATAGCCAGGATTGGTAAAATGACCACAATTGCTCTAATCATGTTTACAAACGCAGACAATCAGCGAAAATAAATTACCACGAAAACCTAAAAGTACCACTAAAGGTATATTGTAATAATACGACTTAATGGCGATGTTTATACCCCGGAATACGAAATATGTCGAGGGGTTTATAGTTTTGGTATTTCCGTCTGTCCGTGTGTGAGACCGTCCGTGTGTGTCTTTTGATATCAAGTTTATCGGGCTCGACTAGGAAACGATAGGAATTCCGAGGCTAGCCTCGGAATTCCTACGCGTTTTCTAGCCTAGCATGGCAAACGGGACGTAAAGAGACACTAGCCTGACAGTCTATATTTACTACAGTGGATCTTCTCTAAACCAGACCACGAGAAACATCTGTTTGTCTAATTGTTTGTTTTCTCTCACACTTGTATCTGATATTGTTGGCCTGTTCATGATTGCAAAGCACGCACACATGTCTTGGATGGATCATATTCCAGTATGTAGCAAAGTATACTTTGAGGGAGAAATTTTCAATTGAAGGATAAATTTATTAATTTTTATTATACTGAATTTATTACAATATCACAGTAATGTTAGCTGTGATAATGTACATGTAATACAATTCAGTATAATAATTCTGCATACTTTTAATCATCAAATATATGCAGTCGTTAGTTCTATATGTCGTAATGCATTTCGGGAAAATAAATGATTACTCCCTCAAAGTATACTTTGCTAGATAAATATACTTTGCAATTTTGATGAAATCGACTCCGGAACTACGATGAAACCTCTCTTTATCCTGTCAACACAGTGCGTATGTGCCGTGAAACACGGTGCCGTGAAACATTTTTGATATCCAGTCAATACTATTTTTGCATTTTACAGCCATTTGTAGGTGTTGACGGGATAAATAGAATAGTAGGTTAGTGCCGTGAATGGGAAAAAATAGCCTGGCGCGGCACGGAAAACGGGATTGCGCGGCAGAGCCTAGCCCATCCCGTTCCTGAGCCCTTGCCAGATAATTTTTCCCATTCACGGCACTGACCGACTATTCTCTATCATTTCCTATTTCTGAACCAAAGTATAATGTTGTGACCACTTATCTTGACTCCAGAACCCGTCGCGGCGAGACGTTCAAATGAGTGGTCACAACATATACTTTGATGAGAAATAAGAAATTCTTGAGCCTGCCGGATATGTTCCTCCATTCAAGCACGCAAACTACTATTTCCACTAAAGCTAGATCCATGGAAACATGTTTTCAGGTGACTTTTAAGTGATATAAAGATTTTTAAAATGGCCTGCCGTATTTGCATATCAAAATATCCTGACCAAGCCCGCCTTCGACATCCGAGAGCTCTACCAGTACTGGTACCGTGCATCACGTGGCCTATATGGCTCACGATGACAGTCTGACAGTCATTGTCTATTTACTATTAAAGGTACATGCCACTCAATAGGCACACAATGTTCTTTATAGGAATTAAATAAGTGTATACGGTATTTGTGTCACTATTCCACCAGCTCTAAAAATAACGAGTGCTCGCTATACTCATTTAGTAATATTTAGTTTACTGATATGCAAATGAGGCATTGTATTTTTTAATTATTTATACTAATTAAATGCGTCACCTGAACAAATATATTTTCGACAATATAAAGTAATATCATTGCACATCAAACATAAATACAGATAATAATATAATTCGTTTAACATTTTAAGAAACACGGTACTTGCACCTTAATATCAGTGTGTAAATTTACGTCGATATAAAATATATAATAATGCCAGCAATACGTGTCATGGTGATCTGAATGTTTATTTTGCCAGAAAATGTCCGATAATTAATAAAGAAAAATGTTGTCTACGAGTGGGCACGTACATTAAGCGGTGCTTCTTTTTTGATCGTTACTTCAGCATGGAGCAGATAGTTGGAACCAAGCCCGCCGCGACATTCGAAAGCTCCACCAGTCCTGGTACCCCCGGCACCCCCCCCAAAAAAAAATGGCATACATGGACAGGATGACGAGGTCCTCATTGGCCCTGCCCCCAGTTTCACAGTTAGCGGGAGAGTAAGTGGTCCAGGAAGAGCATATCCTCACATGACAGTTTAGCCCTTTCCCCCCTAAGTAACTGAATTGATTTGATTTGTAATTTTGCAAACCAACCCAATGTCAAAAATATTTTTTCAGCCTAGACCATTTATGCAAATGCGGGTGTTTTTTATTCCTCAAAAATATAAAAAATTTCTTGGAAAAAGTTGCAATCCTGATGAAACGGCTCGTCACGAGCCGGCCTCATATGATATACACTGTTTTGCCATAACCACAATACATGCCTATGGTGTTCAAAGATGACTGGTGACTGGCTGCGACCTGTGAAATGGGACCAATTGACTCTTGATCAACTAACACAATCCTGTGCCGGGTTAGCGATCTATATTTTCTGTTAGAAGCAAACGGTTGTTTCATTGGATGGAATGGCTAATAGTGCAGTCCTGATCGAACTGCGAAATCACATGCTGATCTTGATCTACACTGGTACGCAAAACACATGAAGCCCCATCACAGCTACTATTCTCATTGTACTACGTTTGGATTATCTCTTATTATTACTCACGAGGTTATTTGGCATGAGTTTCGCAGTGAGAGAAAACCCGTAATCAACTCCTTACAAATAATACACCGTGAAGTGAACACCCGTAATTGCGCGCCCCCGTTTTCTGAAAACCACGAGCTACCATGCAAAATGTTTACTTTTGA
>CM055271.1:65684865-65745772 GCA_029237695.1 Conchocele bisecta | reverse complement strand
TGAGGTGATGTCGATCGACGACAGCGACGTCTACCATTGCTATCAGGACCTGTGGAAGACGTCACACGAGCTCGAAAACGCTGTCTATCAAGGTATTGACACCAGCAAAAATAAGAACGTAACCAAACTTAGAATCGGGGCTGCTAACAAGGTAGATAACAACGCTAGTGACAACGCGGTCGCGGGCGCTTACGGCAACCGCTTCTACATCCCGCTCGACTTTGAGTTGCTGGAGAGTCACATGCCCTACTATCAGAGCGCTTTGGCTGACCGCCTCGAATACGAACTAACGTTCAACGACTACGGCCGAGTTATTATAGCCAGCGACATGTTATCGACGTATACGATCGATAATGTTTCGCTGGAGTACGACATGGTCACGATGCCCGAACTCGCGCGATTGATCAGAACCCAGTACGCCGGGCGCGTTGCCATACTTTACGACCGAGTTCTTCGCCATCGCAAGATGCCGAAAGACAAAAGTGACACATTATGGAATATTAACGTCAACGTACCCGCCCGCTCGATGAAAGGTATACTGATGTTGTTCGAGGATGCTCGGTTCGCGTTCGGTGCTAGAAAAACCGACAGATTCTATAACCCCAAAATCACGAAGGTAGAGGTGACGATCGAGGGAGTCCCCAATCAACTCTACAGCGCGGGTCTTCGCGCGCACCAGCAGTGGGATGAAGTAAGAAAGCAGTTTGCTGCCGGCTCTAAGCGCTCTCCGGAGGTTGCAGCAGTTGCAAAAGACCTGCATCTCTCGGCCGTCTGCCTCGCGGAGTTCCTGAATACCAAATACGCGTTATGGCTAGACATGCGAGCCAGCGACGATGACCAAATACACGGTAGCGGACGCCAAGTTGAGAACGCTAGTGAGGGTGTGACGATCCAGATAACCAAAGAGGCGGACGAGCCGGGCCATTGAACGTGTACTTATATATAATTACAGACGCACAACTCAACATCGAAGATGGTCGATACGTATCAGCGATCTACTAATTCTAAAGAATTAATTAAGAAAATTAACAATCAATACCAATTCACGATTGGAGATGCTCACTCTGCCATAATATGTGGGCAGACAGGATGTGGAAAAACGGTTTTCATCCTCGACTTACTCGAGGGATCCTACCGCGATGCCTTTCGTCACATTGTGATCCTATGTCCCACTGTGCGGCACAACGATACTTATCAGCGGTGCCCGTGGATATGGACCGACCTGAGGTATACGTTATTGACCCTGGTGATAGGCTTCACGATTGGTTACGTGGTTTATACCAAATATTTCAGGGCGAGCCCACCCTATACTGATTGACGATTGCTCGGCCAAGGCGGCGATGACCAAAAAGAAGGACATGCTCTCCGAGCTCGCATTTTCTGGCCGCCATGCTAGACAAAGCGTATGGATATCCACTCAAAAATACAACGCCGTCCTCAAGGATCTGCGCGAGCAAACGAAATGGGTCGCCCTCTTTCACTGCAAGGACCGAGACTCATTCGATGACTGTCTTCGAGAGAATGACGTTATCCCAACGCGCGAGGAGCGCCTGGAGGTTCGACAGATGCTTTCCGAAACTAAGCACGCCAAGCTTCTGCTAAAGACTGATCAACCAACTGCTTATAAAGTTATCAATTAATTAATAATTTTGAAAAAATTAGGAAAATTACAAAGTAATAAGCTATTGCAATGCTTAGCAATTGCTGAACAATGCTTAGCAATTGCTGAACAAATGCTGAACAATGCTGAACAATGCTGAACAAATGCTTAACAAATGGTTAACAATGTTAACAATTTGGTGCTCCGCTGCTAGCTTTGTTGCGAGCATAATGGTGATCATAAGTATCGGGTGGTGCGCTTGGCAATATGTTAAAGTGATGAGAGTTGTTAGAATAGTTAAATTAATTTTAAGAAAAATGAACTGCGACGAACTTCTCGATCAGCTAATAGAAGAAACCTCAACTCCGACTGCCAAAGATAATGATCCGACAGAGCAATCGGGATCAACTCCAACTCCAACTCCAACGGCAGTTGGTATTGGGTTGAGTGCAACGACTCCGAATGAAAATGCGGCGCGACGCGAGCGTCTAGCTGCGCTGGTTGCTGGGGGGACAATCGGAGCATTATCTAGGTAGGCGTTCTCTCAGTTTGTCAGGTGGATAAGATGTCAGATGCGGAGATCGATAAAATGTATGCGCGATACGAATCCAAATTGGGAGCAGAGATGACAAAAACTCTTGGATCGGCAGCTATTCATTTGTACGCTACCGCCGTTAGTAGACTTCTCCCTATACCAAACACCGAAGGGTTGATTCACGATCTAGAGACTGACCCTTTTATAGGACACACTCTTAGAACGGCATGCTGCTCAATTTATCACAAGTTTGGAATGTACTTAGCTCCGCTGACAACCGCGTTGACCACGGGTAAACACTGTCAATTTTGGACATATATGCCCACGAACTAGAAGCCCTGAAAATGATGACACAAGACACACCCACGAGAGTGACGGAGTTGAACCAGATTGCTCCAACACAATCGAACCAGAGTGTTACTCCGCCACTGGATGACATACCGCATATAAAAAATCCTAAAAGACAGGCAGCTGGGAGGAGGGCGGCGGCTGCCACCCGAAAAGTTAAACAAGATAAAATACTCGCCGAGCTTCGAGAGGCTAAACTCCAATCGAGATTGGGTTGCAGCAAATTCCTGAATTGATGGGGACGGAGACAGCAAAACATCTGAAGACAGAGCAATCGGGTTCAACTTCACCCCAAATTCACGAATTAGAACGACACACCCAAATTCATTGAATTTGTCACCCAATACCAACTCCCGTTGGAGTTGGACTGAACCCCAATATTCACGAATTGGAGTTGGTTTGTTGGTGGTAGTCTGGCAGTTGTTGGTGCCCTGTGCGTGTGGAAATACCCGAAAAAACAACCAGCCATGTTCAGAAGAAAGTTACTAAACACCAATCATCAACAATGTTGAATTTGGATGCGCCCCATTTAAACATTGATCGCGACCCCTTTTTATATATGCAATAATTATAACAATGGCTGAACAAGATGGTAAAATGTTAGTGAATGCGCTTTATCACGCCGTGGTGATATCGGGTTTCAGTATCGGGTATGCTCGACTATCAAAGATGGCCTAGGAGGAACCGCTCCCAAATTGGACTTTAATGTGAGAGACGTAGGGCTCGCGACCTTAGATGTAGCGGCCGCAGTTTGGACCCGAGATTATCTAGTTAAAGCTGGAATTCTACCAGTTAATATATGGAAATAAATGGCTTCAATCGCAGTAATAGTAGGTGGTGCGCTTGTAAACGCATTGGCGTTCAGCGGTAGCAACTTTATATTCTCTAAAAAAAATGAAAAGCTCGAACGTGGATGAGGAGCGTAAGCGTCATGATTTAGCTGTAGAACAACTCAATAGTGCAAAGGAAGCGTGGTCAAAAAAACGAACCGCCCATCTGGACTGGGTCAACGAAGAGCTTCGCCGTGAAAATCACGCCGCACAAACTTTTCAGAACGTTGAAGAAGCCAACCGCGAGTACGCGCTGGCATATCCGCACAAAAGTCTCGATCCAATGGATCCCGAGCCCCAACTTTCAGATTTCTATGTACCGTCAGAGGCCCAAAAGGACCGCGAGATCGCGTTCATCGTCGTGGGAATGGGTGTGGTGGGTCTCGTCGGCTATTATATTCAATCGAGATTTTAAATTAATTAATTAAAACAATTTTTTTTTTATAAATATATATATATATAGAACGATGTTAGTTGACGAACTTTATGACGCTATGATCGATGTAGGCTACACTGCCCAAAAACATCGTTTACCTGGTGCAAAGAGTATGATTCGTCTGGCCCGAGATTCTCTCGAGACGTGGCGCGAGGACGAAAAAGCGGCCACCCTTTTCGCAAAGCGGATGTTAGATTCCTCCACCAATCCTGGGGGATTGGACTCCCAATCGAGATTGAATGAATTAGATTCCCCTCTCCTGTTCCAACCCAAACGCGATTGGGGCTGCAGCGAGACTTCCAACAAAGGTTTATTATTAACGACGCAGTTACCGGACGAACTGGCGAGGGCATGTTGGAGATTGTCCGATATATTAGAATACTTCGCATACGATGAACACGCGCAAACTTGATACCAAACTAACGCGCAAGCTGTCGAATACTACTATAGCCCACGCGGCTACTGGAAGGGACTCACGGCCATCAAGAACCTCGCGGCGGCGACCAAGGTTTCAGAAAACGCTGTCAAGGAATGGCTCAAGAAGCAGGCCATCTGGCAGATCTATTTACCCGCGCCTCACAATATTCCGCGGCCGAAATTCGACGTGCCGGTGCCGAACCAAGTTCACCAAGCGGACCTCCTGTTTCTACCTCACGATCGCGTCGGTCGCAAGACGTACAAGTACGCACTGACAATCGTTGACGTAGCGAGTCGTTATAAGGGGGCTGAGCCGTTGGCCACTAAAGAATCTAAGGAAGTGGCCGAGGCTCTTCCCGATATAAGAGGAGTCCTCTCAAAATGGCCGAATCTTCTCCAGGTCGATCCCGGCCGTGAGTTCATGGGCGCGGTCTCTCATCTATTGTCTAAGCACAAAGTTTCTATCAGACGCGGCCGCGTCAACATCCACCGGGACCAGGGGATCGTGGAACGTTTCAATCGAACCCTGGCTGAGAGACTGTTCGGACACCAATATGCCAAAGAACTTGTAGACCCTCATTCGCGATCGACCGAGTGGGTGGCCAGACTGCCCGCCGTGTCTCCGCACTGAACGGAGAGGTGACCAGATTGATAGGTAAGAAGCCTGTAGATGCTATCAAGTTTAAAAGGGTGACGAGCGAGCCTTCTGCCGTCTCGCGCGGGCGACCCGTTGGTTTAGAGGAGCAGCGCTTCCATCAGATATTGACGTCCGGTACCTCTATCAACCGGGAGAGCTTGAAGGTGGCAGCCGCCGCGCGACTGATCCCGTGTGGTCAATGAATGTATATCATCTGGATCGCTCTATTACCAAACCCGATGAGCCCGTGCTCTATTATTTGGCTGATGGTCCATCTCGCGGTTTTGTTCGCGAAGAACTTCTTATGGTACCTTCTGACACCCAGTTACCCCCGATTACTTAAATCAATAGAGGTTCTGTATGTATTCCGTCTGGTAACACGCGTCTTTTATCGTAGTATGCCGAGAGTCCTAATTTTTGTTGACAGTACGTTTTCATAACGCCGTCTTTCATTTTAAATCCTCTATTTTGTGCTACATCTATAATGTGTTTTCCATCTTCTGTAGTTTCACTTAGTACTCGTTTTATATCTATCCCAATTTTAAATTGTTAGTTCTCTTGGACATTCCTTTCGCAGAGTTTTTTATTAATTTTAATTTGTTCCAAATTATCTTTAGAATTAATTTTTTCTACGAAATAACACTTACTAGATAACGCTATCGCCCTATCTCCGCTGAATTCCATTTTGAAAAGTCCTGGCTCTCTTTCGCTCCATTTATCCCAAGCCAACCATTTATTTTTTTCTTTTTCATTTTCAAACTCGTCTAGTAAGTTAGGTCTAATCAATTCCTCTATCGTTTTTCCACTAACTCCTACATACATACTATCTGTATCCATCTGTATTAATTCAAAGTCTTCTCTTTTTACGTATTTATCTAGAAATTCGTAGTAAAATTCCAACATTCTCAATTTAGCTAGTTGATAAACCGCTATTCCACAATGGAATGGTCTCTTTACCGCACACCTAGGTTTTCTTGAAGATATTTCGTACGCATCTCCTATCTCTTCCAAATCGTCAAAGAATGCAGATCTTAATGCTTTGTCAACACAGGTTTCGTTTTGTGTATATGTCGTATTTAAATGTCTCTCCGTTGCCTCTATCATTTTTCCACAACACGAGTTTCCTAATAATTTCATTATGTCGGCTACTGGTTTCTTATTTGGTTCTACATCGCCTGTTCGTCTTGCGGCTGTAACTTCTTTTGCGAACCATTCGAATGGTTTTCCACTAATATAATCTATAACACGATGAACTCCAGTTATTTCTAGGCCGTGTTTTAAATACCATTTCAACAGTGGCGCGTACAGCAATACTTTAGTGGCGGTCATAGATCCCACCAATTTTCTTACCAGTTTCCTCTAGTTCTTCCAGTATCTTCCAAATATTTTAACATGTGTGTGGGAACTTCATCAACCTCTACTTCTCTGTTTATAAATATTGGGGACATTTCAGAAAACTTATGTTTTAAGTTGTGTGGAACTTCTATATCCACCTCCGCAAACCCAAACCAGTCTCCAGATAAAACTCTTTTACAAAACTTTTTAATAAATTTAGGGTTATGTGGGGTATCTATATGGTTGTATAGTTTCTCTCCCACACGGCATCTCTTTATTTAACGTAGATAAATATAACGCGTTTGCATCGTACCCCAAAACAGCCTTGCAAGGTTTGTTAATTTCATTTGAGGAATTAGATCTAATATTTGAAACACCAGCTTCTGCATATCGTGTACACTATTGATGGACCGCCAACTAGAGCGTCCTTCATCATTTCGTATGTTTCTTCTTTTGGTGCATATAGAGCATCCTCCGGTATAATCGTCGTTTTGAAGATTTTTGTTCTTTAATGGTTCCTCTCAATAAATATTGTATAGCTACTCCAGGTAGTGTTACCGCATCTTTGAAAAAAAATATCCACACCTCTGTGTTTATAAAATTCACACATTTTTTCCACCGCTTCTAGGAACGGTTCTACATCTAAATCGTTATAATATTTCAACCAATCTCTGAAAGTTTTCATATTATTTTCTTCGAAAATTCTACGACATTTACTTAATTCTGTTTCGTCTATTAACATTTTCCCAGATAGTTTGGAATACCAATTCTCTATATCCGGTAGTCCTGGGTAAGCCAGTTTGTCTGGAGAATCGAACCACTCATAAGGAAAGAAAGATTTCTGTCCTTTGCATTCGTAGGCTTTTATCCAACTATCGTAACTTACACCGGGTCCTAGATAAAGTATTACATCAAGAAATCTAAACTCTGGAGTAAATAGAAATATTGTTGCGTTTGCACGTTTTCCGACCATTACTTTCTTTGTTGTTGATGCCAGTTCGCTACTAGGTATTTCTTTATTAAGTTTATATCGTACTTACTGCTGTTAAAACTATAACCGGTACTTGCTCTATCCACTGTTCGATCTTGGCGATTTGGTTTTTACGTAAATGTTCTGTATTAAACCTATATCTTGACCACACTTCTTCTCTTATAGCTTTTTGTTTTTCCCCTGACTTTCAAATCTTCTACGAATTTTTCTATAAGTTTTGCGGGATCTTTATCACAAATATGAGTTACTGTTCCTGAGAAATTATCTCCTATACTAACGCTTGCCGGAACGTGCTCAGCTTCGTACTCTAAACTATTACCGGTAGTTTCAACTTCTGGCTGGAGATACGCCTCAAAATCGTATACTATCTGATATGGATAAAGAGTAGTGTCACAACCGATCTTTATATCTTTACCCGTTCTTTGAAATTCGCATTCCCACATAACTACTAGGTTGAATTCTTTGCTTTTTCTAATAACATATCTCTTCTCATAGTGGATGCGCGTTCTTCTTTTCTATGCTTTGCATGAATCTCACACCCGTGCCAGTAACAGCGTGATATTGATATACGGTATTGGTTTCTGGACAGTATCCATCTACCGGAGCTCCTAAAAATCCATCTTTCACCTCCGTGTCCACACTGCGTGTGAATGTGAATTCCCTCCCGCTTTTCCACAGAATACATCCAATCGATCGCCCCATAACTGTTAGAACCTTTTGGGTAAAACGCTTTCTCGAACGACGAATGCGGGCGCTCTAAATAATTACCATCACATATTACTTTTGTCTCACCTCTCATACATGTTGGTCCGTGTCTCTTCATATTACTCGCTTTCGTGAATTTCTGCTTGCAATTATCGCAGGCATAAATTTTAGATAGGTTTTTAAGGTTTTTTATCAGAAATGCGTGATTATTAAAACAGTCCTATTGTCATTGGTTTATTACCTATTGCCTTATAGTGCGCTGGTACCTTTTTCAACCACCATACATTACATTCAGTGGGTTGATATACTTCTATACCGATTTTAAAAAACTCTTCAACCTTTTTCAGATCTGAAAAAGAAATTGGTGAAACCACATTACTACCGAAATATTGCTTACTAAGTTCTTTCGCCTTTTCTGTACATCTGTCAGGTCTGATCTTTTTATCAAGGTGCATAGCTAGACACCTGAACAGACAAAGATCGTCATTATACTTATCTAAAGAATACATACCTTTTCTATTCCTCAACCATTCTGGAAGTTCTCCTCCTGCTGCTTCTTTGGATTGTAGTCCCAAATCTATTCCCCTACTACCCTGTATTAGCTTTACAAAAACCTCTACCCATCTTACAAACTTCCACTTTGTATTTGGTCGGTCTATTTTATCGGACATTATTCGTGTTTGCTCCTTATCTGACAGCCATTTTTTAACGGTTTTTCATTGATGATATGTGGTTCGCTACCACCGAGATTTTTGTGAAATATTATAGTTTTAGTTTTAGGTTTTCCATTTTTTAATTTCCTCCATATGTTCTAGCTTGTAAGAATATGAATATCTCAAATAAAAATTGGTTGTTAGATACGGAGCGAGTTTATCGGACATGCGTTCAGACTCGTTAATGTTAATGTTTTTACGAAAGGATAATGTAACTACCCGTCTTCCATTTTCTACCTTTTCCAATGTTTCATCGTGAGCCCCCAATATTTCTTCACCTTTTTCCACTATCGCGTAACGATAGATTTTTTTCTTATTATTATTTTGGCGTCTAATTTGGGACAAATTATTTGTGCTTGAAGGTTTGATTACACTAGCCCTTAACCCCGCAATACTTTCTTTTGAATTCTGTTACCTACTTCCTCCGCTTTGGATATATCTTTAAAGGCTCCTCGTTTGTGGGCGCGGGTAAACCGCTTCATAAACGCCTCATTCTTTGTGGAGTTTATAAGATTTGTCAACCCCCTAACTCTCAACCGTTTACTATAAGTAATCCCTAGAGATTCGGCTTCTCTTCTCAAACTTTCGATTTCTGCTCTAGTTTCTGACGTTATCATATTTTCTGTAATATACTTTTGTATAACCTATGCAATTTATCTGTTCAATTGGTCTTGAAAACATTATGTTTTTTTTCACTTCTAATTGAATATAAAACATAAACATATACATATATAAGGATGTGAGACTTGTTGTAAGACGTTTACGCGTAAAGAATATCTACGAAGGCATCTAGCGAGACGTAGAAAAATTCCTTGTGTCCCCCCGCAATTTCAATGCCCCAGATGCCCTTGTAAATTCGTTAGTGCCCAAACTCTTTGTAGACATAAGCAACTACACTGTCAGGTGGCTACAGGTGAACGTGGTTAGACTAGAGCTCGGTAGAATTAGTTGCTGATCTGCGAAATAAATTAGCTATATTGGAGGAGAAAAATGGGGTGTTGGAATATAAACTATCACTCGTGGGCACATTGAAATAATTATTTTATCATAAATTTACTGTCGGAAAAACATTATGTTTTTTTTTTTCACGACCAATTTTTCGTGGTTGGTGGGAGACAATTTCCTCGTTAACCAATTTTTGATTTTTCGGGGGTGGTGGGGGTAGTATAAAGGGTTATAAATGATGCCACCACAGGTGGTATCATTTTGACTCCCTTTATACTACTCCTTTAGATTTGCGTCTGTTGCCAGTCTGTGTTGCAAAGTTCTCTGTCTCATAATCTGTATACTCCTCCAACAGTAAATCCAAATTTATGTCATCATCATCCCATAGTATAAAGTCTGAAGAAGCCATATTGAAGCACAGCAGTCTATACTTGTGTGAACAAGATACTAAGTATAAAATGTACAGTAGTGTCAGCCTTCCTTGTGGTGTCCACTATATGACTACTTGATAGTATGCTGAAATTGTGCAGCCTACCTCAGTAACCCAGCATATGCCTGGAGATAATTAACACAATTTGAGAGTTAATTAATCCAGCCTGTATTGACCATATGTACATGTTGAAATGTACATATACATTACCATGAAAACATACTTGTCACCAGATTGTACAATTAGAGCTAGTCACTTGAAATTACAGCGTATCAGCCCGGCCTTAAATGACCTTGGCTGATGATGGGCGGTTAAACAATTTAGAATCATTGGTGTTGGTGGAGAAATAAGTAAATGCCCACCAGAGTTGATCAAATTACGCAGGTTAACTGGAGTTCTGAATGTAAATTTCAGTCAATTGAGTGTTTAGAATCGTTTCATTTGAGGCCTACCGATTGATGTGGTGAAAAATAAGTAAAAAAAAGCCCACCAGAGTTTATAAATTATGAGGTTTCACCAAGTGTCAAGTTTGAGGTGCTAGAACGCTCATTTGAGGCCTACCGATTGACTTTGGTGAAGAAATAAGTAAATGCCCACCAGAGTTTATCAAATTATGCAGGTTAACTGGAGTTCTGAATGTAAATTCGTACGTTCATAAATGTTGTCACAGTTGGTTGTTTATGAAATAAGTATTGCTGTTAATGTGGATGTGATTTAAACTACGAGTCGCTCACGAAACGCAGTTTTACAGTCGTGCAGCCGACTATTGGTATGCAACGTCAATTGGTAAATTGGTATGCCGTGTTTTTTTGGGGGGTTGCATCATTGTATGATTTTATTTGTCGGTACGAAGTCAATTGGTTGTTTAAGAAATAAGTATTGCTGTTAATGTGGATGTGATTTAAACTGCGAGTCGCTCACGAAACGCAGTTTTGCTAATCAAAATTATTTATGCGTCCTAGCAACTGACAGCGAGTGCGTAATCTCGCCGAGTCTCGCTACAGGTTTGTCGACAGGAAGTGGCCACGAGAAAGTGCGTTATCTTGTCCAGCTTTCAATCTCCGTACGGCTATTTATATCTCTGGTAATTTTAATCATTGTTCAGTAACTGTTAAGCATTTTTTCAGCATTGTTAAGCAATTGCTCAGTAATTGTTAAGCATTACTCAGTAAGAGTTAATAATTTTAGTATTAAATAATGAAATATGTGTATTTATATTAATAAAATATGTCTACGTGTGGTGAGGAAATAAAACAATTTTCACAGATAATTTTGAAAAAATTAGATAAACCTGCTTGTAGTGATAATTCTACTATTTTCAAAGAAAATAAATTAATTAATGAAGAGATAATAGATAAACCTGCTTGTAATGAGAACACAATTCATCATTTTGTGAAAATAATGCTAATTTTGATAACAGTTTCCGCACGCCGTATGGATTGAGGAAAAAAGGGAATTAAATATTATGATCCCCATGAGGAGTATTCACCCGGATGTGTTCATATATGTAATTTGATAGATACCTATTTAGAAGAGGGATATGATGTAGTAAGTGCACAAGCGTTAGTTGATAACCCACATGTGTTTGGATAGATCACCTTCAATCAAAAACCTGTCTATTATAGAAAGCGCTACCAAGGTTTTTCGGCTACCTTTTTTAACGAAAATTAATCTGTAGCTGCACCCCCGGTTTCTACATTGAAAAACAAAATATGTATTGGACTAGCAGGTTTACTTGGTGGTGCGTTCAAATTCAACCAGGTATTAATTAACCCCTCGTACTGCCGGAGATATGGATTAATTCTTTTCCATGTAGGTTTTTTCGAACTGTTTTATAATGGCTTCAACAAGCGGGCTCATCATCGAATCTTTGCAAATTTCAACAACAGGTTTTCGTTTTGTAGCCGCTTCTAGCTCCCTCTCTTCCTCGTGTAACTTTTTTAGACGTTCTATAATTCCGTCTTGGAGACCTAAAATATCCTCATAGCAAGCCTCATCAAATTTTGTTTTTACGTCTTCTTCTTTTGTGAACATATTTTTATATATATAACTACATATTATAAATGTTTAACATAAAATCACAATTGGAAATAAATATGTTAGACATTTATATGTATATATATAAAGTAATTCTTGAAGAATTATGCCTAAATCGGTTATTACACAGGAAGCGCTGGTAGATATTTTACAATCACGTGGAATTGTTCCTGCCTATGAAGTTAGAAAGAAACACCATATTGGTCCCAAACGCCTTACAGATCTGTGGGAATTATATGATAAATTTATAATGGCATTATCTAGAGATAATTGGGCAAAACCCCGTGATAAGCCCCGACCTAAGGTACCTTCAAAAATTGAACAGGCTGCATAATTTTATTTAATGAAAGTTTAAAGGGGTTCTGTATGTATCCCATCTTCTGAAACCCTTCTCTTATCGTAGTAAGCGGACAGTCCTAATTTGTTTTGGGTATATGTTTTCATAACACCATTTCTCATTCTAAACCCTCTGTTTGTTCCTCTATCCGTTCCAACCTGGTGTAGGGCCTCCATATACCTTCTCCATGTGAGAGGATTTTGCCTGGCAGATAACCCCTTCGCTGAACGTTTTACTTGGGTTGTGTCTACTTTTTCAACCACATAACACTTGCTGCATAGTGCGATTGCACGATCTCCTTGGAACTCTGTTTTGAATAGCCCTGG
Organism: Conchocele bisecta; assembly: GCA_029237695.1. Taxonomy (NCBI): domain Eukaryota; kingdom Metazoa; phylum Mollusca; class Bivalvia; order Lucinida; family Thyasiridae; genus Conchocele; species Conchocele bisecta. The sequence continues at coordinate 65,733,150 of CM055271.1, read as the reverse complement.
TTCTCTATTACTGGATCGCAGAAAGGGTCTGATGACCCTGGATCGCAGAAAGGGACAGACGGTCCCATTCCACTGAAGAACAGGTTTGAGTCGTTGGACTCGATGGAGACTGAAGAGTCTTCTGACACTCCAACTGCCAAACCTGTTCCACCCCGCAAACCCATACTTCCACCTACATAAAACATGGATACTATTATCCAATGGAACTGTCGAGGAATTAAAGCAAATCGTGATGAATTAACAATTTTATTAACTCAACACAACCCCATTGCTGTTTGTCTTCAGGAAACATTCCTGAAAGTTGACGATACATTTTCTTTTAAATATCACATGCATTATACAGTAAGTGTTCAGATAACGCTGAACGCGCATCTGGTGGAGTCTCAATCCTCGTTAATTTGAGCACCCCACATAGTCTCGTGAATCTTGACACTAATCTTCAGGCTGTGGCCGTTAGTGTTACGATGCACAAGACTATTACGTTATGTTCTATCTACATTCCACCATCTGCAGTCCTGTTAAACTCAGAACTAGATAATCTTGTCTCTCAGCTCCCTTCACCTTTCATTCTCCTTGGCGATTTTAATGGACATAACATGCTTTGGGGTTGTAAAGACACAAACAAAAAGGGGGAACTTATTGAAAATTTTCTTTCCGATCACAATCTCAGCATTTATAATGATAAATCGAGCACATATTTACATCCCGCAACCGGTTCATATTCCTCTGGATTTAACTCTGTGTCATCCTTCTCTGTATTTAGACTTTACGTGGAAAGTTGGTGACGACCTATGTGGGAGTGACCACTTTCCTGTCTTCTTGCAGAGTAATGGACCACCATCCACTGACAGAGACCAGAGGTGGACATTACATAAAGCCGATTGGGACACATTTCGCAATATGTGCATGATTGAACTAGATTTTGATCGCTTTCGAGATGCGGAAGATCCACTAGAACACTACGTTTCCCTTTTACACGATATTGCAGAAAAGACAATACCAAAAAACCTCGGCAAAGCCCAAACGTGTCAATAAACCATGGTTTGACGAAGAATGCAAAGAGGCAATGACTGTTCGTAAGCAGTCTATTCGTCAAATCAATAATAACGCAACGGCAGATAATTTAAAAGCTCATAGAATTTTTAGAGCGAAAGCTCGACGCACAATTAAAGCTACCAAGAGAAGGCCTTGGAGATCTTTTGTCTCCAAGTTGAATTCGCGATCTAAAATGAAAACCACATGGGACATGATTCGTAAGATAAACGGTAAAGGTAAATCAACTTCTATCAATCACCTCAACAAAGCAGGACATAAAGTATCTTCCAAAACAGACATTTCAAACACATTAGCAGATACCTTCTCCAAGAACTCCTCATGTAATAACTATTATGAGGAGTTCTTGAAGGTGAAATCTGAGCAAGAGAAAACTACACTTAATTTTAATTGACAATTCAGAACATTACAACGCTCCTTTCTCTATGAGGGAATTAAAAGATTCCCTCGAGAAAGCACATGATACATCAGCAGGCCCTGATGATATCCACTACCAACTGCTTAAACATTTACCTGAACACTCTTTAGACAACCTCCTTGAAATATTTAATACCATTTGGGAACAAGGCGTATTTCCGCCTTCATGGCGGGAAGCTACAATCATACCTGTTCCCAAACCGGGCAAGGATCACACCGACCCATCAAGTTACCGTCCCCAATCGCACTTACTAGCTGCGTCTGTAAAACCATGGAACGAATGATTAACGACAGGCTTGTCTGGTTTCTGGAATCCAATGGGCTGATATCTGAGTATCAGTCTGGATTCCGTCGTCAGAGAAGCACTGCCGATAATCTGATTAGACTCGAAGCATTCATTCGAGACGGGTTTGTTAACAATGAACATACAGTTGCCATATTTTTTTACCTAGAAAAGGCATATGACACGACGTGGAAGTATGAGATTATGAAGGACCTTCATGACCTCGGTCTGAAGGGTCATCTCCCTGATTTTATTTCTAATTTGTTGAAATACAGACAATTCCAAGTCCGAGTCGGTACAACCCTTTCTGATCCCCATGAACAGGAAATGGGTTTACCGCAGGGAAGTATATTGTCTGTTACCCTTTTTAGCATTAAACTGAATAATATTGTAAAATGCCTGCAACCAGGTGTTGACTGTTCTTTATATGTCGATGATTTTTTAATATGTTACAAATCAAAGAACATGCATACTATTGAGCGCCAATTACAACTGAGCCTCAATAGAATAAACAAGTGGACCACAGAAAACGGCTTTAAGTTTTCGAAATCTAAAACTAACTGCATGCATTTAAACTGGGAACACATCCCATCCCAGTTGTTCGGGAGCAGAAGTTTCTTGGTCTTATCTTTGATCCTAAACTCACTTTTAAACCCCCATTTACGATACTTGAAAGCTAAATGCCAGAAAGCACTCAACTTAATGCGAGTGGTAGCAAATCATGACTGGGGTGCAGACCGAAAGGTGCTGCACCGCCTTTACATCGCACATGTTCGCTCAAAACTAGACTACGGATGCACTGTATATGGGTCTGCCAGTAAATCCGATCTTCGGACGCTCGATCCAATACATCACCAAGGCTTACGACTCTGCCTGGGTGCATTCCGTACGTCTAACGCACAGAGCTTATATGCCGAAGCAAATGAGCCTTCTCTCCACGACAGACACACCAAATTATCTTTGCAATACGCCACTAAACTACATTCCAATCCATCTAATCCAGCTTATAACACTGTCTTTCATCGAACTACAGACGCTGTATTCGATAAGAAACCAAGCTTCAAGCCACCATTCGGCAGAGAATGGATCCTTTGATACACGATGCTGGGCTTGGATCTGGATCACATTGCCAAATACGCTGTTCCAGATACTCCACCGTGGCAGTTGGAGCAGCCCAAGGTGATCTTCGATCTTAGTCAGCACACGAAAGCAACAACTGATCCATCCATTTTTAAATCACTTTTTCTTGAGGTTAAAGACAGATACAATACGTACACTCCGCTTTTTACTGATGGCTCAAAGATCGGGGACCGGGGGGTAGCATCTGCTGCCGCTGTCCCCGAGGGAGATCTTCAATCCAGACTCCCAGACAAATCTTCGATATTTTCTGCGGAATTGAGGGCGATTTTACTTGCTCTTGATTTCGCGAAAATATCTTGGAGAAAGCAATTCATTTTATTTTCCGATTCATTATCTTCACTACAAGCTTTGTACAACATGAAGCTTGAACATCCACTTATCCGTCAAATCATGGAGCTACACCATATTTTACTTTCGTCTGGCAAGGACATTATTTTTTGTTGGCTACCCAGTCATACTGGTATCAAGGGCAATGACAGGGCAGATAGTGCTGCCAAGGCCGCCCTGGATCTACCAACTTCTCATTTTCCTGTTTGCTATCATGATTTTAAATCATCCATCAACTCATTCATCTCCGAAATTACAATGCAGATCCAGTGGGATCTGCTCACAGATAATAAACTTCATGCTGTGAAACGACTCTGGGCGAATGGACTCCTGGCTACAGACATGTACGCCGGGATGAGTTGTCCTTAGTCGATTGCGCATTGGACATACACGACTAAACGCATTCGTATATGCAATCAAAGGTGAGCCGCGTCCATGGTGTATTCCATGCCACACGCATTTACCGTGCAACACATCCTACTGGACTGTATCGATTTTGCCGATATTCGAGGCAAACACTTCAGTGTTACTTCACTTGCGGAGCTATTCCAGGTGGATAACATTGAAGGTTTGCTTCGCTTTCTCTATGAAACTAACTTGTATCGGAAGATTTAATTTTATCATTGCATACATGTCTCATATTTCTATAATTTTATATTTCTATACACGTTTTATATTTCTATATATATATTGTTCATCATATTAATATTTTTACCCTAATCACATATTGCATACTATTTTACTATTATTTTTATTCTTCATCTACATTGCTTGGCCCTAAATGATACTCTTTTGTGTTGATGGGCCGTTAAGCGCCATTCCATTCCATTCTTCATCTACATTGCTTGGCCCTAAATGATACTCTTTTGTGTTGATGGGCCGTTAAGCACCATTCCATTCCATTCCATTCACGGATCAACTTCATATTTCATATATGCGTTGCTCTAATGGTCCTCTACCGCCCTGTGCCAAAATCCACGTTCGTCCCGCCCCCGCCAAGCCCAGGGTTAACATCACATACTTAGTGCTTCAAAAACTTTAACGCTCAGGTAAATATCTTCTAATTTCTGTTTTCTTTCACGGATCAGCTTCATATTTCATATATGCATTGCTCTAATGGTCCTCTACCGCCCTGTGCCAAATCCACGTTTGTCCTGCCCCCGCCAAGCCCAGGGTCAAGGTCACATACTTGGTGCTTCAAAAACTTTAACTTGCAATTTGGCCTCATTTATTATCAAAGCGATATGTGGGACATCCGTGTTCTATGAACACATTTTCTAGTTTATTAAACTTCACACATGCATAGAAGACGACCCAAAGGTGTGTCGCACGTAAGAATGACAACTCTTGCGTCGTTAATTTCTTAGTTATCTCCCTTTGTTGTTTCGTGCACTGATTTCGTGTCTGCAGCATAACTCGAACACCCTTTGGAATATTTTCATGAAACTTCACACATGCATAGACCACGACCCTAAAGGTGTGTCCCGCAAGAATGACAACTCTTGCATCACTAATTCTTTAGTTATCTCCCTTTGTTTTTCCGTCACTGATTTTGTCTCCGGAGCATAACTCGAACACCCTTTTTTCAAACTACTTGTGTATCTGGGGAGGGGGATACACATGCGCTTGTCGACAAGCGTCCATTTCTAGTTTATCTATACGCTTCGTAACTTTTCCTGAATTAGCACTATCTTTTTGGCTTTGTATCATAGCTAGTGTGTTTGAGATTTTCACTAGAGTTTCCTCAAATATATCCAGCCTTTGATCTATGGACTTCAGGCTGTAATTATTAGTTAAGTCAACCACCTGCTTGGCATATTCAGTCTTCTTACTTTGGCCCTGAATCACTTCTTCACCCTTCAAGTTCAAATCTGCTTCTTTATGACGGTCTTTGGATGTGTCTTTATTAATCCTCGTCATGGACGACTTCTCTTCCAAACCAACTTTGACAAACGTTTCTTCTGGATCAAAGTGACGCCCATTACTACTATCAGTTGGGTCTTCTAATAAAAGGTTCACACCAGCCAGACAATGTGTGAACCATAAGCGTAGGAGCGTTTTGATTATTGGGGGGGGGGGGGGGGGCAAGCTATTTGAACACAAATCATGCAGTGTCAACTTATAAACATATAACACACATTATAAAGCCTATTATAGAACCCACCAATACAAGGCGCACGCTCTACCACTGAGCCATACGCTGTGGTAATACATTTGTAGTTATATTCCTTCAATGGACAGCTTGGTCTGATATTTGAATAAGTTGCTGACATATGGACGGTGCGAACAAGGTGTAGATGCAGTGCGATGGACGAAACGTACAGGACGGACGGACAAGGGTAATCCTAATAACGCCCCTTTATTCACTCACATGGTCGGACATAACAAACCCATCCTGTTCATTGTCCAGGATAACCCCTGGTGCATTAAAGAATTTGACGCTGGCAAACAAGGTTTACTTGTAAGCAAGTTTATAATATGGAATAACAGTACAACTGTATGATGGACACGCGATGGACGGACAAGCTGACTCCAGTATACATGTACTACACCCCGCACCATAGCCGACAAAAGCAAACAAGATTACAGAAGACCCCTTCACCATAAGTAAGTGTAGCGCCTTAAACTAAACCACGTATATTTTACTTTCTAAGTTAGACTAGTCTATGTCACTTTAAAATCCAATTCCATGTGCCGACAACACTGACTACGGTTACAGATGACTGCCAAAGAATGCTATTCTTTCTACATTTCTGGTGACAAATTCTGATGCCAGTGCATTCATATTTAGCCTGTCCGTCTCCTCTTTATGACAATGGAGAATCATCATATTTATTGTTCAGGCGTGGCTGAGACATCGTACTTCTCAAATATGTTTTCAAGCGCCTGAGGCAAGAAAACGACCGTTGTGCCGTTGCAGTTGTGACGGGAATCGTGAGATATATCTGCATTAACTTGGTTACTGATGATAACAGTTTCTTTGTGACAGGTTCCTTGTTCATTACATCACAGACTGTCCGGATACTTGTTACTGTCTTTATGTTCAAGTCACTGATTTTAACTATGTTATTTAATAGCGGCAGTTGTATTTTGAGTGTGTCTTTATCTACATCTTTACTATACATGTCTTGTAGTGTTGGCGACACCCTGACAGGCTCACCATTTGCCGCATCTATGATAAGTTGTTCAATGCCAACAACAACATTTACATTGTCACCAGAAAACCTATGTTCCATGTGGCCTTTGACAGAATCAATTGATTCGTAGAACTGATGTATGTAATAGTCTCTCGGAGTAGCATAGGTGTCACCATCACCACCAGAATCAAATCGTTTTGGCACTCGCCTAATCCTAGGTAGGCATGGCGGATCCGTAATCTCGTTTGCTTCAAGACGTTCATACAATATATTAAATGATTTCTCATTCCTATTCTGTTCACAGAATGATCCAACCATAGCAGCTCCTTTCACTGCATCCATCACACATGCATCCTTACGTTGTAGCGATATTGACAATTGTTCTGTTGCCGAGAATAGCATGTGTGATACATGCAGTGCAAAGAAGATCCCAAACATCTGCATCAGTGCAGCGACACCACCTGCACGACGCGAGTAGTCATCATTCCCAGTTTTGTTTATGTGGTCCATAGTTTCTATAAGGACTTCGTAATTATCAATCACACTCGCGATGGCGGCTGTTCGGACGGTCCACCAAGTGGTACATAGGGGTTTTATTCCCACGGACGTTCCTGCTTCCAACTGAAATCCTTCAAACATGACCTGACGTTTTGGCGAATACTTCAATAACGACACAATTTCCTTTACCAAATCAATAGAGTCCCGAATTAGTTTGATTTCTCTTGATGCATCTTGTAGACTCAAGTTTAGACAATGCGCAAAGCAATGCATAGTTACTGCCGCTGGAACGTCTCGTCGTATCTGCGCAGCAACACCGTTGATTCGACCCATGAAATTGGACGCGCCGTCATAGCCCTGTCCTCTGCAGTTCGCTAATGGAAATAAAGTGAGTCTTAGCAGTACATCTTTGATGTGCATAAGAAGTGTCGATGCAGATGTATTTGCCAGTTCAACAAAACCGACAAAATCCTCGTGAAATCGCTATCCACCCAGCCTATAGATATGGATAACTGCTCTCTATTAGCAATGTCTCGGGTTTCATCAGCTAGTATGCTGTACCACTGTACAGGTGTTATAAGTTGGATTAATTTGCGTAATATGCAGTGTCCCATCATTGTGATTTGTTCATTAACAATAACTGGTGACTGATATAGTTTGTCATACAACCATTTCCTAATAAGTGGACAGTCAACTACCCTCAATTCTTGGAGTTGCTCTAGATTTCCTTCTCCAACTTTATGCCCACGCACTGCAAGCCCCTGTCGAAGTAAGAATCGTATAGCATTAAATTGCTTAACTAGGCATGCAAAATGTGGGTTTTGATCAGATAATCTGTGCTCGTCAACTGATTGTATGACATTGGTGTCACTGTTTATGAAGTTGATCTTCTCCTGTGCCTCTTTATGTGTTTCACATGCTTGGTGATCTTTGAATTAGCAGGTGATTTTTTCCAGTTATTAAAACCTTCATTGAAAAACGCTGTTTCAGCTTTAGTGCTAAATGTTATCAGATCATGTGTGTTTGCATAACGACAAACTGTGCAATATACTCGATTTGTCGTGGTACAATATGTTAACCAGTTGAAGTTCTGAAACCAATTTGCATTGCATGTTCGTGTTCTACGTTTATAGTGCTGTGCTGAATTTGCCAATGTCGTTTTGTCTGTTGGTTGAAAAGCGTCATTGCTGACACAGCACAAAGAATGACAAGATGGTTGTTTGAAGGCTGGTGACGACTGTTCACATGGGACTATTGTGTCGGGTGATGGATCTGTTTTTTCACATGCAGCTACCGTATCCGGTGATGATTTGTTAGATAATGTTGTAATATTATCTCTCTTTTGGAAATATGACAATATGGTCACTTGTTGTTTAACTTCACATGGCCCTATTGTGTTCGTTGGTGGTTCTACTGAATTGTCACATTGTACTATTGTGTCCGATGGTGGTTGTGATTGGTTAACACATGGCACTATTGTGTCCGATGGTGGTTGTGATGGGTTAACACATTGTTAGATAATGTTGTAATATTATCTCTCTTTTGGAAATATGACAATATGGTCACTTGTTGTTTAACTTCACATGGCCCTATTGTGTTCGTTGGTGGTTCTACTGAATTGTCACATTGTACTATTGTGTCCGATGGTGGTTGTGATTGGTTAACACATGGCACTATTGTGTCCGATGGTGGTTGTGATGGGTTAACACATGGCACTATTGTGTCCGATGGTGGTTGTGATGGGTTAACACATGGCACTATTGTGTCCGATGGTGGTTGTGATTGGTTAGCAGATGGCACTATGTGTCCGATGTGTCCGATGGTGGTTGTGATGGGTTAATACATGACACTATTGTGTCCGATGGTGGTTGTGAGGGGTTGGTTAACACATGGCACTATTGTGTCCGATGGTGGTTCCACATGGCACTATTGTGTCCGATGTGGTTGTGATGGGTTAACACATGGCACGATTGTGTCCGATGGTGGTTGTGATGGGAAGGGTTAACACATGGCACTATTGTGTCCGATGGTGGTTGTGATTGGTTAACACATGGCACGATTGTGTCCGATGGTGGTTGTGATGGGTTAACACATGGCACTATTGTGTCCGATGGTGGTTGTGATGGGTTAACACATGGCACTATTGTGTCCGATGGTGGTTGTAATGGGCTTTGGGATGAGGTAGTAACTCTGTTTTTAAAATATGATAACATGGTCCTTTGCTTTTCACTTGAGGACTTGCTGTCTTTCTTCTTCTTGGACAAACCACTCCTACATATTCATGCCAAAAGTGAGTCAACTCCAATCAAATCCTCATAGACTTACACATATTTCCACATTTGCTATTTAACCCTTCCACCTGAAATATCTGACGAGGACATTCATGAAAATTGTCACATAATTCCATTAATCGGGAAATGGATAAATGTAAATTGTTTAAAATATATGTAAACAAGAGCGGCATCGTTAAACGAAGCTAATCCCCTTGTGGCAGCCTTGATAATGAATTAAACACATTTGCTAAACGTAAATACTAAGTACAATTTCGTGACCTTGACCTTGGGCGTAACAAACAGGGTAGATATGTGACACTCAATTATGTTGAAGTAAAGGCAAATATTATTGAAATCCACGGACGGACGGACGTCCTTACGTGACGTCCCTTAGGTGGTTTTTACTATATAAAAGATCAAAGGAATGACCACCTAAGGAACAATAGGCTTAAGTGGTCAACGGAATAAATCTATTGTTTTCTTTTGTCTTAGGCCACGCCTCTAACCACCTAAGACCTGTATGTGTGCCCGGACAGACGGACGGACCAAAAAATGCTGTTTATGGGCTTTTTACTATATAAAAGATGAAAAGAAAAAGCTCATAATAAGTTCATATTGTGGGCTTTACGGAATGAATCAAAGGATTATTTTGTCTTAGGCTCTGCCCCTAAGCCCACAAGCGGACGGACGGACGGACGGACATGGACTAACGCTATATCCCATTTTCGCTATCGCGAGGGGATAACTAGTCACAAATAATACGGATCCTGCTGAGATGGTCCATTACTAGCCAGCTCATCTGGATCCAGTTAGTACTAAATGCAAATATTTTAATGAGAGCGGCCCAATGATTAAGGTTTCATACCTGTCCATTTGGCATGTTTTTCTAAAACATTACTGAGTGTATTGTGAAGAAAAAAAACATATGGAAAAAAAATCGAATTGCGAAAAAGAAAATTGAAAAAAAAAATCACTTATTTCTCCCAGAAATCTGTATGTCGGCGCTGGCTAGGAGCTCGCTACAAACATATTTGCAAAATTTAAATGTAAGAGTAAGGGATGTTTCAAAACTTGACTCACTTTTGGTATGGAGCCGATGCCATTTTTCGTTTATGCGTGTATGTAGATGTCGCTTTCGGCATATCTGTGGTAATAATCAGGGCAAAATGATTTGGTTCGAATAAGTATCCCTTCCTTGAATCAAAATTTCCATCACGCGACCATATTACAATAAGTGTCCCACAGTTATTGTCAACATCTGAATATTTGCGCCTTGTGATATTGCCATTAAGTAAGGGTCGTATCCCACAGCTTTTCTCCGGGTAGACAGAATATACCGGACCGTTGATGACTGATGACTGATGACCATGACTTCAAATCGCACGTGTGTTTGGCTTCATTTTTCACAATGGTAAGTATATCATCATTCTCAGACGACTTCGCAGCATTATCACCAACTAGAACGCTAAATAAAGTATTTCTTGACTGGCTAAATATTTCAGGATGTTGTGCGGCTGAATCTAATATCGGATGGTTGCTGTAGTAATCAGTATTCAAGTACAAATCACATGCGCTGAGCAGTCGTATCACATTCGACAGTGATTCATCGCCTGTGAAAATAAAACAAAACACTTGATTAATCATACAGTATGTTGACCCACTACCCCGCATGACTTGTTTAAAAAATAAATAACGGGTATATAAAATGGACGGGTATATAAATGGACATAGTACATATTTATCTTTGAACTTAAAGCGACTCTACTCCAGATGCAAAAGCAAATGGCATAAAAATTATTATCATCTGAAATAAATGAGTACCTAATACTAAACAAATTCACAATTTTATTTTGTCAAATTCATTCAAAGTACGAAGCAAATGGAGTGGATTAAAAAACAAATAGAGTAAATTCACAATATTTCCATTCTTGTGAATCTCGGCAGGAGAATTGCAGTCAAAGCAAATTGGATGGCACTGTAGAGAGGTAATACACTTGATAAATGCTGAACCTGGCATAAATAATAGTAAAAAGATGCCCAAATGGGCCTGTATCGCTCACCTCGAACAATTATGAAACCAAGTTACCCATCGAACAATTATGAAACCAAGTTACCCATCGATCATTCATACGAAGTTTCGTCGAAATTGGTATGACGGTTCGTGAGAAGATCTTTTAAGATTTTGACCTTTATTCCAACGGCGGCCATCTTGGATTAGCGATAACCTCCATTTTAACAAATATGAAAAGGCTTTACCGACATAACATAACTTTGCATCATTTTGTCCAATATTGTCCATTTTGTCCAATATTCACAAGAAGACATTTGAAATCTCTATTAAAAGCATGACCGTTTGATTTTTCGGCAGCCATCTTGGATGACGTAATGATCTGATTTGGTTAGAAAAATGCTCCCGTTTTATCGTCTCATCGATACATTCGATTTGATATACATGTATGACACAACTTTATTCTGTCAAATGAGAATTTGACCCTTACTTGACCCCTCCGGCCCCACCAATTTTTGACCCAGGTGCCACCATTAGAACAATTCTGAAACAGAGTTAAATATCGATCATTCATACCAAGTCTTGTCGTAATCGGTCTGGCGATTCATGACGAATATATTTTTTTAAGAATTTGACCTACTTTTCACTGGCGGCCATCTTGGATTAGGCGATGACCTACATTTTAACATATCTGGAAAGGCTTCACCCACAAGTCATAACTTTGAAGTTTGGTCAATATTCGCCAAGCGATTCACGAGAAGAAGACGTCTGAAATATCTAATAAAAGAATGAACTTTTGACCTTTTGGCGGCCATCTTGGATAACATAACATTCTGATTTCGACGAAAACAGTCCCAGAGCGATCGCCTCATCGATACCTTTGATTTGATATAGTATATGACCATATTCGGTCAAAAAATGAAATGTGGGCCCTATTTGACACATCGGGGTCACGCCCATTTAACCCAGGGGATACCATATGAATAAATGTGAAACATAGATAGCTATCAATTATTCAGACCATGTTTTGTCGAAATCGGTCTGGTGGTTTGTGAGAAGATGATTTTTTAAGAATTTGACATACTTTTCAATGGCGGCCATCTTAGATTTGGCGATGACCTCCATTTTAACAAAAATTAACAGGCTTCAGCCACATACCGTTATCGTGAAGTTTGGTGAATATCGGCATAGCGGTTCACGAAAAGACATTTGAAATCTTTAATAAAAGAACTACACTTTGACCTTTCGTCTCAGGTGAGCTGAAAATTCTTTGCTTCCGGTGGGTGATCTGGAACTCTTTTTTCTTGGGTCGGTAGGCAAGACTCCTTTTTTATTAATTTTTATTTTATTTTGACATTATGATAATCTGATGTCACATTTACCAATGCTTTAGACATTTTACAAGATGTTCTACTGAATTTCTAGGAGAGTGCTGCAATATTTTAGTGATTGTATGCTTGTAGGAACCTTTACAAATATTATACGACATAATATGATAAGGCGTAGAAAAGTTTGGTCGGTAGTTCGATACCTGAAACAGTACACACTCGACGCAGCTCCCTGTTTTTCTGACTAACTAAAAGATGGCACTTTACAAAATCCAGTTTGAAAATCGCAATAAGAAAAGACACGGTCGGCCTGGCCACTGGAAACAACACATTATTTTTTATCTTGGCCTTTGCCATGTCAGAACTTTAGCGAGTGACAGGGTGTAAACAAAACAACTCAACACCAGGGCCGTAGCCAGACCTAAAAATGAGACGAGGCGAAATAAATATTGTGAAAAAGCGAGCGCAAAGCTTAACGTTAATGTGGGGGTGGGGTGGGTGATGATTCGGGGTCCTCCCCCAAGAAAATGTTAACATCTAGATCGTCACAGATGCGATTTCCAGGCACTTAGACCCCCGGATACGGCATTAAATATAATGCCCTAAAATCGCATATTTTGTGCTATTGTTATTTTTTCCAGCAACATAGACATAGTGAAAAAAAAACACCAAGTCAATACCCCAGAAAAGAAATTGGCGAGGGGAGGTGGGCACACATGTGCTATTGTTATATTTGCCAGCAACATTGACATTGTGAAAAAAAAAAAAACACACGAAGTCAACACCCCAGAAAAAAATGGCGAGGGGAGGTGGGCACACATGTGCTATTGTTATATTTTCCAGCAACATTGAAATTGTGAAGAAAAAAACACGAAGTCCCCAAAAAAAAAATTGGCGAGAGGAGGTGGGCACACATGTGCTATTGTTATTTTTTCCAGCAACATTGACATAGTGAAAAAAAAACACGCGTAAGTCAACGCCCCAGGAAAAAATTGGCGAAGGGAGGTGGGACCTGTGTTTTTGTTATTTTTTCCAGCAACATTTGGGGTTGCGAGTAAACAAAAAAACAAAGTCACCCAAGAAAAAAAATGTCGAGGGGAGGTTGGCACACCTGTACTTTTGTTATTTTCTGCAGCAAATTTGGGGTTGGAAGTGAAATCGCATATTTTTTCCAGCAACATTGGCGTAGTGAAAAAAAACAAAGTCAACACCCCAGAAAAATGGCGAGGGGAGGTGGGCACAAATGTACTATTGTTATTTATTCCAGCAACATTGGCATCGAGTGAAAATAACACTTTAGTCAAACACCCCAGAATGCGCGACAGATCGCCTCAACTTTTTACATGCTTAGGATAACATTAGATTGACTGATAATCATCCTTATCAAAGGTCATATTGTGTGAAAACACAGGCTAGGCAATTACTTACAACATGCTCATAGTGCTGACAGATTCTGGCAGACACGGAACAAATTTAAAAGGGATTCGTTCAGGCTTACATGTGTTTGACTCCGCATGATAAAAACTGGCGGATGATTAAATGGTGGATTTGTTTCTTGAAATTGTCTCATAGCTAGGAACCCTCAAAATGTGTCATTATGTATCACATAATTCAAGTTAATTATTGGGGGGGGGGGGTCCAAAGCATACTCTGCCCCCCCCCACTCTGAACATTGGGGGGGGGGGGGCCTGCCCCCACACCCCCCCCCCCCCCTGGCCACCCGGCTCCTACGCCTATGGTGAACTCATTGTCACACCACAGTTCGTATGCTCTTCATTGGATCATTACTTTACCCGTTGTAACATAAACACACACTTATATAAGAATTCATCTTTAGTATCATTAACATTGTTTTCTACTACCAGCCTATCATTCACTATGAATTATGTATGAATGCAAGTAGCACCCTCTGTATGGTCCTTCCAAGTAATTTCATAATCTGTTGAAGTACCCAGGTCGTTGTACAAGCGTTTGGCCAACACCGAAATCCATGCATGTATCCTTACGGCCGATGTGGTGAAGCACACACAATTTGCATTTGTCTCGTATAAGTTTTTATCTATTGCTTCAAAGGTAATCACTTTCTTTTCTGTAGTTTTCTGAATAGATTTGAAACTGTTTTTGATCGGATACATGGCTTTAACATTCTCTAAAGTTATGTCAACAACTACTTCCTGGTTCGTCATCGCCATTTGTATCAAGAGTTGCTTCTGTAGTGGATCACGAGGACCCGAGGACGAATCGGCCCGAGGACGAAGTTGCCGGGCTTCGTCCCCGGCCAGATAACCATTACCGTGCGGGGACGTGTCGGACCAGGGCCGAACAAGCGGAGGCGTGTGTCCGAGCGGAGAGTGACATCCTGGCGGGAAAACGGGGGTCACGTGGGGTTGTAGTTTCCGCCATCTTGACAGTTAACACCACGACAATTGGGCGTATTTAGATATAGAAGGTGAGGTAGAAACACTATAGTGATGTCAGAAGTGCGGTTGAAAGATCCTACGTATTTTCCGTTCGTTTTACTTGGCTAATCCGCTGACAATAACGGGAATTATTTTTTTTTTTTTCTGAATTGGGTTAGGGCCTCACTTTTTATTTTATTTTATTTTCTCTCCCATTCTGACCAAATTCCGTTCTGTTTTATTGTATTTTAGATCCAGAAAAACCGTTTATTCAAATATTTGAAACATTTATCGTTTGTTATTTTTGTAAACAAAAAAAAACAAAAAAAAAACGACAACAAAACAAGATGGCCACCGGAGGAGTGATGCTAGTCAACTTCGCCACAGCAGAGGAGCTGAGGACCATTTCAGGAATAGGTCCCAACATCGCTGTGGCAATTGTGGAACTCCGTATCTCCAGGGGTAACATGACCCCTGAATTCCTGACTATGCTGGTCAGGGGCCGGCCTCCGCGACAGACCCTGGAATGTTTGGATTTCACTCCGAACAACGAGTTTGCCACACCTATTGAAGGGGACTACAACCCCGCGTTGGCCGAACGTGCCAACGCGGTACAGCAGACGCCCACAAACACAAGTCGGCGTAAATTGTTTGATTTCGAGTCTGACGCTGAAGACACTGATCCGGTGTCAGATTCGGAACAAACTCTGGATGTCAAGCCCCGCATATGGATGACTGACAAGCTGGCTGAGGAGACGACTCCGAGGAGACCGGTGGAACAAAAACCGGTTGCGAGACCACGTACTCGAGCAGTGTCAGATCTGCACAGGCAAGATTACCAGGGGTATCGCGAGCCCCACGGTTACATGGATGACGATGAAGCACGTCATGTTAATGGGCGGCCTCGCAGGGCCGTAAATATCATCAATACCTTACCACGTAACTTGCAGTACGACGGCAAAAGCAACTGGATGGCATTCGAGCAAAAGTTCTCGAGATACGCCCTCAGCGCGGGTTGGACCGCTGACCAGTGTTTGGACAGCTTATGCTGGTGTTTGACTGGCAAGGCTAGCGATTTCTGCGCGACGCTGCTAGAGCGGCAGCCAGCAATGGCTTATAGTGAAAGTATGCATGCTGAAATCACTGTACCGGTGGAAATTGAGGAGTCATTGGTCGAAGCGCTGGTGGATTGTGGAGCGGAGGTGACAATTATATCTGATAAGGTATACACTTTGATGAAACGTCAACCAAAGAAGCTACGTGATGTGCGTCTGGATACTGCAGGTCGACAGATGTCGATAAATGGATTTATTGCGGGCCCGTTCAACTTGGCAATTGGTGATTCCACATACAAGGGACCACTCTATGTGGCACCCATTGAACAAGATATGGGTTTAGACATTCTCCACAAGGGTTCAGCAGTTCTGGACATGGGTAAAGGCACCCTAAAATATGATGACTTTGAAATCGACATGAATGTCCGGTCGGCGGAGGGTTTGCCACAGGTTGCCAGAGTGACTGTTTCCAAGCGACGTGTCATACCACCTAATTCAGTCATCCAGCTACACTGTGTCATGGACGCGCAATTACCGGATTATGTAGTCGAACCGTCTTTCATGTCAGATATATTTGGACCAAGAGTCTTGCGCAAAGGAGGCTCAGACCCAGTGGTGTGTATAGCCAACCCCACAGATCGTTATAAGCTATTAAAAAAGGGTCAAGTTGTAGCAAGGGCGTATCCTGTAGATATCGATAGCATCGATAATAGGGAAGAGCAGCCACCAGGGCACCCAAGTGTGAACACGGTCTCGGATGCACAGAGGTCCGGGGATGTAATTAGAGAAGTGCCGGGTCACCTGAAGGAGGTATACCATAATTCGGTGCATCATCTGACAGTACCAGAGCAAGCAAGGTTGGCTGAACTGCTGACCACCTACGAGGGCGTATTCGCCAAAAATGAGTTTGATCTTGGACTTTTTTCTGAGATTGAACACAACATCGACACAGCAGATGCCAGACCCGTTAAACATCGTATGCGAAGAACACCAGCCTGCTTTGTGGGTGAAGAAGAAGCACACCTAAAGAAGATGCTGGAGGCAGGAGTAATCCAGGAATCCATTTCGGAATGGGCATCTTCGCCTGTTCTCATAAGGAAAAGAGACGGTAGTGTGCGGTGGTGTATCGACTACAGGGCACTGAATGACGTGACAGTGAAGGACGTATTCCCGTTGCCATTGGTCGACGACTGTCTTGATACTCTGTCTGGCAATGTCTGGTTTTCGAAACTGGACACGAACTCCGCATACTGGCAGGTTGGAATAAAACCGGGAGACCGAAGCAAAACGGCATTCCATACCATATATGGCCTGTTTGAGCACGTCAAGATGGGCTTCGGGCTCTGCAACGCACCAGCGACATACGCCAGAGTCATGAATTTGGTATTGCGGGGATTGAATTGGAATACAATTCTGGCCTTCCTAGACGATATCCTCGTAATGGGAAAGAATTTTGACGACCATCTGGCCAATCTGCAGGGAGCACTGCAGCGTTTGGAGGAGTACGGGCTAAAGTTGAAGCCAAAGAAATGTGTATTCTTCCAACGGGAGGTGGAATTTCTTGGCAGGAGAGTCAGTGGGACTGGGACTGGCAAACTATCACAGAAATTTTGTAAAAAAATTCTCGGAACTCGCAGAACCACTGTACACCATAGTGGGAAAAAACAAATACCGGTGGACTGAGGAGCAACAGAGGGTGTTCGATGCGCTTAAAAAGGCATTGACAGAGCCACCGGTATTGGCATTACCGAACCAGCAGGACGAATATATCTTGGATACAGACGCCTCAAATGTATCAATTGGATGCGAACTGATACAAGTCCAGGATGGTGTCGAGAGAGTCGTGGCATATGGTAGCTTTGCCCTGTAGCTTTGCCCTGACTAAAGAGCAGAGAAAGTACTGCGTAACTCGGAGAGTTATTAGCGATAGTCCGGTTTACCAGACAATATCGACATTATCTCCTGGGCAGACCATTCCTGGTGCGAACCAACCACTCGAGTTGGACCTGGTTGCTAAATTTCAAGCAGCCACAAGGACAGCTAGCAAGGTGGATGGAGGAGTTGTCGCAGTACAACATGATCCTTCGGCACCGGCCTGGCAAGAAACACGAAAATGCGGACGCACTTTCGAGGAAACCGGAGGTGAACCCTGAGTGTGATGCGTATATAGCGGGAGTAAAGCCAACCGATCTTCCATGCGGCGGTTGTAAATACTGTGTGAGAGCTGACAGCCAGTGGGGAGAGTTTAGCCGGGTAGTTGATATCGCGGTTCCCTTGACATCACTGGGATCTTGTTCTGATACAGTGGGCATGGCCAGCCCCGATTGTACAGAAGTAAGGTGTGATGGTCAGGGAGAATTGGCGGACTCATTGGCTGCGGAATCTGTTCTGGAAGGCCCGGTGGGACATGTGATGCCAGATCTGAGGGTGGTTTCTGTGGTGAAGACACCAGTGGTGAGTACAGCCGCTGGCGTTCTGACAGTCCCGGTGGAATCGGGTTTTACAGATCTGAAGATTGTTCCTGTGGCGGAGAACAGGGTGGAACAAGGAGCTTGGAATTCTCGGGAAGGCACGGCGGGACATGGGATGCCAGATCTGATGGCGGTTCCTGAGGTGAAGAGACTAGGGGAGGATATTACGTCTCCTGACACTCTGACAGTCCTGGGGGGACCAGGATTTCCGGATCTGAAGATTGTTCCTGAGGCAGAGAAATGGAAGGCTCCTGATTTTTCAGCTGATGCACAATATATTTCTAACCAGTTAAGTGTGAAGGATCTACTTTGGAGAAATCAACCAGGCGCACAAGATGTGCTCTGTGGTATACAGCAGGGTGTGGTAAAGCCAGAAAGGATGGGAAAAGGAGACAGGGATGTCTACATTGAAGTGCTCTCTTGGAAGGGGGCAACTAACGTACAAGTGTGCGGTGTGAACGTACAGAGGCAACCAGTGACCTACGCGTGCTGGGGCTTTGAAGTGGAGAAAATACGCAAGGCTCAGCACAAAGACTCTAGTCTTAAACTTCTGTTGGGATGGTTAAGTGACTCGACCCACCCTAGCGAAATAGATTTATTTCTGGCTAGCCCAGCATCTAAGGCCTATTGGCTGAATAAAGAGCAGTTCAGTTTAATAGATGACATAATATACCGGCAGCGTGAAGAAGGAACAGAAAAGGACTTGATGGTACCGGAGTCAATGAGTTATTCGAGGTAATGGTTGCAAACCATGATATACCCAGTTCGGGACACCAGGGTATCGACAGGACCAAGAAGCGAATGAAAGAACGATTCTACTGGTATGGCATGGGAAAGGACATAGCCAGTTTTATATCTCGTGCGCTACCTGTAATAGAACAAAAAGTCACAGAAGGGGCCACACTCCAATTCAGGAGTACCAGGCTGGGGGCACCGATGGAGCGTGTTCACCTGGACTTTATGGGGCCACTACCAAAGACCCCACGTGGAAACGAGCATGTCCTCATGATGGTGGACCAATTCACCAAGTGGGTTGAGTGCGTGCCCTTGCCTTCTCAGACCGCTGAAGTCACGGCGAGGGCAGCAGTCAACAACTTCTTCTCCCGTTTTGGATACCCCTACCAGGTATTCACGGAACAGGGACGCAATTTTGAGTCGAAGCTGTTTACGGCTCTTTGCGACGCCTTAGAGATCCATAAAGCACGTACAACACCATATCGGCCCTCGGCGAATGGGCAGGTAGAGCGTTTCAACCGGACTCTGATGGACGCGGTCCGCTGCTACATCGCGGATTCCCATGAACAATGGGACCTGCATCTGCAACAGATAGCGGGGGCGCTGAGGAGCTGTGTGAACCGAAGCACAGGGTTCACGGCGAACAAGCTAATGCTGGGACGGGAAGTTAATATCCCGGCATATATGATGTTCCCGCAAGCAAAAAGTGAGCCAATGAGTGTTGATCAATATGTAGCTACATTGATCAACAGCATTCAGGCAGCGCACAACACAGCACGGGACACATTGCGAGCATCACTGAAGCGGATGAAAAGGGACTATGACATTAGGCTCTTGCAGCGGACGTATGCGGCAGGAGATGCGGTGTATTTGCTTGATACGGCCACCCTCAAGGGCAAGTGCCGAAAGCTCAGCTCCCCCTGGAAAGGCCCAGCAGTCGTGGTTGAGAAGATAACAGCTTCCTTGTTCCGGGTCCGATTACGTAAATCCCTGTTGGTTGTCAACCATGATAGGATGAAACCCTGTCGTGATCGTGGGGTTCCAGAATGGATCGAAAACTGGCGGAAGAATCAAGAAGGTGCGGCCGATGCACAGAGTGGTGACGATACCTTATACTGTTCCTGCAGGAGACCCTGGCAGGGACGGTTCATGATCCAGTGTGACGGGTGCGATGAATGGTTCCATGGATCGTGTGTGGACGTGAGCGCATCTGAAGCACTGCTGATTGACAAGTTCTGGTGTAGGTCCTGCCGGCCGTAACATGTATGGGAATAATTCCTGTACTATGTCAAACAGGCACATGTACCGTGTGTAATCACTCTCCTCTGTTTCCAGATCATGGAGAAATATGCGCGAGTCATCCGGGATGTGGAGGAGAGTACGGAGCGGGGCAATCTGTGGGATCCGAGGGACCTCGTCCAGCAGCTCCTGATGTGCCAGGCCACCAATGAACTGCGGGTCCGGGCGATCCTCGGGCAAGTACGGCTGGTGACTCGAAATGGCAACACCAGGTGGCGGAGGACCTGGAGGCAGATGCGGAGGACGAACTCCTCAGGCCTCTCCAGAACCGTCGCCACCTCGGGTGAAGGCTTCGGCCCGCCTGAGGTCACGAGACTCTAGCCAAGAGTCCAGTGAGGGACGAGCACGAAGTCGCCCACGCCAGTCGTCGTCCCCTCTGGTGAAGTCCAGGCGAGAGGCGAGGGAAGAACGAGATCGAGGACCAAGGCATTCGTCGCCCCCGCTGGTGAAGGCTTCGGGCCGCCAGGGACCCAAGGAGGCAAGGTCAGAGGTGCGGGACAAACCGACACGCAAGATGAGCCCCCGTCGGAGCGCAAGGGAGTGGAACCCTCCTCGGGGTAAGGCTATGGCCCCCCGGAACACTAGAAGTCCGACTCGGCGTCACATAGGCGATGTGTTGGCCCGCACGAAGCACCAGAGGCTGTCTCCTGTGAAGGCACCAACCCGCGGCCCGGAACATCGTGGTTTGGGAGCGACGAAGCGATGGACCAGTCCCCGCCGCAAGGGTCCAGACTCATCAAAAGGCCCGTCGATGCCAAAGACACGCAGGCTGGAGGGCAGGTCTGGATCCCGAGACAGGTCGCCCGCGAGGTCTCCGGCGCAGGGAAGGGCAGTGAAGGACCGTCTGGGCAGAATAGAGCGCACCATATTCCAGACACCTCGCGGACGAAAACAGAGGCCTCGAAAGGAACCGTCGACAAGGCAGTGCGGAACATCCATGAAATGTCCATTTCCCGATTGTGGTCAGCCACTCAGCAGGGCCCATGCATACAAGGAGCACGTCCCAGGCGTGTTTGATGAGGAACTCCTGCCGACGGAGGAGATCACGAGGAGGATCAGCATGCTGACGTTGACCTCCCTTGTCTGGTGACGTACCTCAACCAGTTACAGCGGATCGCCCCCGGGGAGGTCTCGATCTCTAAGCGTCAAGTGGAAGCCATCGTCCCGGTTGGGGAAATTGGGCTAATAAATGGGACAGATCTGCCGTCCCAACTGACAGACAGCTGCACCCATCAACAGCCCGGCGGTCCTCATCCACTGGAGGATCGTGGTACTGATGCTCGCTTGCCTGGGGGAAAAGGATCGCAATCAACTGCTGACGCAATATCCGGTGGGACCAATGGTTGGTGCTGTTCGTCGTCCGGACCCGATACCGGAGGCGGCTGATAGCATCCACATCGACCGGCTCCGAGCGAAGTTAGAGAGCCCCACTGTGACCATGCAGCAGCTGATGGATGCAGTTCCAGTGATTGAGGGGAGGAGGATCCGGTTGGTTGCCGGCGTGGCGATCTTCTGCGATCCTCTGCGATCCCTCCACTTACCCGACGAGGGCAGAGGTAGCGGGCTTGGCAGAGGAGGGGATTGGGGTCGGCATTGGGCTCCACCCCAAGAAGGCATCCAGCTACACCGAGCGGGATCTCGCGTCGTTCGCGGAGCACCTCGCCTTTCCTGGGGTCATCGCCCTGGGAGAGGTGGGGTTGGACTACAGCACCTCCGACAGCTGGGCCGACCAACACAAGATCCTGGACAAGGCACTACAGCAGCTGAGCCCGAATCAGGTCCTGGTTCATCATTCACGGGGACCACCCAGGGAACAGCCGGGTGGCTCGAATATGCAACTGTTATACCAGTTGAAGGGGGTTGTCCCGGCCCAGCAGCGGATCCACCTGCACTGTTTCCAGGGAAGTCCAACGCATTCGTATATGCTCAAAGGTGAGCCGCGTCCATGGTGTATTCCATGCCACAGCGCATTTACCGTGCAACACATCCTACTGGACTGTATCGATTTTGCCGATATTCGAGGCAAACACTTCAATGTTACTTCACTTGCGGAGCTATTCCAGGTGGAGAACATTGAAGGTTTGCTTCACTTTCTACATGAAACAAACTTGTATCGGAAAATTTAATTTTATCATTGTATACATGTTTCTCATTACTATACTTTTATAATTCTATACACGTTGTTCATTTATATTGTTTATCATATTAATATTTTTACCTTATCATCTGATTGATTACCACATGTAACATACTATTTTACTATTATTTTTATTCTTCATCTACATTACTTGGCCCTAAATGATACTCTTTTGTGTTGATGGGCCGTTAAGCACCATTCCATTCCATTCCATTCTTCATCCTACATTGCTTGGCCCTAAATGATACTCTTTTGTGTTGATGGGCCGTTAAGCGCCATTCCATTCCAGGGAGGTCTAGCAGTTGTGGACACTTGGCGGAAGGAGTTTCCCCGTACCTACTTTGGTTTCACACCACTGGTGGACTCCTTCGATTGACCATGTACGGAAGCGCTGAAGGGGATCCCGGACGACCGGCTACTGCTGGAGACTGACGCGCCCTACTTCAGGGTCGCAGGAAGACGCTGGTCGACACCGGCATTGATTGGAGTGGTGGGTGCTGCGGTTGCCAGGAAGAGGGACCGGACTTGGGAACATGTACTCAAGATTTCCCTGGCGAATACCCGTCAATTGTACGGGTTGGGACAATAGCGAACCCACCATACTAGTCCCCCTGTCGGAATTTCGGCGGGTGGATTATCCCGACGAATGCCCCTGCCGGAACTTCGGCTGGTGCATTACAGACCATACGAGACGTACAGTACTAGCCCCCCTGTCGGAACTTCGGCGGGTGGATTTTAATCGAGACAAACTCCCCTGTCGGAACTTCGGCAGGAGTAACAGCAGCAGGTGGCGCGCTCCCCTCCTTGATCATAAAGTGGGGGGGGGGGGTGTAGTGGATCACGAGGACCCGAGGACGAATCGGCCCGAGGACGAAGTTGCCGGGCTCCGTCCCCGGCCAGATAACCACTACCGTGCGGGGACGTTTCGGACCAGGGCCGAACAAGCGGAGGCGTGTGTCCAAGCGGAGAGCGACATCCTGGCGGGAAAACGGGGGTCACGTGGGGTTGTCGTTTCCGCCATCTTGACAGTTAATACCACGAGAGTTAGCAGAGACAATTGGGCGTATTTAGATATAGTAGAAGGTGAGGTAGAAACACTATACTTCCCTTTTTCGGCCACCGGAAATTTACAATTACAATTTACTCGGTAATTTCATTATGTAGGAATAAGTCCTCTTAATATATAGTCATTCTTCTGCATATATATCATAATTAGGTCTACATCATGTACATAGCACTCTATTTCGCCCACATTTCTTGAAATTTAATCTTCGTAAATTTTCATTTTACATGTGTTGTTGTTCACATTCACGGTACGCATTGGTTGGAGACACGTTAACAACGCTACCATTGAAATGTGAATCACAAAAGCGAGCGCACCTGTTTAGCCGTATTGCTTCTTCAACTTATCAACTTAATTACAGTATTTTCCCTATATACGGGCTGTGCTGTGCCAAACTAATGAAATTATAGCACATATAATTAGAATATTACGTTTTTAATCGCGCAAGCAAAATTTGGAGAAAAAAGCATGGCGTTGTTAAAATATATTCTGCCTATTACGGCTTTCTTGACGTGTGGTTGAACATGTGTTGTTGACCTCTCGCATTCCGGAATATAGAATAATTAATACTTACGAAAGTATAGCTATCCCATTCGGAACACACATTGTGTTGTTATTAATGGTGTTCAGCGATCTCCATTGATCGATTGTATTTGCTTTGTCGTGTTATTAGGACTTATATAATGAGAGCATCCTGGAACTACGTGATTTCGATTATATCTTGCATTTGAGTACAAAAGTACGACAATTTAGAATGGTAATATGTGAATTAAGGAAAATTTATATTTATTTTATACATTCAAAAGCGGCATTTTCGAGGATTTGGGGTACCAACTTTGAATGCATATACAAACTAGAAATGGACGCTTGTCGACAAGCGCATGTGTATAGGGGCCCCCTCCCCAGATACACAAGTAGTTTGAAAAAAGGGTGTTCGAGTTATGCTCCGGAGACAAAATCAGTGACGGAAAAACAAAGGGAGATAACTAAAGAATTAGTGATGCAAGAGTTGTCATTCTTGCGGGACACACCTGTAGGGTCGTGGTCTATGCAAGTGTGAAGTTTCATGAAAATATTCCAAAGGGTGTTCGAGTTATGCTCCAGACACGAAATCAGTGCACGAAACAACAAAGGGAGATAACTAAGAAATTAACGACGCAAGAGTTGTCATTCTTACGTGCGACACACCTTTGGGTCGTCTTCTATGCATGTGTGAAGTTTAATAAACTAGAAAATGTGTTCATAGAACACGGATGTCCCACATATCGCTTTGATAATAAATGAGGCCAAATTGCAAGTCAAAATTTTCTTTTACCTGAGCGTTAAAGTAGCGATGCTCAGCCATTTTTTTAAATTGCTTTGATTGACATAAATTCTGTTTTGTCTTAAAATATAGTCCTTGAGAAAGAAAAAAACACAAGACCTGTCCAAATATCTTGTTTCAAACCCAAGATATCTTGTTTTAAAGTATACTACTATAAACGGACTTGTAAAATTACTTGTCCAAAAAGTATAAAAAAGCAGCCCAAGATATGCAGATAAAATATATTGGCCATACAGTACAATTTATAGCAGCCACAGTATAGGCAACTGAGTAGTATATAAGAGTCACAATGATACCACCACCCTCTGGAAGCCAATGGATACGCGCGGAGCCTCCCACCGGGTGGTGCTATAATTAATGACTCTTATATACTACTCAGATTTTCCTCCATTTTTATGAGAATATTTATGAGAATGGGGAGTAATTTTAATTTTTCAAACAAAACACGAAGGGGGGAGTAGGCATAATTTTAATTTTTCAAAACACAAAGGGGGGAGTAAGCATAATTTTTAAAAACACACCTACTGTTCGGTGGGTATGTATGAGAAATATTTTCATCAACCGCGAGACCATATATTTATGACATGAGAAAGTACACCCTATTAGAGATAAGAATCCCTATGTTATACTCAGTATATTACAGCAATCTGTCATACATTTATTACAAATAAACTTACACCCTATTGAAGATAAAAATCTATTGGTTATACTCAGTATAATGTCTACCATAAAGCAAATGAGAGAGCAAGCTAAGAGTTGGGGAATTTCCCTAAGAGGTTTGATACTCAAGAAAGATATAGCAGATAGGATAAGTGACGCGCGAGCCATCGTCTACGAGGAGAGGCTGCGACGTGCGGTTTCGACCGGACGACTGCCCGCTGACCCTGAAAAACGCTCCGAGAAATTGGAGAACGAGACGACGGCCAGTCTGCGCGCCACTGCTTACGCGCAGCGTGTAAAAGAAGATCCCAGCGCGCGTAGAAAACCACTATTCAAGGCGTACTACAATAAGATTATCAAGGGTTGGTTGGGAGACCTCCTAAGAGTAGGAGAGATATCGCCAGAGCTTTGGTGGAGGAGGGTCCCACGATTCTCGCCGAAGAAGCCGAAGTTAGGGAAACTGTTGATAGGGGTAGGAGGAAGATAGTATGGACTTTCGAGAGGGGGGTTAGATGGGGAGATCGCTAATCGCATAATGAATAAAATTCGTCCAGAGATGACCACGGCGTGTTATCTGAGGTATTCGTGCTCGTATCGTATTAGGAACATAGAGACCGACGCTACTATGATCTATCACAAACAATCAAAGGGCAGTCCGTGGATAAACGAGATCGCCAAAGCCGAGAGTTGGATATCCGATAGAGAGAAAGGTCGAATGGACATCGACAAAGTTGATAGACCAAACACAAAATGGACCTTCGTTCGTTGGATATCGGTCGAGGTGAAGATGATCATCGACGCTCAACAACTTCTCATGGGAGCGGGAAAACTCCCAGACTGGTTAAGACAGAAAAAGGGAATGTATTCCGTCGACACGTACGACGACTACTTGTGTCTGTTTAGGTGCATAGCCATCCACCGTGGAGGGAGACCAGACCGCTGTTGTGAGAATGCACGAACTCTAGCTAACGAATATCTCGGTCACGATAACGGACCGGATAGTAAGGGAATTCCCTTGAAAGATATTAAGAAGGTCGAAGAGCACTTCAAGATGGGCATTCGTGTTTACGAGCCCCACCGACGAGGGAGTGTGGTTATCTCATGAAGGTTCCGGCAAATTACGATGTGGTTGGGGAGAAGACAATGACGATAGGAATGTTTGGAGGTCACTCTTTCCTCATAACGAACCTCCGCAAGATGACGAACGAGTACGGGTGCTCCGGATGCCAACAACGGTTCACAAAGTCGTGTAACATGCACAGGCACGCGACCACCTGCATGGGTGGGAAGACCGTGGTGACATGTCCAGGTAAGATCGTAGAGAGACCACAGTCTGCATACGAGAAGGCGTTCTATCCCAAGGGGTCAGCGAGCGAGAGATCGATTCAATGGTTGAGCAGAGAAGAAGAGAGATTGGGAAAAGCACATACATCACGCGAGATGCGGTCACGGTGGAGAGAGGTGGGTGGCCGGCGATCCTGTCGATGGATATTGTCACGAGACCAAGACCGTGTTTCAGTTTCACGGATGCTACTGGCACGGTGTCCGATTCATCACGGTAAGACAGCGCTGTATATGAGGTACAGGAAGACGAAAATTCGAGACGCCAAGATAAGGGAGGCGGGTTACGAGCTGGTGGTGATGTGGGAGTGCGAGTGGTTGAATGAGGTGAATACCTACTATCCACAATCACCGCGCGAGGAGGAGACGACTCTGTACCCTCACCAGATAGTCTATGACTTCGAGGCGTATCTCGACAAGTCAAAAACCACTCAACCCACCAAAGACCTGACCTTCGAGGTCGAGCAGTTCCTATATCTGTGTCTTTGGGGATATGATGCATGAAGGGTATAACCCACATCTGCGAACGAGATCCTGACACGCTAGTCGAGAAGTTCGTGACGAGCTACAGATGAGAGGCAAGGCAATCAGGGAGGGGGTTAGGAAGAAGTATCTGCCGGCCGATATAGATATGCTATCGAAGTCTCAGCAAGCAAAGATTGTCTCTTGGATTGACCAAGTCCCGGTGGTGGGGTTCAACTGTAGCAGGTACGACCTGAACCTCATCAAGCAGTACTTTGTCGAGAAGTTGGCGGCCACCGTGACTAAGGTGATGGTCGGAAAGAGAGCCAGCACGACGATGTTTCTGTTTACCCCGGAGTTTAGATTTCTCGACATCATCCAGTATCTGGGACCCGGTACCACGTACGACCGGTGGGTTAAGGCGTACGACTGTAAAACGATAAAGTCTCACTCCCGTACGAGTGGTTCGATAGCGCGGACAAGCTCGACCATCCGGGGCTGCCAGACTATCCCGAGTGGTACTCGAAGTTGAAGGGTGAGTTCCTACTGTCGTTGTCCGAGTGGAAAGAGTGTAAGAAGGTATTCCAAGAAAATGGGATGAAGACGTTCAAGGAATGGTTGCAACACTACAACGACTTGGATGTCGGACCGTTCCTAGAGGCTCTAACTAAGATGACGGAGTTCTACAGAGGAAGAGGTGTGGATATACTCAAGGATGCTGTGTCTCTGCCGGTGTTTCCCTTCAGTACCTACTTCGTGGGACGATCGATGGGAAGGCGGACACACCCGAGCTGTGGTCACCGAAGTCTGAAACTTATGAGATGATGAAGCAGGGATTGGTCGGTGGTCCGTCCATAGTGTTCTCCAGATACGCAGAGGCTGGCAGGTCGACGATCAGGGGTCAGGTAGGTAGTCGGGAGGAGAAGATGTGCAAGGCGGTGATGGGGTACGACGCCAATGCACTGTATCTGTCTACCCTGTCGAAAGACATGCCGTGCGGGGAGGAGACGATATGGACGTGTGACGACCCGGAAAGACAGTCGTATATAGCTGTTTCGTGAGGAAGGTCAGGAGTGAAAAGTGTTCGGATTTGCGGAGTTGGATATAGAGGTTCCGGAAACGTTGAGAGACAAGTTCTCGGAAATGTCACCGCTGTTCGTTAATCAAGAAATCGATGAGAACGATGTTCCGCAGCACATGAAGGACTACCTGGCCAGTACCGGGAGGAAAAGGGTCGAAGGACAGAGAAAGCTCGTGGGGGCAATGTCCGCCAAGAAGATGATCATATACTCCCCACTGCTAAAGTGGTATCTGGAGCACGGTCTGATCATCAAGGCGGTGCATAGGGTGATAGACTACACGCCCGGCAAACCGTTTCAGTGGTTCGTGGAAGAGGTCACCGCTGCCAGACGGACGGGGGACGTAGACAAGAGCAAGACGGTGTTGGCGGAGATATTCAAACTGGTTGGCAACGCGTGTTGTGGCAAGCTAATAGAGGCACAAGAGAGACACCAACTGACACATATACGAAGGATGAGAAGACTGTCGACCGGGCACTGAGGTCGGCGTGGTTCGAAGACCTGGAGGAGATTGGGGAGGCTTACGAGATATCGAGCAGGAAGACTCGAGTGGTGATCAACAGACCGTTTCAGTGTGGCATAGCGGTCTACCAGTTGGCCAAGCTCCGGATGCTGGAGTTCTAACTACGATTTCTTGGACAAGTACGTGGATCGCGGAGATTTCGAACTGATACAGATGGACACTGACAGCATGTACTTCGCGCTGTCGGAGAAGACGCTGGCGGCGGTGGTGAGAAAGAATATGAAGAGAAAGTTTAATAAGGAGAAGACTGAGTGGTTGGCGTGGGACGCGTGGAGCAACAGAACTCCGGGATTGTTCAAGCTGGAATTCGAGGGAGATAGAGCCATCGCTCTGTGTAGCAAGTGTTACTACGTGAGTGGTGATGGAAAATCTAAGCACTCGGCCAAGGGGATGTCGAAGAGATCTAACGATCTGACTTGGGGAAGGTATAAGAGTGCTCTCGAAGGGGGTAGGGGATATGGCGGAGAACAGGGATTCCGAATGATTAACGGGGTGATGAAGACGTACTGTCAACAAAAATTATTGGACTCTCGGCGTACTACGACAAGAGGAGAGTGATGGAAGACGGGTTGCACACAGAGCCTATAGGATAGATAAAAAAAAGAACTCTGAAAAAAGGATAGAATACTAAAGACTCTAACGATCCGGGGGTAACTGGGTGTCAGAAGGTACCATAAGAAGTTCTTCGCGAACAAAACCGCGAGATGGACCATCAGCCAAATAATAGAGCACGGGCTCATCAGGTTTGGTAATAGATCGATCCAGATGATATACATTCATTGACCACACGGGATCAGTCGCGCGGCGGCTGCCACCTTCAAGCTCTCCGGTTGATAGAGGTACCGGACGTCAATATCTGATGGAAGCCGCTGCTCCTCTAAACCAACGGGTCGCCCGCGCGAGACGGCAGAGGGCTTGCTCGTCACCCTTTTAAACTTGATAGCATCTACAGGCTTCTTACCTATCAATCTGGTCACCTCTCCGTTCAGTGCGGAGACCACGGCGGGCAGTCTGGCCACCCACTCGGTCGATCGCGAATGAGGGTCTACAAGTTCTTTAGCGTATTGGTGTCCGAACAGTCTCTCAGCCAGGGTTCGATTGAAGCGTTCCACGATCCCCTGGTCCCGGTGGATGTTGACGCAGCCGGCCGTCTGATAGAAACTTTATGCTTAGACAATAGATGAGAGACCGCGCCCATGAACTCGCGGCCGGGATCGACCTGGAGAAGATTCGGCCATTTGAGAGGACTCCTCTTATATATTCGGGAAAGAGCCTCAGCCACTTCCTTAGACTCTTTAGTGGCCAACGGCTCAGCCCCCTTATAACGACTCGCTACGTCAACGATTGTCAGTGCGTACTTGTACGTCTTGCGACCGACGCGATCGTGAGGTAGAAACAGGAGGTCCGCTTGGTGAACTTGGTTCGGCACCGGCACGTCGAATTTCGGCCGCGGAATATTGTGAGGCGGGTAAATAGATCTGCCAGATGGCCTGCTTCTTGAGCCATTCCTTGACAGCGTTTTCTGAAACCTTGGTCGCCGCCGCGAGGTTCTTGATGGCCGTGAGTCCCTTCCAGTAGCCGCGTGGGCTATAGTATGTATTCGACAGCTTGCGCGTTAGTTTGGTATCAAGTTTGCGCGTGTTCATCGTATGCGAAGTATTCTAATATATCGGACAATCTCCAACATGCCCTCGCCAGTTCGTCCGGTAACTGCGTCGTTAATAATAAACCTTTGTTGGAAGTTTCGCTGCAGCCCCAATCGCGTTTGGGTTGGAACAGGAGAGGGGAATCTAATTCAACATTGTTGATGGAGGAATCTAACATCCGCTTTGCGAAAAGGGTGGCCGCTTTTTCGTCCTCGCGCCACGTCTCGAGAGAATCTCGGGCCAGACGAATCATACTCTTTGCACCAGGTAAACGATGTTTTTGGGCAGTGTAGCCTACATCGATCATAGCGTCATAAAGTTCGTCAACTAACATCGTTCTATATATATATATTTATAAAAAAATGTTTTTTTAATTAATTAATTATTTTATATAGTAGCCGACGAGACCACCACACCCATTCCCACGACGATGAACGCGATCTCGCGGTCCTTTTGGGCCTCTGACGGTACATAGAAATCTGAAAGTTGGGGCTCGGGATCCATTGGATCGAGACTTTTGTGCGGATATGCCAGCGCGTACTCGCGGTTGGCTTCTTCAACGTTCTGAAAAGTTTGCGCGGCGTGATTTTCGCGGCGAAGCTCTTCATTGACCCAGTCCAGATGGGCGGTTCGTTTTTTCGACCACGCTTCCTTTGCGCTATTGAGTTGTTCTAAACAGCTAAATCATGACGCTTACGCTCCTCATCCACGTTCGAGCTTTTCATTTTAGAGAATATAAAGTTGCTACCGCTGAACGCCAATGCGTTTACAAGCGCACCACCTACTATTACTGCGATTGAAGCCATTTATTTCCATATATTAACTGGTAGAATTCCAGCTTTAACTAGATAATCTCGCGTCCAAACTGCGGCCGCTACATCTAAGGTCGCGAGCCCTACGTCTCTCACAGTAAAGTCCAATTTGGGAGCGGTTCCTCCTAGGGCCATCTTTGATAGTCGAGCATACCGATACTGAAACCCGATATCACCACGGCGTGATAAAGCGCATTCACTAATATTTTACCATCTTGTTCAGCCATTGTTATAATTAATTGCATATAAAAAAGGGGTCGCGATCAATGTTTAAATGGGGCGCATCCAAATTCAACATTGTTGATGATTGGTGTTTCGTAACTTTCTTCTGAACACTGGCTGGTTGTTTTTTCGGGTATTTCCACACGCACAGGGCACCAACAACTGCCAGACCACCACCAACAACCCAACTCCAATTCACGAATTTGGGTTCAATCGGATTCGCCCAACCTCGATTGGGTGTTGAGTGTGCTTCCAATTCATGAATTGGGGGTGTTGTTGTACTCAACTCTGTCTTCAGATGTTTTGCTGTCTCCGTCCCCGATTGCAACCCCAATCTCGATTGGAGTTTAGCCTCTCGAAGCTCGGCGAGTATTTTATCTCGTTTAACTTTTCGGGTGGCAGCCGCCGCCCGCCCAGCTGCCTGTCTTTTGGGATTTTTTATATGCGGTATGTCATCCAGTGGCGGAGTAACACTCTGGTTCGATTGTGTTGGAGCAATCTGGTTCAACTCCGTCACTCTCGTGGGTGTGTCTTGTGATCATTTATATAATATTAATATTAGAGCTTATAGTTCGTGGGCATATATGTCCAAATTGACAGTGTTTACCCGTGGTCAACGCGGTTGTCAGCGGAGCTAAGTACATTCCAAACTTGTGATAAATTGAGCAGCAGGCTGTTCTAAGAGTGTGTCCTATAAAAGGGTCAGTCTCTAGATCGTGAATCAACCCTTCGGTGTTTGGTATAGGGAGAAGTATACTAACGGTGGTAGCGTACAAATGAATAGCCGCCGATCCAAGAGTTTTTGTCATCTCTGCTCCCAATTTGGATTCGTATCGCGCATACATTTTATCGATCTCCGCATCTGACATCTTATCCACCTGAAAAACTGAGAGACGCCTACCGAGATAATGCTCCGATTGTCCCCCAGCAACCAGCGCAGCTAGCCGCTCTCGTCGCGCCGCATTTTCATTTTCATTAGGAGTCGTTGCACTCAACCCAATACCAACCCCCGATTCCGATTGCTCTGTCGGATCATTATTGTTGGCAGTCGGAGTTGAGGTTTCTTCTATTAGCTGATCGAGAAGTTCGTCGCAGTTTCATTTTTCTTAAAATTAATTTAACTATTCTAACAAGTCTCATCACTTTAACATATTTATTTATTACAAAAATAATAAATGCGCACCACCCGATACTTATGATCACCATTATGCTCGCAACAAAGCTCGCAGCGGAGCACCAAATTGTTAACATTGTTAACCATTTGTTAAGCCATTTGTTCACATTTGTTCAGCATTTGTTCAGCAATTGCTAAGCATTTGTTCAGTATTTGTTCAGCATTGTTCAGCAATTGCTAAGCATTGCAATAGCTTATTACTTTGTAATTTTCCTAATTTTTTCAAAATTATTAATTAATTGATAACTTTAATAGCAGTTGGTTGATCAGTCTTTAACAGAAGCTTGGCGTGCTTAGTTTCGGAAAGCATCTGTCGAACCTCCAGGCGCTCCTCGCGCGTTGGGATAACGTCATTCTCTCGAAGACAGTCATCGAATGAGTCTCGGTCCTTGCAGTGAAAGAGGGCGACCCATTTCGTTTGCTCGCGCAGATCCTTGAGGACGGCGTTGTATTTTTGAATGGATATCCATACGCTTTGTCTAGCATGGCGGCCAGAAAATGCGAGCTCGGAGAGCATGTCCTTCTTTTTGGTCATCGCCGCCTTGGCCGAGCAATCGTCAATCACGTATAGGGTGGGCTCGCCCTGAAATATTTGGTATAAACCACGCAACCAATCGTGAAGCCTATCACCCGGGTCAATAACGTATACCTCAGGGTCGGTTCATATCCACGGGCGCCGCTGATAAGTATCGTTGTGCCGCACAGTGGGACACAGGATCACAATATGACGAAAGGCATCGCGGTAGGATCCCTCGAGTAAGTCGAGGATGAAAACCTTTTTCCGTTTTTCCACATCCTGTCTGCCCACATATTATGGCAGAGTGAGCATCTCCAATCGTGAATTGGTATTGATTGCTAGATTTCTTAATTTTTTCTTTAGAATTAGTAGATCGCTGATACGTATCGACCATCTTCGATGTTGAGTTGTGCGTCTGTAATTATATATAAGTACCGGCGTTCAATGGCCCGGCTCCGTCCGCCTCTTTGGTTATCTGGATCGTCACACCCTCACTAGCGTTCTCAACTTGGCGTCCGCTACCGTGTATTTGGTCATCGTCGCTGGCTCGCATGTCTAGCCATAACGCGTATTTGGTATTCAGGAACTCGCGAGGGAGACGGACCGAGAGATGTAGGTCTTTGGCAACTGCTGCAACCTCCGGAGAGCGCTTAGAGCCGGCAGCAAACTGCTTTCTTACTTCGTCCCACTGCTGGTGCGCGCGAAGACCCGCGCTGTAGAGTTGATTGGGGACTCCCTCGATCGTCACCTCTACCTTCGTGATTTTGGGTTATAGAATCTGTCGGTTTTTCTAGCACCGAACGCGAACCGAGCATCCTCGAACAACATCAGTATACCTTTCATCGAGCGGCGGGTACGTTGACGTTAATAATTCCACAATGTGTCGCTTTTGTTTTTCGGCATCTTGCGATGGCGAAGAACTCGGTCGTAAAGTATGGCAACGCGCCCGGCGTACTGGGTTCTGATCAATCGCGCTAGTTCGGGCATCGTGACCATGTCGTACTCCAGCGAAACATTATCGATCGTATACGTCGATAACATGTCGCTGGCTATGATAACTCGGCCGTAGTCGTTGAACGTTAGTTCGTATTCGAGGCGGTCAGCCAAAGCGCTCTGATAGTAGGGCATGTGACTCTCCAGCAACTCAAAGTCGAGCGGGATGTAGAAGCGGTTGCCGTAAGCGCCCGCGACCGCGTTGTCACTAGCGTTGTTATCTACCTTGTTAGCAGCCCCGATTCTAAGTTTGGTTACGTTCTTATTTTTGCTGGTGTCAATACCTTGATAGACAGCGTTTTCAAGCTCGTGTGAAGTCTTCCACAGGTCCTGATAGCAATGGTAGACGTCGCTGTCGTCGATCGACATCACCTCATTACCAGAAATCTTTATCATGGTCTTCTTGACGATGGCGCGACCCAGGTTCTGAACGACGGTTCGGTCCGCGTCCGTCGACGTTAGCGAAATAGTGAAAGCTAGGCGAACAGTACCCGGAACAATGACGTCGTTAGCTCCGAGGTTGGGGAAGCGGACTAAGAGCTGCTGGTTCTGGTCGATCGTCGATGGGTTGTTCGTAATAACGACACTCTGTCTCACGCCTTTTGCCCCGAGGGGCTCACGCAGTCTGCGGTATGGATTGAGTTTGCGACCGTATTGACTCGAAGACATAATTAATTTTTTCAAAATTATTGAAACTATTAAACCCGTATGGTTTTGTCTTTAATACATAATTAATTTTAAGAAAATTATAAATATGGCTGATTACGATGTTGAAATGGATGAAATCGGCAAAGACGATTACCTCGATGGTGATGATAATTTCGAGGATTCCCTCGAGACTCCAGTTCCAATCCAATCACAATTGGGTGGCACTACTACTAGTCAAAGTCGGGAATTACTCGAGGGAGCTGTAAACGACTACTACAACAGTTTGGCAGAAAAAGGTCTGGTCCCCTCTGTCGGTCACGACTACTCCAAGTTCAAATTTGATATGAACGGTAGATTGCGAATAAAAGCAGCATCAAATATTCCAATAGTCAACACGAGGACCGGTAAACCCCTAGCGATTGGCACCATTGCCGGAAACCCGGGCGGTGGCCGATTCATAAGGGACGAAC
This sequence comes from Conchocele bisecta, assembly GCA_029237695.1. Classification (NCBI taxonomy): domain Eukaryota; kingdom Metazoa; phylum Mollusca; class Bivalvia; order Lucinida; family Thyasiridae; genus Conchocele; species Conchocele bisecta. The sequence goes on along the minus strand of CM055271.1, from coordinate 65,697,656 downwards.
TAGGCTTCACGGATTGGAAGAGGGGTAAAACAATTATACCGGCCCGCGCTGTAGAGGCCCTAAAGTCTACCGACGAAACTATAGCGAAGACGGCCACCGCGATAGAAACGGTCGAGCTCAGCGAGGTCCCTCAAATAGCCACCGACGTTTATTACACGATGGAGACACGTTCAGCGTGCAATCGCAATTGGGGAAAATACTCAACGATGACCCACGTTACCTCTTCGCGAACTCCGTGGACTCGATAAGGCTCTACAAACGGTCCGGGGTGAACTGGTCCTTAACCTCTCCAAACTCACGGCGCTGGATGAACATATCGCGCTAGAAGAAAGAAAACTGAAGGAAGCCGGTAAACGATAGAGAATCTACCGAGCGGATCGCGAACGAACGACTGCGGTCTTTGCGGGACGAAAGAGAAGCTCGCTTGGAGGCCGCCTCGGCTAACCGTGAGGCTCTCCGCACACAAATAAGTCGGATCCGTGAATCAATCTCGAGGGTCCTGCACGAGGAGACGACACTCGGTGAGCGTCTTCGCACTCTGTTCAGAGAGCAGGGCGTACGATAGCAAGCATCCTCGTTGCTATCGGCATGACATATCGACCATTGTTCTAGCTTTCACTGGTGGTGCGGCGCCACCACCCGCTCCAGCACCAGCACCAGCACCCGCTCCATCCGGTGGAGCCAAGGAGTGGATAAAAAAACAACTAAAAGCCCTCGCCAGTCTTCTAGCTAAATTAGCTGGAAAGGCGGCTGCCGCACTACCTGGACTGATCGGAAGTATCGTTTCTTACTTGCTATCTATATTATCAAAAACGGCCGATGGCTAGCCAAAAATACCTGGGCTTTAATCGTGCAATCGCCGGTCTCCTATTATTCTCTGCCAGAGAGTTCCTACAACCAAAGCGTAAATAATCCGATCGCCACGAGGGTGATGACGAGCCCTAATTTCTCCTCCTCGTGTGTTGTGCTTCCAATTTCACCCAATCTGCGATTGGTGTTGATGATTGGTGTTTCTCCAATCGCGATTGGTCTGTTGATGGATCTCGATGGTTCATCCAAATTTACGAATTGGGGACGTTTTACTTGGGTTCGATTGTGTATTCCAATTTATTTCGAACTTGGGGGAGGTGTATCCCATTTTGTGTTTTATGAAATCGGTTCCACTGTTGAACCGATCATGTTGGGGGTGCGCTTGATGATATCCGTGTTCACGTTACCGTTGTGGCCGTTTTATTTTTTGATTGGCGGTGGCGATTACGATATGATTATTGTAACCGTCAACCGGGTCGTCTCGTAGTATCATATTGCTCGGCGCCATATAAAGACCTATTCCAAATACATAGTCTACTGGGGTGCTGGCATTCTGTAAAACGTCTTGATAATTCTGGATCGCCTTCTCCAGGTCCACCCTAGCTGAGATGGCGTCCTCTACAAGTGCCAAGAATTGTTTTTGTGCATCAAACGCTGTTCCCGTGCCCATTATAGAACTGCGAGTTTGCTTCTGTGCGCCGAGGATAACCCAGACGTACGTGCGAATGGAGTCGTTGACGCGAGTAACCCCGGCCTGCGTGAACCCTAGACCAGTATCTAACATAAATGTACCCCACGCGTTCTGAACCTCAGCAGCCTGCTGTATGTAATCGACGTGAGCCCGTTTCGGAGGTAACATTTTACAAGAAAACACACCACAGTGCCGACCTCCAGACACTTCCGGCCCGAAAGTCATAGTCGCGGGGTCAAAATTCCCGGCGTTCCGACTGACGATGTGGTCACCGGAGTGATCGTGTCTAAAATCAGTCTGTGTCCAATTTCCGGACTGGCCATGAATGAGAACGTCCCCGAGGCCGGTGCTGGTAGGAAATGCTTTCTGTCTCCAGTCCGCGTCTTTTGAAACGTTAAATTCGTTACACAGTTTTTCAAAGGCCATACGGTCGTATGCGTTGGAAATGGGATCCCAGGCGTCGTCTTGAGGTAGTGAAATACCTAGTTCTTTGAGAATCCTCCTAATAGTATAATACGTGTGAAAGTTGTAGACACTTCGGAGCATGACATTCTTGGATGTCAGATGGTCTTTATATGAAACTCCACACCCGGCTGTTGCGCACCATACAGCGAAATTTATTTGGTTCTGCCAAAACTGCATCGGTGTTGCTTTCCACCCGTTTACCACCTCCATTGTATTAATCTTGGGCAGCCTATATTGTTCAAAGATATTAGGGAGATTGGTGGCAAAGCCACTGTCCGGTCTAACCGTTACGGTTGGGTGTACAAGGGGGTGGTTAACAACGTCTTTTTGCATGTATTTACCTCCGACCGCGTACTTTACATTAGAGTTAAAGCTAAATGCTTTGGTATCCATTGAAAGATATTATTATGTTTGCTACTATAACTAATGTTCAAAAAGAGAGTTGTGAACTTCAAAAATTAATAGACAACTGCTGTGGAAAACGCCGTGTAGGCCTTAGATCAATCACCTTCACGGTTGGGTGGAAAAACATTGAACTGTATAAGGAGATCAACTCAATAGAACGGCCAGAGGTGGTTATCTTTTCCGTAGATGGTGTAGATCTAGAGACCGCCGATAGTCCTGCAGAAGTAGAGAGACGCTTTCGGGAATCAGCTGTCGTATTACCTCCCGGCCTTTGGGGTGTCAGAGATGTCCAAGCTTTAATCGCAAGTAATATGCCTGATAATGTCACTCTCACAGTCTCAAAAGCCACGGGGATTGCGACATTGTCCGTTGATAAAAAAATAAAGATCACTCCGGGGTTGGCCTCAATGTTAGGATTTAAATTTGCACCCCCTTACAACGAGGATGAAGGGCGAATGTACCCGTTGCACTTTGTCTTCCCCGTGGGTTATTACCACGGCGATACCCCAGTAAACTTCGCCTTCACAAAAACTCTCAGGGTACACCTGGATCGGGTGAACACATCGTACAACACGATAGACGGATCCCCCAGCACATTACTGAAAACTGTGCCCGCCAGCGACTGTTTCTATGGTGAGACTGTGACCTTAGACTTCCCTTCCCACACCCCGAGATGAAAGTTTTGGAATCGGGGACACATCACGAGTTGAGATTTCTATTCGACACATCCACGAGTTAAGATTTATTCTTGATGATAAAGGGAGAGAGTTGAAGAACGATTACCCGATTTCGGTAGTCCTAGAAATTTCAAATTAATTAATTTTAAGAAATTATTTAGAATTAAACGCATGTTCGTAATATATATTATCAACATTATGAGTATATACGGACCAGGTAGTTCTTCCGATTGGGTGACAAATTCAAATAATTTGGAACCGGCAGAAGGGGATTCATCCCGACAGAGGGCGACTTTTTAACTACCCAAAAAACAAAGGCCTTGATCAATAGAACTATATCGAGGGCCAGGACGAGATTCACAAGAGTCTACTATCACAACTTAGAGAATATGCCCTGGCTGTGAATACACAAAGTCGTGAAGAAACGCATACGGAACTAAACGAACTAGGTAAAAAAATAACCAAATTTAGAAAAGAGGCCCGGTTGGGGATTGATAAAGCCCGAGAAGACCGCAATGCTGACATTACGGAGGTTTATGATGCGTTGCGCTTAGAAGACTCTCTCAGCAAAGAAGCTACACTTGCTGAATTAGACGGAAAAATAATCGATTTTCGAAATGAGGCCACGTCGGGTATTGAGAAAGCACGAGAAGACCACCAGGCGGACCTTACGAAGGCTTATGAGGTGTTGCGCTCAGAGGACTCTCTCATCAGAGAAGCGGCACTTACTGAACTAGATAAAAAAATAACCAAATTTCGAAAAGAGACCCGGTCGGGTATTGATAAAGTCCGAGAAGACCACCAGTCGAACCTTGCAGAGGCCATTGCGGAGGCTTATGATGCGTTGCGCTTAGAGAACTCTCACAGCAAAGAAGCGACACTTACCGAACTAGACGGTAAAATAGCCGAATTTCTGAAAGAGACCAGATCGGGGGTTGAGGGGGTCCGAGAAGACCACAAAGAGGCTATTGCGGAGGCTTATGGGGCGTTACGCTCAGAGGACTCTCTCAACAGAGAAGCGGCACTTACTGACATATACGAAAAAATAACCGAATTTAAAAAAGAGACCCGGTTTGATCTTGATGGAGTCCGAACCAACGGGTATTGAGAAAGCCGAGAAGACCACCAGGCGGATATTACGGAAGCTTATAGGGTGTTGCTCTTAGAGGACTCTATCAACAGAGAAGCGACACTTACCGAACTAGATGGAAAAATAACAGAATTTCAAAAAGAGGCCCGGTCGGGTATTGATAAAGCCTTAGAAGGCCACCAGGCGACCATTACGGAGGCTTATGATGCCTTGCGCTTAGAGGACTCTCTCAGCAGAGAAGCGACACTTACCGAACTAGATGGAAAAATAACCGAAGTTTCTGATAAACTGAAACATGATCGTATGCCGCGACCAAAGCTCTTGAGGAGGCCTCTTATGAGATTCGTACTGAGGCATATAACGCAAACAGGGCGCTTGCCGGAATAGTGAAAACAATGAAAAACACCAAAACGTGTCATAACAGTTTGGGCTGTAGAAGCGGGGCCCATTGGTTGTGGGGCACTATGAATATTCGTTCGTGCCAAAGCGAGTAATAAATATGGGGGACACTATGACAGCTGCAGGTGAAGTTGTCAGAATGGCGGTCTGCTCGGTTAATGCTAATGGTAAACCTGTGGGGCGCGGTCGCGATAAATATTGTAGTAGATGGGGAAGAACGGGGGATTGGAGTCACTAAAATCTCGGAGATAGTTCGACGATTGTTTCGTTCGCCGGTAATGATCGAATTAGACTTTCCAAAGGTAGTGTTATTAACTTTGTTACGAAAATCGGTGACTCAGAGAGTTCTTCCACTATTGTCTCATTGTTAAATTGAACTTATTGTGTAAATACTAATATATTGAAATAAATTTAACTATGAACGAATCACCATCCAACTCTCAATACCACTCCACCAACACTGTATCCAATTGTCAATACCACTCCACCAACACTATATCCAATTAACGAAAGAAGTTCAGATTTTAGGTTGAATAATATCGTCGCTATGCAGGATATTTTAGTTAGAGAATGTGCAAATAGAAAAAGACACGCTAACAAATATAAGCGCGCGGCAAAACATAGCTGAAGCATCTAGTACGGTTCTGGCAAGTGTTTCTGTGTTGTGTGGGGCGGGACTGCTGCAATGCTATCTACAATTGTAATGGTTCCACTTGCAGGGGTTTTGAGTGGAATTACCGTTTTATCTGGAACACTTTGTATGGTAATTAGGGCGGTGGGTGGAAAACTCGAGAAAAAAAGTAGAAAACATGATAGAATATCCGTTCTCGCTAGGTCTAAGAAAAATAGCATCGACGTTATGGTGTCCAAAGCGTTGGCCGATAAGAAAATATCAAATTTAGAGTTTGAATCCGTGGTGGAAGAAATGGGGATATATGAAGAATTAAAAACTGATATAAGGATCAAGGCGCGCGCCACCATGCCCAAAATTGAGTGTACTGATTGGGATAAATTTAGGGTAAAACTTGGAAATAAAGTCGGAGGAAATGTTACAGCGCCAATACAGACATTTGATTAGTAGTGGGTAAACGAATCGTTGGGGTTTATCCATAATACGGTAACTCGGCGCAGACAGAATCGTAAAACTCTATATCCGTAAACGAATCGTTATTTTTTAAACAGTCTTATAAAATTAGTTTCACCCTCTTCACCTAGTTGTTCTCCGATCCTATTTATGTCGCTTCATTTCACGAATATGTCTCTTGCTTAGCTTACATAATTTCCGGTATAATATTGTAAATGCAACGTTTTTATCGGAACGTAATAAATTACGCTGATATTTCATGTATTCAATTATATATAGTGCTTTCAATTTATAGTATATTCATCAATAAGGTCATTATTAAAATTCCAATTCCCATTCTATTTTATTATCCATTTTTGTGAGTATAACTTATAGTTTTCTTATCTTTAATAGGGTGTAAGTTGTGGTTAATTTTTTTAAAAAAAAATTGAACATATCATATCTTTCTAACTGACTTTTCGATTTGAATTATTACTAAACGATAATACTTGCGAGCACGTAATCCCTTGTTAATCATTCGATGAGTAGCCTGAGTGCCACCGCATGGTGGACATAGTAATGACTCGGCTTTGGTCCCTATCCCACAATGCCGACAGGGGCGAGGCGAAACGGAACCTCTTCGCATCCATGCACGGTGATGTTTGCAATATTCGTAAATACCGGTACGAAAACATCTCTCGTGACTACCTGTCTTCAACCACGCACACTTAACTAGAACCATTATGTTATTATATATACTGAGTATAACATAGGGATTCTTATCTCTAATAGGGTGTATCTTCTCATGTCATAAATATATGGTCTCGCGGTTGATGAAAATATGTTCTCATACATACCCACCGAACAGTAGGTGTGTTTTTAAAAATTATGCTTACTCCCCCCTTTGTGTTTTGAAAAATTAAAATTATGCCTACTCCCCCCTTCTTGTTTTGAAAAATTAAAATTACTCCCATTCTCATAAATATTCTCATAAAAATGGAGGAAAATCTGAGTAGTATATAAGAGTCAACAATGATACCACCACCTGATGGGGGGCACCGCGTGTAGCCGGTGGCTTCCAGATGGTGGTGGTATCATTTTGACTCTTATATACTACTAACTGATATGTGATCATAATTCCAACATTTTGCAAACTTACTGGCTGCAGCAATCATGAAGTTTAGCCAGAGATTCCCTGTAGATGGAGCCAAAATGCGGATGAATTGAAGAAAATTCTGGAGAAAAAAAAGAAAAAGTAATTAGTCAGAAATCCAACAAGTTTATAAATATTTTTTCAGACATTTGATGGTAGCCAGGCTAGTTAACAATGAGTATATTAATGAGTATTCATGAACTATGTTAAAACCACATACTAACACAGGTGGGTGGGGTAAACTTTATTCACACTTTGGTTCCAGAGATACATACTAATTTAAATTGGATTATAACTTAGGTACTATGTATTATTATATGTAGTAGTATCTAAATTACTAAATTAAGATCTTTTGATTGTTTATAAACTATTATCTAAAGGTGGGTGTGGCAAACGAATGAGGGTATGGCGAACAAAGGTGGGTGGGGTAACCGACATTTTTGTATTATTATTTTTTTTGTAAAGTAAGCATCTGTACAAATCACCAGCATCCATGCCATTATACATACTGTGAGCAAAACGTCTGTAGTTATGATGACTCATACACCATGTGCTCTACCAACGACCCACATCAGTGACCATGGAGTAACAGTGGAAAAAAATAACCTGAAAATAGACAATATTATTTCAATTAGATAAAGTGAAGCACATGACTAATTGATCCTGAAACTGAGGTCTTATTCGAGTCCAAAATTATGTATAAAACAGTGTTACAAAGCACCATAAAGTAAATTTACATATTAAGTTCAAATTTTGTGATCAATAGTTAGATAGTGTTAAGATGTACATATGTTAAATTTGTATACAACAGAGACATCAGCTGACACGTGTGTGACAATTGAACACGTTAAATTTGTGGTTAATGTTAGGCCATGGTGAGTTATGATGGTTCACATTTACATTACATGCAACAGTGCTGAAAGTCTGATCTACCATGCATACTTATTAACAATAAAACTATAATTTACAACAAAATGTGCATGCACAATACCCAGATTCAAATTTGATTAACTTCAACTGACAAATAAATAAAGGATGAAACACTTAACTACAAACATTAAACAAGAATTGTTTCTGAAGTTCTCAGAAAGTACTCTAAATTTGTATTTCAAAACAGACGGTTGGATTAGCCGAGACTAAATGCAACTCGGGCTGAAGCAGTTAATCTTTATTTATTTTAAGCCTGAAAGATGAGTACATGCTGAGACTTATTTAAGAACAAGAAAATTGTGTCTGTAAGACACAGCGATGCCCCCATTGTGGTGCTTGTCAAACAATGTGTAGCTGTGTCAAACAAGGTGTAGCTGGGAAATGGTTAAGTTGAAATCAAGGTAAAGGTCACCCAAAATGGGGGAGGGTGGTGTGGGGTGGGAAGACATCAATATGAGTAGGGTAGTGCTGAAGTTTGGTGGACCTATGATTAGGAAATGCAGAGATGTACACAAAGGTGTAGCTGTAAAGTGTGACGGACAGACAGACAGACGAATGGACAGACGGACAGGTGCAAAACATAATGCCCACTGCCTTATCGTCATGGGGGCATAATAAATCTATAAAACTATAAAACATCAAGTAATAACACCTAACTATATGGATCAAGCAGGAACGTACAGAATATTGAGATTGTTACACATGTATATACCACTATTGGCCATTTCGAATATTTTTGGATGTGCCATGAATAATTATGGTGTGTATCAATGCACGGTGTTCATTTGCAATCAGCAATTAAATTAATAGTCGGATATTGATCTATCATAATATCTGTACTCCAGCTATGAACCTGCAAAACAAGCAATAATAAACAGTAACAATTTAACTGGAAATGCCGGTTCTTACATTGTTTGTATATGAACTCTTGTTCTTCGAACATATACACTGTTACGGGATTCTGGAAGACTCAAAATATATAACGCTGAAGCCTCAATATTGTTGTTGAATTCAAACTCTCAGAACAACACTTTTTATACAACTTATGAAACGACTGTTGAGTAATGAATGACAACATCAGTTACAAATACACTGCACAATTATAAAGTGTGTGTCATTTCATGTTCTATTACTCGGTTACAGGCACAATTTTCAAATCTCCTTTGTGTAGTCTTCTTTCAAATTGTATGCATATACTGACTCATCATTATCATACTTTGTATTGTACCATTCATTAAATCCAGGAACACACTAATGACTTTTACCTCGATATGTTTTGTCTTTAAATGTGATCAATATGCTTTCCTACAAACAAAGGAATATTTCCTTGCTTCACTTCTGCTGTATTAGTGTCAAATACACTTTTCACTAATTACATTACCTTCAACTTTAAAGTGTCGACATCAAACTTTTTATATCTGCCATTTGCCTGTTTCTCCGAGAGAGAATATACTTTCTTATCGGGGTGTTTTTGTTTTAACACACATTTTTCCGGAATGATAACTGCGCTTTTAATGCAGCTTCCATTTCACGTGTTCCTTGTAGTGCGTGCATGACTTCTTCAACCTGCTGCTCAGATTGCCACAAACCATAATAACACACATTGCTGGTACATTTTTCTGCGTTCTTTATCCTGGCTGCCTCTTTGCGTTCCATTTCTAACTGCTTAACGCGCTGCTGCTCGACTCTCTTTCCTCTATGTCTTTTAATTCTCATCTTGAATGTCTTCCTAATCTGAACCCCTTCTTTTCTTGAATCATCAATATGTTTTTTGCGTTTTTGCGGTGGTAGATCTGCGAGCCATTTAGATGTCTTGTTAAATGAGTAGATTATGTAAGCCTCATTTGCTAGCAGGGACGCATTCGGCCTGTAGGATATCAAGTGATCTAATTGTCCAAAGACAAACTCTGGCATCTTGTTATGCTTCTTGGCAGATTTGCTATCACTCAGCAGTGCATCGCTTGGCTCCCAGTACTCTCCTCCTGGCATGTGTTCTGGCACCATTCGGATCAGCAGCTGTCTGATTGCCGTAAATAGGCTGTGGAGGATGGGAAGGGTGATACTATCAACTTCCTCATTAGGGGATAAAAGTTCACTCAAACCTTATCATTCATTATGTTAATGACAGTGTTGAATGGATTATCCGATGATTCATTCCCACCCACCTGAAATTTGTAGCACAATCAATATTGTTCGATGCTTTTTCACAGAATTCCACCAATGTCTGCAAGTGGGTGTTCATGTCCATTATGTGCCCCGGGGCTTCGATCAATCTCCATAAAGGTGCAGTTACATATTTTGAAATTAAACCAAGGGCTTTTGCACCAGCTTGATACAGTAGTTCATCAGCATCTAATGAAACGGCTTTCAGAAGATCATTGGTGGTGCCATGTACATGTGCTAGGAAATGTTTCACATCCTTTCTGTGATAATATACGGCTCCTGCGATCATAAAGATCATGTTAAAGCGATTGTGTTTAAATCTCATTATGGTGTTTGTCTCATGTTTTTCACCTAAGTATGTTTTCCATGGCAAATACACCCCATTCTTCTCATCTTCCCCCATTGCAAACGTTTTACTGCTTGTTCGCAACAAACGCAATGTCCCACTTTCACTTTTATGATAGCGTTTCAATTGTGGATTTGTACTGGAGCCTAATTCAGTTGAGTCACTGTAATTGGCTTCAAATTTTGCTAGAGCAGATTCACACACATCAGCCATACCTACAAGTAAATGCAATCCACAGAAAAAATTGTTCATTTGACCACATATACTTTGCTGCTGATCTGATAGCTTATCATAATTTTCTATAATGTCAGGAAGACATTGCTTTCTATAGTCTTGTAATAATACATTGAAATTCTTTTCGGTACTCGCCCTATCTGACATTGTGTTTTTTATATTACATAGGATCTTATGTCCTACGTCATCATTTTCACGTCTTTCATTGCTGCTTCCATTGCAGTGCAATGTTATGTCTTGCAAAATTTCCTTGAGCGTTTCTAGAGTTGAATAGCCACTTTTATTCGCCATTTCTCGGAGGCCTAACATGTAGGAGTTATTATGCTTGTCACTAATAATGTACGTCTCGTATGTATGCCCATGTTTTCTAGTTTCATCTGTATAAATAGTTGTCCCTGATGAATCGGCTACTTCTGCGATTTGCCTATGTGTTAGTGCAACTTTACGGTCCACAAACCTACCAACTGTCTGCCTACTTGGAAGGTTTTCAACTTGTTTTGCACATAAACTTGCGACTTCTTTGATTACTGGTCCAACATTTTTTGTGGCCACCTTCAGATTTGTTAGGTTTATGGCACATTCAACAAGTTCAGCCGAGTATGTAGATGCATTTTCATCATAAAAATTAAGTGTAGATGATTGTTTTTCATCATCTTCTAGAAGTCCCGACAAATAGTCAATTGATATATTTAATTCTTCATATTTATTGTTTAATTCTTCTATTTCTTTTTTGGAGACGTTCAACATACTCAGATTCGTGTCAATTTTCACAATATATTCCTGTTGTTGTTGTATTTTTAGATTTTTTTTCTCACATTCTCTCTGTTGCTTATCAGCTACCTTATTTTTCTCCTTCGACAATTGTTCTGCTTGTAAAGCTCGTATTTGCATTTTATGATATTTGATACTGTGTCTTTTCACAGAAGTTAGTGCCCTTGATAGGGTCTTCTTAGTGCCTGAAACAGCCGTTTTCACTGCCGACGTACAAGCCTGACTAATGTCTGTCTTTTGTTTTTTTTGTTTGGAGATGCAATTTGGCTGTCTCTCCTGTCCAACTTGCGCTTTAATAACTTGTTTTCCTGTCTCAATTCTTCAACCTTTATACGCCTATTATCTAACCTAGCGGCTATGGACTCCTGTTTAGCTGTCTCTGTTTTAGCCACATTAGATCTCTCAATGTGTGAAATATCCTGGATAGGTTGGGTACACGTTTCAGTAGGGATGTTGAATTTTAACTGTCTGAAATTCTCTCTCGCCGCACCTCTTTTTTTCTTATCGTTTTCATTGTGCGGTAAACTTTTTGCTAAGCATGCTGATTTAGCAATGTTTTTTTTACAACCGGTTAATAAGCCAAATTTCTTTCACAATTTCAATTCCCTCTAAACCATTAGATTTCAAATTGTTAAAAATGTCGAGTATAGTCTTATTGGTAAGACTATCAAGATTAATCGAAGCTATGATTAATATTAATTTTGTTTAAGTTGTGCTTTCAGTTCCGCATTTTCTTTTGTTAACTGATTAACTTTTTCCTGCAACACTTCAACGTCTTGCCTCAGACTCAAACAGTTTTCACATGTATCGGTTTCTTGGCTCTTTACAAAATCATAATAACCTTTAAATGGTGGTGGAGATGCTTCAGATGAGGTTTGCTGTTCGGTGGGGTAGGTGACACACTACGTTCTTTATCAAAGTTATAGTCTCCTTTATTTAGGTAGGCATATGCTTCCCACATAGTATCATATTCATCTACACAATCACTTTCAGCTACAGGTGATGATGAGGCAAACAAATCTCGCTGTGATGAATGATTTGGTGGTGATGGTAATGGAGGAAGGAAGGTGAATCAGATGCTGGAACCTGCAAAGCACTGAAGCTACTAAACCACTGACCGATTGATTATTGGTGTTTAACGGCCTAGCAACAGCTAATGTCATTTAAAGCCGGGCCAACGGGTTGGACTATTCCGTATTTACCCGGTCCATAATGAGGAAAATTCCCAAAATCAGAACTCAATATCTACAACAAGAGTTGTCAGAAGACAACGAAGCTCGCCAGGTGGCAGCCATGTCTCACTTGATGTTCAATAGTTAAGAAGTTTTCTAATATGAAAGCTTGAACCCAAAATGTTCCATAGTTAATTACGTTTAAAGAAAGTTGAAAGTTGTACAGTTTAACATACCTGCAACAGCTAAAGTCATATAGAGACGGGACCTGGGTTTCAAGTCTCATCCGAAAGACCAGTGGGATGGAAATACTATGGAAGTATTTGTTCATGCCAGGAGCAGGGATTGACCCACGACCTCTGGTATGGTGAGTGTGTAGTCTACCACTAGGCTATCGACCCATTCATAATTACATTTAAAGC
>CM055271.1:65661606-65684365 GCA_029237695.1 Conchocele bisecta | reverse complement strand
CTTCGAAGAATATGGGACGCTGTCGATGCGGAACGTAGTACAAAACCCGAAGAAACCAAATTTGAAACATATTTAGAAACCCCCACCCCCGTAGTACACAGGGTAACCACCCCTGGCCCTCCCACCAAGTTCCCCACGGATCTACTAGAAGATATACGAAACGCAAGCTCGTTCGAAGAGTCGACGCACCTGTCCGACATGGAGAGACGTTTGGAGAACCGGTTGGACGCGCTGGAACGCAGACTGTTGGACGCAATTTTCAACGATGCCGATTCCGAGTGTCCGAAGAAAGACGAGCTGGAGGTGCACGACATCTGGAGAACAATGGAGAATGCAAAGTGGTGTCTTGGGATTGCTTTCGCTGTGTACGCGGTATGCAGACCCCTGTTCTCATTCGTGACTCTAGAGACCTGTAGACTCTGGAGGAGCAAACCAGATTCCGACGTCCAGTTCGTACGCCCCGCCAAACAGTCCGGTAGGCCGAATGGGAAAAACGAAACTAGCGACTCCGTACACCAGCACTCTGGTAGTCGCGACCCGTTCTACATGTAGTAGCCGTTTTTGGAAAAAATTATTTGTATATTTTTTATCGCTGCTCGTTGGGTAGCCGAAACCGCTGCAACATTTTGTATGACATTTTATTTTTTACTGTGGGTTGTATTTTATTTCGCTTTAAATTAACAGGAAAGGTACCTATGGGGCTATCCACTGTTTTCCCCCACACTTCGCGGTAACGAACTGACACGTTTAGAGAGCATTAAACCAAACTAAAGTCATTGGTTAGGGTTTTGAGCCAGAACCGGCATTGACCTTGACGTGCCCCGCAATGGATCTAATTTCTACAAAATTAATTCAGCTACCTAACACTTCAACTACCTGCACCAAACACATGCGTATCCTCCCACCTAGCTCCCAATTGATAACTATTCTACTTTTATTTCCCATGCGTACCCACCTAGGTTAAAAATAAGGGTCCCTGTAGGTGTACGTTATAAACTGGTTTCTGAAAAATACTAACATCATAGACCGCTTATAACGATAACACGATTCCAGCTACTTATACCTAATGACTAACAAGGGCTCACGCACTTTATATAAGGGAATTTAAAAAGTGGTCCAGAACCGCCATTCCCTTATACTACAGTATGACATTTTATTTTTACTGTGGGTTGTATTTATTTCGCTTTAAATTAACACGAAATTTTACTATTGTTGGTACCTATGGGGCTACCCACAGCATCCAACTCTTCCCCCACACTTCGAGGTAACGAACTGACTCCCTATATACTACTATTGTAGTTGAAATCCAATAAATGAACTTCATTCAAAACAACACGCCAAATGGTATATGCCTACGGAGTGTCATTCCATCTGCGCTGAAAATATATGACGTCAAATGCATACTGTGATGTCATCACATTTGGTGCTACTCCTTATCATTCGTTTGTCATGACGTCACGTTTAGCGGGAATTTGGCACGCTGTACTGTGCGCTAACACCGACTGCTGACATAGTTTTATAGTAGTGTATTGTGCATTTTCACAGCGCATCATTAATAATATTGTGGTATGCGAGAAATATGTTCTAACATTGCTTGTTCTGAACCCGTTTATCTCGCACTCTTGATAGAAATTAACATCTTACACTCGCTACGTTCGTGCAAGATGGAATTACTATCACTCGTGCGAGATAAATGGGTTCAGAACAAACAATGTTAGAACTTATTAATCCCTATGATTAATAGTTGTATATTTTATTATACATTTTAATATTTCAACAGACAGTGGGATGAAAGCTCTGCCAGCCATGACGGAATTCAATGTAGATGGAGCTATGAGCTACTGTATGAAGTATGCTCCGGACCGACGTGGCGGTGGGGGGAGGAAACGGCAGGCAGACACTTCAGAGGGCCAGAGTCGATGACTGGTGTATATGTCTTTGGTCTGACATTGTATATAAGTTCTGCCATAAATAAATAATCAATACATGTATATACTTGTGATGTGTTTTGTTTGATACAGGAAGTGTCGCACATTTCATTGGTTGGCAGAAGTCCATAAATTCAGCTTTGTAATCTCGGTGTTAGATGTAAGTTTACGACGTATGAACATTGCATTGTTCATACGTCGTAAACTTACATCTAACACCGAGATTACAAAGGTGAATTTATGGACTCCTGCCATGTCTAACCAAATGCCAACGTCCAAGTTACGTTGGATTTACGTTAGATTTTGGTTGTATATGGAAGTTAGATAGACGTCACTTTGACGTAAATCCAACATCTGGGTCTGACGTTAATCCAACGTAAATCCAACATCTGGATCTGCCGTAAACCTGACGTAAATCCAACGTAAATCAAACATCAGGATCTGACGTAAACCTGACGTAAATCTCAACGTAAATCCAACATCTGGATCTGACGTAAATCCAACGTGTGTCAACGTCATTTTCTGACGTAAATCCATCGTCAGGGTCCGACGTTGGATTTACATCAGAAAATGACTATCAGACTTTCATATGGAACCAAAATCAAACGTAAATCCAAGGTTGGGATCCAACATAAATACAACGTAACGCTGACGTCATGTGCCCACTGGGCACCTTCCTAACTCGCAAATCCGCAGGAAAACGGTGCATAGATACTTTCTTTCCATCGACATGTTTACCTGCATAGTTCTTACACACAGAACAATAACGTTGGTGTGAAGGCATTGCTAATATTAGCGGCTTATTCAAGTAAAACGTTGTATTGAGTTTGTGAACTGGAGCGTACAAGAGTACTACCCGGAAGTAGCATCTGCGCATTTGGCGTGATTTCTTATCTCTGTTTGGAGAGTATTCAGGGGCTGATAAACACACTTTTCGAAAAGTACTATACTGAATGCACATATTATACTGTATCGACCCAATGGTATACGATTACCACCGTATAGTATACTCAATGCACATAGTATTATTACTGTATCCGACCCAAAGTTATACAGTTACCACCCTATATTTTACTCGTGCACATATTATTATTTGGTATTGACCAATGGTATACAGGTAGTTAGATTATTCCAACCATCCATATATAATCAGTGCACATAGTATATTGTATCAACCAAATGTTATACTGTACCACCCTATATATACTCAGTGCACTAGTAGTGTTGTGATGCTGTTATGAACTGGAATTTGGTCCGCATCATACAGTAGCGAGCGGTGTAGGTCATGATGAGACTGCGCGGATGTGCAGGTTGATCTGGGTCTGCACAGGTCGCAAAACAGTTGTGTTATTTAAGAGACAATCATTTAACAAAGATGTCGAGTTTATAATTATTGGTCGATTTCGGTCAATATTCATATCAGAATGTTTATTATTTTACATGGATTCTAAATATTGTATTTATTTCCAAGTCAGGAATAATATTGAACTTTTATTCAAAGAATTGCGAAAATTATTTTAATTTTCACAGATATTAAAATCGAAATTCTTCACATTAATTCGTCTGTATGTTATGCAACGCTGTCAAGATTAAGCCATAAACCGTTCAAGCTGACAGCCGATAAGTACACATAAGTTTGATGTAATCTCATTCCAGAGATTGCAACAAAGAATGTTTGACTCTTTGTTCACGGTGAGACCCGGGACCCTAAACCAACGTTATATGACCAATATGTAAATGAGATAATACATTCTGATATCACGTGGTGCATAATAAACAATTTCATTGGTTAGTCTAGTGTATCCAGTATGTTTGCAAAATTGAAATATATTCCGGGAGTTGCAAAATAGTTGTTCACAAGGAAACATCATGTAAAAGTAAATAAACTGACATACAGCCGCCGTTTGGCGCGCTGACAGTGGGTTGGAGATACATTCTTCAACATGTTACATTTGTATTCGGTAATTTATTGCACGACAAGAAGCATACACAATAAAACAGTGAAATGTGTTACTAGTTTATATTCATTATTTGGACAGAATGAGCTAATTCCCCATATACAAAAAGAGACAAAACAATGAAGAAAACTTACGAAATCCGAATAAACATACTACGAGAATTTCAGCTCGTAATACTACTTTGCGCATTTTAACCATTACGTATTTTATCACCCATGGTTCCCGGTTCTGGCCATATATAACACAATTATATAACACACCACGGAACCAGCTTTCCCGGATTTCGTTACGTACGAGCGGTTTGTTTACATCATGAGCACATGTCATAAATCGCTCTCTTTCTTGCACTAGACACCGACACGAACGGACAGGTATTCATAATAGTGGAGGGGCACCTTGAAGAGAAGTGGCTTACAAACGATTTATGTTCAACCAAAGAGAGCAAAAGCAACGACTATGCTAGATTGATACATCATATATTCCTGAACGTGAATTCAGTGTCGGTCAATCAAATTAGGTGGGACAATGTCACTTTTGAGGTCATTAAGTGCAAAGAGGTCAAATGAGTTCTAAAACATTATATATCAGTAGATGGACATGTACGTGCATATCATGCTTCAAATATCAGATAACGTTGTTTAAATTGTTGAATATTCTTCCTTAGGACATATATGAGACGCTTCGTTTTTATGCTGGTTCAAACCGGTGTGTATTTTGCGATTTTCAAGATGGCCGCCAGGTATCAACATTTTGTCTTAAATATATTCTGACTTGATTATTATATGGCGTTTGGTACTTACATTATGCGTTTACATACATAAAAGAAACAGGTTTTGATAACTTATAAAAACAATTCACCACTGACAAATTCATATACATATAAGATGGCCACCAAATATTTACACAGACGTGCAATAAATGTGTGTGGAATAACAAAAATATATAGCTATATTTTCATGCACATTTATATTTCAGTTATTAGCCTTCTTTTTGTTATTATTGAATGTGTTCTTTGCAAAAATGAATGAGTCCATCTAATATACTTATTATTTATTGACCATGTTGGAATATTCAAGATGGCCGCTAAGTATCGCTTAAGCTCTTAGGCGCTGTTGATCGACAAAGTAGTAAAGAAATGAAACCTAATTGGAAATCATATTTGTAATAATTTAAAAGTGCGAGGCTTGTGTTAAAAACTGTACCGAATTATCTGTCGCCGCAAACAAACGTAAATCAAAGATGACCGCCAACATGGATACAATTCTGACACATCAATATTAAGTGCGGTCGGACGACCCCCTCCCCAACCTCCCTCGTCGTGCCTTGATGTCCACTCTTTCAAGCACTAAAACAAGAAGTATTGTCAATACGTAGTCATTTTATAATATTGATGCCAGCAGGAGTCGCATTACATGTATGTGCTCAGTTTTTGCTGAGAATATATACAATGGTATTTCAGACCAACTGGATTTCACAATTGTCTGGGAGAGCATGGCCCCGTAACCACATAGCTGCCTTGTGCCATTCAAGCCATCGAAAAGACTCATTGCTTCATACATGTCTGGTGACGGGTCTGTTCCATACATCGAAATCATGAGATACCGGTACATTCCATGCGGAATGGAATGGTGCTTAACGGCCCATCAACACAAAAGAGTATCCTTTAGGGCCAAGCAATGTAGATGAAGAATAAAAATAATAGTAAAATAGTATGTTACATGTGGTAATCAATCAGTTGATAAGGTAAAAATATTAATATGATAAACAATATAAATGAACAACGTGTATAGAATTATAAAAGTATAGTAATGAGTAACATGTATACAATGATAAAATTAAATTTTCCGATACAAGTTCGTTTCATGGAGAAAGCGAAGCAAACCTTCAATGTTCTCCACCTGGAATAGCTCCGCAAGTGAAGTAACATTGAAATCTTTGCCTCGAAACATATCAAAGGGAAGTTGATGAATTCTGAACTTGACTGGCTACGTAACAACTACAGGGTTCGCACAGGCCTTGAAAACTCCTTGAATTTTGCATGACCTCCTTGAATAGTCCTTGAAAAGTGAAATTCTGACTTTTGTCCTTGAAAACTCCTTAAAAATTGCCCAAAACTCCTTGAAAATGCATAGAAACTCGTTGAAAAAATAATATTTCCAAGAAAAGATAAAAAACAGAAAGCAAAATTAATATCGGGATAACATATGCGCATTTTCCCCCACGAGGTGAAAATCAGGGCGAAACGTCCCGGGACCGCATCGATTTCAACGTCGCAACAACGGGTGCGGCGAAAAGTCAGCGCCTGGAATCTCAACAACAACAAAAATAGAATGGCGTGTTTGCTGTCGGTTCAGTGACTTTGAAAAGGTTTTTTCAGGCGTAAACATTAAGCTATTGCAATTGCTACGGTGTAATGAGCACTGTCAAGGGGAAGTGTGTTTACAATCAGGACTGTTCCCGTAATCCAGAGTACTCGGGCTGGCTACAGCCATGTCGAGATGGTGACAAACGCAAAGCATTTGCAAACCGTGTGATCGGTTATTGACATATCAACAATGGGAGAATCAGCACTCAAGTGTCACGCAAAGGGTGATAAACATATGCGTAATGTAAAGTCCTATAGAGATGTTTCCATAAAATCTTTAGTGCAAAGAGTGTGGCACCTTCCACTTCCTCATCGACTGAGATACAAATTGAGCCTGCTCCATTAAACCAATCAACATTAATCCACCCATCCCCACAACGCCCAATGACTACATTTATTGGACACAATGATGTTTTGAAAGCTGAAATTGTATGGACGCTCCACACAGTTACCTGCGATATGTCGTACAAGTCAAACGAGACAATAAACGAGACAATAAACAAACTTTTCAACATGATGTTTCCAGACAGCCAAGTGGCAACAAAGTTTTCGTGCGGAGAAAGAAAAACTGCATATTTTAGGCATCATTTAGGGCCAAGCAATGTAGACGAAAAATAAAAATAATAGTAAAATAGTATGTTACATGTGGTAATCAATCAGTTGATAAGGTAAAAATATTGATATGATAAACAATATAAATGAACAACGTGTATAGAATTATAAAATTATAGAGATGAGAAACATGTATACAATGATAAAATTAAATTTTCCGATACAAGTTAGTTTCATGTAGAAAGTGAAGCAAACCTTCAATGTTCTCCACCTGGAATAGCTCCGCAAGTGAAGTAACATTGAAGTGTTTGCCGCCTCGAATATCGGCAAAATCGATACAGTCCAGTAGGATGTGTTGCACGGTAAATGCGCTGTGGCATGGAATACACCATGGACGCGGCTCACAACCTGGAAGCGAAACGTGTAAAGCTAAACATTGACACATAGCTGATATGAGGCCTCTAAATCATGATCATTCGTTACAGCATATTATGTTTTATATATGTGACACGCATATACGCTGTCAATATTGATTTCAGTGCAGGAGACGGGACTTTTGTTGATTACAATATATGTTAATTGAGATTATATTTCCATTTATCAGCGATGATTACACAAGCAGTCATGCGGAAAGTTTTGCTGAAATAGAATATGCTGATCTGCCTTACAGACGTATGGTTATATGGGACAATTATTAGATATTTCAGTGTAATCTAAGTGCATGCATATGGGTATATCCACTTGTGAATGTATGGATATTCATGGAAATAGAAACTGTAATACATATTATTTGATTAGTGTTGTATTTTACATGAATTGTTTTATCTTGGTTATAATTAAGTCTAAAATGATTGAAACGTCATGGTACGTAGCCGCACACCAGCATATAACAGTTCGATATCTGACTGTAATGCGAACATGGCCGAACTATAGCCTATGGACCAATCGCAATACGTAGTGTATACATATATGGCATTACAGTGCAATTTACAACGTATATAAGACTCAATAAAATACAATATGTAAAACAAACAGTACATATATTTCTATATTCGGACTCTACAGCGAGTGTAACCTAATTCAAGCATCACCAAGTCTAGTATGGGGCATATACAATATACTAGTATATATATATATATATATATAGCGATCTACTAGTCTGAACACGTGTGCATCTGTCCTATAAAGAAATTTAAAAGTAAATGAAAAGAAACGCGCAATTGCCAGTACCACACTATATTAAAATAGCCTAAATGAGGCGACTATTTTGAATAAACACAATTACAAATGACTTCAAAATCAAGTGTGTCCAACTTACTCATTTAACCGCCTAACAGAATGCAGTAGTATACATAAGTAAAGTAAAAGTAAACATTATATTCACTAACTTTCGAGTTTTTGGAAAATATGGCGGCCATTTTGAATTAAACACGCTCTTTAAGAAGAGCATAAATATTGATCTATATTTGTAATATCGTATCTCAGATGAAAATCAAACTAATATGTTCATATCTAGCTTAGTACCAAGATATGGTCCACCACAGTGTAGATAATGCTGCCTGATTTTGATGAATATTTGGCGTCCATCTTGGATTCATATGGATTTGATAGCCTCCATCTAGGTTTAAACTTAATGCATGGTATCCAAAGCATTTTCTGCGTCCGTCCGATCAAGATCCAAGTGCCCTATTTGTTGATTTTTCATTCATCAAATAAGTACACATTTCAGGCTAAATATTGATGCTTGGCGGCCATCTTGAATATGTTGATACTCTCAACGATAGAGACGACCGAGCAAACCGAATTGCTTTGTATAAGCCCCATAAAACAATAATCACCAATAAAACATACTTTATCGGATTGTTCTGTAATGTTATGCAAGTACATGTCGTATTATCAAAATAGAGTGAGCTTTGTACTCATTTGAACCATGTGCATTTAATGACCCCAAACATAAACTTGTCCCACCTGATTTGATTGACCGACACCGGATTCGTGTTCAGGATGATATAATGTTTTGATGTAAAGTAGTCGTTGCTTTTGCTCTCTCCGGTTGAACAGAATTAATTTGTATGTGTGCTTGCCCCCCTACTATAACCTACTTTATTATGTAAAATGCACCTATTATTATATCGCAAAGACATAATGCTATGTAACTAGTGAAGACAGCTATGGCGTTCCATAGGTTTGGGTTAGCCCGTACGTCAAGTGGTTGTCCACACCAAAC
This sequence comes from Conchocele bisecta, assembly GCA_029237695.1. Classification (NCBI taxonomy): domain Eukaryota; kingdom Metazoa; phylum Mollusca; class Bivalvia; order Lucinida; family Thyasiridae; genus Conchocele; species Conchocele bisecta. The sequence continues at coordinate 65,675,335 of CM055271.1, read as the reverse complement.
CTACAAGAAACTGCAATGATAAATATACCGTACACTGCACAGCCGTGTTGGTTTTGTTACCAGTTAACACCGCCATGCTTTTAAATAAAGTGAAAGTATGAGGTACATGAAACCTAGGCTATTAACATTGTAACGTTATACATGTATTCTGATTTCGCCCTGTCTGTCTGTCTATCTGTCCGTTTAATTGTATCCCCCGGACGAAAGTCGGGGGATACTATGGATTTGACACCGAACATCGTCCGCGTCCGCCGCAGACACTTCTTGTCCGGAGCATAACTCGACACCCTTTGGAATATTTTCATGAAAACTTCACACATGCAATAGACCCACGACCCGAATTGGTGTGTCCCGCACAAGAATGACAGCTCTTGCAGAGCTAATTTGTTAGTTATCTCCTTTTTGTTTCGCGCACTGATTTCGTGTCCAGGAGCATAACTCGACCACCCTTTGGAATATTTTCATGAAACTTAACGCATGCATAGACCACGACCCGAAGGTGTGTCTGCGCTACAAGAATGACACTCTTGCATAGCTAATTGTTTAGTTATCTCCTGTTTGTTTCGCGCACTGATTGAGCATAACTCACCACCCGTTGGAATATGTACATGAAACTTCACACATGCACCCAGCTAACATTTTATATCGGTCCAATATTGGCCCAATATGTGTTTCAATATCGGGCCAATATTGGCCCCGTTATCGGCCGCCGCACGTTTTGCAACATGGGGGTATATCGGCCCAATAATGGCACCCAATATCGGCATTGTAATATCCAACGTTTAGTATTGTCCATTACGTCTGTGACGTCATGGTGTAGTCAGGGACGTCCTGGGTTACGTTACTTTACATTGGCGACGAGGATGGGATTACAGAAATTATACAGAAGGATTGTCAAAGTGGATTGGGAAACATATAGGAAGGATATAGATATAACATCGTTCTACCACATGAAAAAAGAATTATACGTTGTGGACGGGTTAATCTTCAGATTGAACCAGATTGTCATTCCAGAGAGACTTCAAAGGAAAACTATAAATGCGGCCCACAGTATGGGACATTTAGGAATGACAAAGACAAAGCAGTTGTTGAGGAACAGATATTGGTTTCCTGCAATGAACAACATGATAGATAACGCCATAGGACAATGTTATGAATGCCAGCTGACGACGCGAGAGTACAAGCAGGAACCATTGAAAATGACAGAAATTCCAAACAATCCATGGGAAGTGGTATCCGTTGATTTTGGGGGACCATATCCAGATGGGCATTATAACCTAGTAGTTGTCGACAAAAGAACAAGGTATCCTGAAGTGGAAATACTGCGATCCACAGCCGTTAAACCGACCAGGGAAAAGCTGAAGAAAATATTTGCCACATGGTACCCCGATTCGACTTGAAAGCGACAATGGACCACCGTTTAATTCAAGAGAATTTGCAGAATTTGCAGCTGTAGAAGGGTTCAAGCATCATAGAATAAAACCACTGCACCCACGAGCAAATGGTGAAGCAGAAAGTTTTATGAAAATGTTGAACAAAACGGAACAGAGAGCGCGGATTCAAGGTAGATCTATAGCGTTTGCACTTCAAGAGATGCTGACAGGATATCGATCAACTCCACACCCAGCAACTGGTATAGCGCCATACGAAGCAATGATGAATCGAACCGTGCGAAACAAGCTTGATTGTCAGACCAGGATTGACGAGGAAGCACGTGGCACTGGTGTTAACGAACGAGATAAACAATACAAAGCCAAGCTGAAAGAGAATGCTGAAAACACAAATACACAGAAGCACAGTTTTGAGATAGGTGACCATGTCCTCCTACGCCAGCCAAGAACAAATAAATGGTCAACCTTTTATGAATCGGCGATTTATATCGTATACATTGGCGACGAGGACAAACCTGCTGATGTCAAGGTATGTGATAGATATCGCTACAGATACGCCTGTAACTATTGTCACAGAGTCTAGACAATTGAGGGCATTACCCTTTGATAATACAGGTGATCAGCTGACACTTGGCAAGGCATGGGAAGAGTGGCTTGAGGCGATTGAAAGAGATTTTCGAATCAGAGACCCTCTTGACAAAGCAGATGCGTTGATTATATACGGGGGCAAGGAAATAGCAAGACTTGAACAAAGTTTGCCTGATCCGGAATCTGGGGATGTTTACGAGAAGTTACGGGGAAAATTAAATGACTATTTTCTACCTAGACGTAATAAACATCATGCAAGATTTCTGTTTCTCAAAATGCGTCCCATGGCAGATGAATCAATTTTTGCATATGCAGCGCGGTTGAGAGAAAAGGCGTCCTTGTGTGAATTTGCCGATTCCGACGAACGGATTTTGGAACATTTGATCCAGACTGTAGGCAAGGATACTTTAATACAAAGATCTATATCGAAAGATGGTCGTTACATCAGTTTCTATCAGAAGCGGGCCAGTTGGAAGATATGGCCTTACAAACAAAAGAAATGAAAGCCTGTCAATGGGAGAAAGATATTGCGAAGGTTGAACGTGACAACAGATCATGGAGAACAAGGGGAAATGGGGAAAATGGGTTTAGCGTCCGTAAGAAGACCACGACGCCATGTGGATACTGCGGGATGACGGGACGGCATCCGGAAAATCGTGATTGTCCCGCATTTGGCAAAAGATGTAATAAATGCCAGAAATTACATCACTGAATCGGTCTGCAGATCCAGCAGAAATCAACAAATGACATATAGTAAAGAACAGAAGCCCAACAAGCAGGGAAGTACGCAGATTCTAGGTGTTACCGAACATCCGAGAAATGGTCAAATGCTAGCGACGAAGACGATTATATGGATAACAGCATTGCACATTTGACTATTAAAACAGTGACAAAAAGATTTGACAGAGAGAAGACAGTGGCGTTAGTCATAAATGATGTCAACTTAAGAGCAGAACTGGATACAGGTGCAGATGTAAATGTAATGGATGAACACCAGTACAGAGCTCTTGTTGAACGGTCAAGTGTGGATATACCACTCCGGAACAGCAAAACAAAGCTACGCACATTACAGAATCAGCTGAGCATACATGGTGAATTTGATGCTGTTGTACGAAATACAACAATGTGTGGGGTAAACAAAATTCATCGTCATGAAAGGCACAATAAATTCAGCACCACTCATCAGCAAAAATACTCTTACTAAGCTGGGTATGCTAGAAATACGTGAAGACGGTTCTTTCGCAAGACAGAATGAAATGCGTATACCGAATGCGATATCTACCATACACGCTGTGACAAAAAAACATTTGTCGAGAGATGGTATTAACCTGATGCTTGATAAACACGACGATATCTTCAATGGCATTGCACGGATAAAAGATATCAAGAACAACAGGGAAATATATGTACAGTTTAACATGAAAGAAGGTGCAGCACCAGTTGCTCAACGACCAAGACCTGTGGCTTATTATTTGCAAAAACCGTTGAAAGAATGGTTAGAACTGACTGTAGAAGCTGATATTTTTGAGAAGGTGCCACCGGATGAACCGATTACGTGGTGCTCGCCAATAGTTGTGCAACCCAAACCAAGATTTGTAGATACTCCAAAGGATGATATGCAACCCAACATGATTAGAGCATGTGTAGATTTGAGAGTTCCAAACAAATATATGGAACGAAACAGGGTAACACAAGGGCCAGTAGTAGAGGATTTTATATACAAATTCCATGACTGCGTGGTGTTTTCAAAATTGGACCTTAGAAGTGGATACCACCAGTTGATGCTACACCCGGATGCTACATCAGTAGCGACATTCAGTACTCCATGGGGGAATTATAGACCCAAGAGACTGATCTTTGGCGCGAAAGCATCACAGGATTTGTTTGATGAGATGATGTATAGAATATTCGGGGACATCCCCAATTGCTTGAATCAACGCGATGACATTCTACTTGGGGGACGAATGGAATGGAATGGAATGGAATGGAATGGTGCTTAACGGCCCATCAACACAAAAGAGTATCATTTAGGGCCAAGCAATGTAGATGAAAAATACAAATAATAGTAAAATAGTATGCAATATGTGATTAGGGTAAAAATATTAATATGATGAACAATATATATCTAGAAATATAAAACGTGTATAGAAATATAAAATTATAGAAATATGAGACATGTATGCAATGATAAAATTAAATCTTCCGATACAAGTTAGTTTTCATGGAGAAAGCGAAGCAAACCTCAATGTTCTCCACCTGGAATAGCTCCGCAAGTGAAGTAACTTGGGGGACGAAACATTGAAGAGCACAACAAGACACTTGAAACGGCATTGCAGAGAGCAGAATATGTTGGTATCACGTTCAACAAAGAGAAATGCGTGTTTGGGGTAGAGGAATTGGAATTTTACGGATATAGATTCACGAAAGATGGTCTAAAGCCCACACTAGAAAAGGTGAAAGCTGTGAAAGATAGCAAACGACGGAGTCAAAAGAGGCTGTGCGAAGTTTTCTTGGCATGATAGGATATTTGTCGAAGTTCATCCCCAGATATGCATCAATAACAACACCTCTTCGCAGATTGACGCACAATGATGTCAAGTTCAGATGGGGGAAAGAGGAAGAAAACGCATTTGTCAAGCTTAAGGACAGTATTACAAGCGAAGACACGATGATATATTTTAATCCAAAAAGACATATAGTAGTTAGAGCAGAAGCTAGTTAGCATGAGTGCCTATCTGCAGGATTATTTCAAGATATCGGAACCGGATTGCAGCCAGTGCATTTCATCAGCCGCACAATGACAGATACCGAAAAAAGATACAGCCAAACAGAGAAAGATGCGCTAGCGGTAAGATGGGCAAATAATAGGTTTAGTATGTACCTCCTGAGCGCCCCAAGATTTAAAATAATATCGTCACACAAACCATTGCTACCGATGTTCAAGAAAGCGACAGCAAAACTCCCACCAAGGATTGAGAAGTGGGTTATGGACATGCAGGATGTAGACTTTGAACTGGTATATGAACCAGGAAAAGACGAGGCAGACCTATTAGACTTCTTATCTCGACACCCATTACCGGAAACTGGTAAGACAGCACAGAAAAGGTTATAAAGAAGATCATTGAAGAAGAGCATGCTGTAGTTATGGACGATATAAAGAAGGAAACGATGAAAGATGCACAGTTACAGAAATTATACAGAAGGATTGTCAAAGAGGATTGGGAAAAATATAGGAAGGATATAGATATAAACACCGTTCATACCACATGAAAAAAGAATTATACGTTGTGGACGGGTTAATCTTCAGATTGAACCAGATTGTCATTCCAGAGAGACTTCAAAGGAAAACTATAAATGCGGCCCACAGTAATGGGACATTTAGGAATGACAAAGACAAAGCAGTTGTTGAGGAACATATATTGGTTTCCTGCAATGAACAACATGATAGATAACGCCATAGGACAATGTTATGAATGCCAGCTGACGACGCGAGAGTACAGGCAGGAACCATTGAAAATGACAGAAATTCCAAACAATCCATGCGAAGTGGTATCCGTTGATTTTGGGGGACCATATCCAGATGGGCATTATAACCTAGTAGTTGTCGACAAAAGAATGGAATGGAATGGAATGGTGCTTAACGGCCCATCAACACAAAAGAGTATCATTTAGGGCCAAGCAATGTAGATGAAGAATACAAATAATAGTAAAATAGTATGCAATATGTGATTAGGGTAAAAATATTAATATATATATAGAAATATAAAACGTGTATAGAAATAAAAAATTATAGAAATACGAGACATGTATGCAATGATAAAATTAAATCTTCCGATACAAGTTAGTTTCATGGAGAAAGCGAAGCAAGCCTTCAATGTTCTCCACCTGGAATAACTCCGCAAGTGAAGTAACATTGAAGTGTTTGCCTCGAATATCGGCAAAATGGATACAGTCCAGTAGGATGTGTTGCACGGTAAAAGCACTGTGGCATGGAATACACCATGGACGGACGCGGCTCACCTTTGAGTATATTCGATGCGTTAGTCGTATATGTCCAATGCGCAATCGACTAAGGACAACTTCATCCCGGCGTACATGTCTGTAGCCAGGAGTCCATTCGCCCAGAGTCGGTTTCACAGCATGAAGTTTATTATCTGTGAGCAGATCCCACTGGATCTGCATTGTATCGGAGATGAAGGAGTTGATGGATGATTTAAAATCATGATAGCAAACAGGAAAATGAGAAGTCGGCAGATCCAGGGCGGCCTTGGCAGCACTATCTGCCCTGTCATTGCCCTTGCTACCAGTATGACTGGGTAGCCAACAAAAAGTAATGTCCTTGCCAGACGAAAATAAAATATTGTGTAGCTCCATGATTTGGCGGATAAGTGGATGTTCAAGCTTCATGTTGTACAAAGCTTGTAGTGAAGATAATGAATCGGAAAATAAAATGAATTGCTTTCTCCCAAGATATTTTCGCGAAATCAAGAGCAAGTAAAATCGCCCTCAATTCCGCAGAAAGTATCGAAGATTTGTCTGGGAGTCTGGATTGAATATCTCCCTCGGGGACAGCGGCAGCAGATGCTACCCGGTCCCCGATCTTTGAGCCATCAGTAAAAAGCGGAGTGTATGTATTGTATCTGTCTTTAACCTCAAGAAAAAAGTGATTTAAAAATGGATGGATCAGTTGTTGCTTTCGTGTGCTGACTAAGATCGAAGATCACCTTGGGCTGCTCCAACTGCCACGGTGGAGTATCTGGAACAGCGTATTTGGCAATGTGATCCAGATCCAAGCCAGCATCGTGTATGAAAGGATCCATTCTCTTGCCGAATGGTGGCTTGAAGCTTGGTTTCTTATCGAATACAGCATCTGTAGTTCGATGAAAGACAGTGTTATAAGCTAGATTAGATGGATTGGAATGTAGTTTAGTGGCGTATTGCAAAGATAATTTGGTGCGTCTGTCGTGAGAGAAGGCTCATTTGCTTCGGCATATAAGCTCTGTGCGTTAGACGTACGGAATGCACCCAGGCAGAGTCGTAAGCCTTGGTGATGTATTGGATCGAGCGTCCGAAGATCGGATTTACTGGCAGACCCATATACAGTGCATCCGTAGTCTAGTTTTGAGCGAACATGTGCGATGTAAAGGCGGTGCAGCACCTTTCGGTCTGCACCCCAGTCATGATTTGCTACCACTCGCATTAAGTTGAGTTGCTTTCTGGCATTTAGCTTTCAAGTATCGTAAATGGGGTTTAAAAGTGAGTTTAGGATCAAAGATAAGACCAAGAAATTTCTGCTCCCGAACAACTGGATGGGATGTGTTCCCAGTTTAAGCTCGGGATCAGGGTGAAGACCACGTCTTTTGCAAAAATGCATGCAGTTAGTTTTAGATTTCGAAAACTTAAAAGCCGTTTTCTGTGGTGGTCCACTTGTTTATTCTATTGAGGCTCAGTTGTAATTGGCGCTCAATAGTATGCATGTTCTTTGATTTGTAACATATTAAAAAATCATCGACATATAAAGAACAGTTAACACCTGGTTGCAGGCATTTTACAATATTATTCAGTTTAATGCTGAAAAGGGTAACACACAATATGCTTCCCTGCGGTACACCCATTTCCTGTTCATGGGGATCAGAAAGGGTTGTACCGACTCGGACTCGGACTTGGAATTGTCTGTCTGTCTTTCAAAAAATTAGAAATAAAATCAGGGAGATGACCCTTCAGACCGAGGTCATGAAGGTCCTTCATAATCCCATACTTCCACGTCGTGTCATATGCCTTTTCTAGGTAAAAAAATATGGCAACTATATGATCAGATCTAATCAGATTATCGGCAGTGCTTCTCTGGCGACGGAATCCAGATTGATACTCAGATATCAGTCCATTGGATTCCAGAAACCAGACAAGCCTGTCGTTAATCATTCGTTTCATGGTTTTACAGACGCAGCTAGTAAGTGCGATGGGACGGTAACTTGATGGGTCGGTGTGATCCTTGCCCGGTTTGGGAAGTCGACAAAAGAACTAGGTATCCTGAAGTGGAAATACTACGATCCACAGCCATTAAACCGACCAGGGAAAAGCTGAAGAAAATATTTGCCACACATGGTACCCCGATTCGACTTGACAGCGACAATGGACCACCGTTTAATTCAGGAGAATTTGCAGAATTTGCAGCTGTAGAAGGGTTCAAGCATCATAGAATAACACCACTGCACCCACGAGCAAATGGTGAAGCAGAAAGTTTTATGAAAATGTTGAACAAAACGGAACAGAGAGCGCGGATTCAAGGTAGACCTATAGCGTTTGGACTTCAAGAGATGCTGACAGGATATCGATCAACTCCACACCCAGCAACTGGTATAGCGCCATACGAAGCAATGATGAATCGAACCGTGCGAAACAAGCTGCTTGATTATCAGACCAGGATTGACGAGGAAGCACGTGGCACTGGTGTTAGCGAACGAGATAAACAATACAAAGCCAAGCTGAAAGAGAATGCTGAAAACACAAATACACAGAAGCACAGTTTTGAGATAGGTGACCATGTCCTCCTACGCCAGCCAAGAACAAATAAATGGTCAACCTTTTATGAATCGGCTATTTATATCATATACAAAATAGACGGATCAAGTGTATCAGCACGCCGGATAGCAGATGGAGGAGAAGTATGTCGGGACTCAAGCCATTTCAAATTGTTTGGAAACTGCGCACTACAGACGGGGGAATATGCAGCTGAACAGACGGATAGCGAACAAACGGGGAACATGCCACAAACAAACAAAGCGGATGCTCAAGTCGGGGAAGAGATAGTTGAAGCGGGAGTGGAGAAGGAAACCATGAAGATGCTGAAGACAATATACAGACACCGGAGGAAGGAGAAAATGAAAAAGATGATCCTGGCACAGACATACAGACAGCAGTGAACCAGGCATAGATCCAGATGAGAATGATAGGGGGAGACAACCGGAAGACCGAGAGAGTACGACAGACACCAAAGCGCTTCGGCGACTACATACTGTATTGACATTGTAATTATATCGCTAATTGTTTATTCAGTTGATACCAATCTCATTATGTAAATTCGGAATTCATATTTAACTATAAAAACGTTACGGATGCAGTCTATTAAAAGGAAAAGGGGAGAAATGTAATATCCAACGTTTAGTATTGTCCATTACGTCTGTGACGTCATGGTGTAGTCAGGGACGTCCTGTGTTACGTTACTTTGTTATCTTCTAGGCAGCCATGTTGAATACATCATAATACACTCCGTGGTGTTATTGTTCAACCATACAGCCAAGCCACGGTCCTATGAAGCGGTCATTACAGGCATGATGTCGCTTGATGTCGTACGACAACGGACCGATATCGGAAAATAATATTGGGCCAATATCGTCGAACAACATCGGGCCGATGATGGCTAAACAGCGGTTTCAATATCAGGCCGATATTGGCACCCTACGTTATCGGCCCGCCGCACGTTTTGCAACACAAGGGTATATCGGTCCAATATTGGAACCCAATAATCGGTGTGACGTCGGCTTGATGTCGTACGACAACGGCCGATATCTGAAAACAAGATGGGGCCAACATCGTATATCAATATTGGGCCAATATCGGAACTACTCGCGGTAGTTGAACAACATCGGGCCGATGACGGGTCAATATCAGTTGCAATATTAGCCGCACGTTTTGCAACACAAGGGTATATCGATCCAATATTGGGGCTAATCGCGGTCCGACATCGGCTCGATGTCGAACAACATCGGGCCGATGACGGCTCAACATCGGGCCGATGACGGCTCAAGATCGGTTTCAATATCAGGCCGATATTGGAACCCGTTATTGGCCCGCCGCAAGTGGCGTGACATCGGCTTGATGTCGTACGACAATGGGCCGATATCTGAAAACAATATACATTTGTAGGCCCAACATCGGGCCAATATTGTGTGTACAAGCGGTCCGACATCGGCACGACATTGCACATCAGGCCAATATCTGCTACCGATATTGGTCAAACATTGGATATCTACCCCACGCTTGTTTGTTGACCATTTCATTGATTCCGAAACAGACATCTGGAACAGAGTCAGAGATGGCAGACAAAAAGTGGTAACATGGTTACGATATTCAGTTTTAGTCTTAACTCTCTCAACAGTGTTAAAAGTGAATACCACCCATAGTCTGTAAAGATTGGCAACCATGGGACCGGTGGTTTGAAAGCAGACATCTGGAATAACTACCGCTCACATGAGCTTTGCACTCACCAGTTTGCTCAGAAAGTAATACGCAGAAAAGGGTACCACACAGTTATCGCCACTACCAGTCACCAACCACATGCTTAATGGAGTAATGGTACATCACCAATTATGTTGTATTAGGGATAATGTTTATGTCAACTGAATACTTCTATGGTATAAAACAATCATATTGTTATATGACTGATTGTGAATGGTAGTGTGCGATAAATGGTAACCTGCCAATAATTGGGGCAAATTTCTAAAAAAATGAGAAAAAGCATATACAATCAACCTTTTTTTAATTGATAAACACAATAAAATGATCATAAACTCAATAAAATTGTATTGAAACAATTCACTACATTCCATCAAAATCAAAACGTACATGAAATAAATTCACGCCACAACACTTTTACACATTGTCACAACCATAAATATGTATACGCGGGTGGGACAATAACTTATTATAAGTAGTGTTACATATATGACGTCACCGTGACGTCATTCAAACCAACGTCATGTCACGCGTCGCGGTCAGAATTTCTAATCAAGCCCAAACGACTCAAATTTTAAATGTACTATTTTACACTGAAAACCATTGCAGAAATGTATTTTGTGCTAGTATTTTGTTTGTCCGATGTCTCCTCTTTCATACAGGTGTTATTGCAGATACGCAACATTGCTCACTGGATGCACGGAGCCAATCAAATAAGGGAGTGAGTGAGTGATTAGGGTTTAACGTCCGAGAACAATTGAAATGAAATGTTGCAAACGTTAATGAAGATTTATTCCAAAAGTTGCAGAACTTTTTAATAGCCAATACATTACCTATTTGTACAATTTTCGTTTCTAGAATTCGAACAACATGTTCAGACAGTGAGTGAGTATTGGTGTTTAACGGCCTATCAACAGCTACGGTCATTTAAGGCCGGGCCAACGGGTTGGACTATCCCGCATTCAACCTGTCCACGAGGGAAATTCCCAAAATCAGAACTCCATATTTACAGAACTATATATTCAGTCATGAAATCAGAATATGCTGACCTGGTGCCAGGTCCATGCCGCACCAGAGTCACTTAGCTCGGCCCCAAAGTAATAGGATTAGCTATAAGCTTATTACTTCTTAATGGAGCATAACAGGATTTAGCTCTCAAGTACAGGGGGCATGTAAATGAGGGCCAAACCATGTAAGTCGGCATTCCGGAAAGGATGAATACCGATCGGTAAACTACCCTTCGCTACTCCACCCTTCGCTACTCCCAACCACCACCCAAATGTTCAGACAGGTGGACTTTCAACATAAAGTGTGTCGAAATCGCGATTTAAAAAAATAACGTTGCTTGATTTTATGATGACACCCGTGCATGCGCCAGCTACACGTTTTGTTTCCAAACTATGCCAATTCAACAGGTCAATATGCCGTTGACTTCTACCCGTCTCCGAAAAATAACGAATATTTATGTGTTTTCCCTTAACATGATTTAAATTATCTCCATCGGGATCTGACCGCGACACGTAATATGACGTTGGTTAGAATGACGTCACGGTGACGTCATATATGCGTTTGACGTCACAAACAACATTTGAGTTTCAGTTTTCCTCATCTACCAGTGTGCAAAGTTTCAAGAATACAACTGCAACGTTTGCCAAGTTGCGGACTAAGTGACACTACTTATTGTCCCACCCTCGTACATGTAGTGTAAATACATAATTCATAAGTGGTATAAAAACAGGATCAGGATCTACACTGGTCTGGCTCCAATCTGACAAATAAGTCTGGTTTTGTCAGAGTATGGCTCTGACATATGGATTGACTAGTATCATTGTATACATGTGACTAGGCTAGCACTATTTAACAGGACTGACCTTAAAATTACAAGCAATAAAAGCGGTTTTGTTATATTTGGTTTCACATTAAATTTTAGTACACTTTAAAGGTATACCGTCACAATTGATGGAGAGCAAATGGCGTAAATTAAAAATGTGTGGTTTTCAATCGTACGTGATGCAGATGGTCAATACTAATCAAATACACCATTTTATTCCGTCAAATTCCACCGACTTAACCTTGTATACCGAACAGTTCAACCGAGAAAGTAAACGGCGTAAACTCGGAGAAAAGGGAGGCAACTGTATACAATTCAGAATAGTGTCGTTTGTGCGAGTTTCAGCCGTCAGAGCAATTGTTGTTAAAACAACTGGGTTTACACTGTAGAACGGTAATGTACTTGTTAAACCCCGTTTCACTGTAATTACCCTATGCACTAATGCATAATATGACTAAATCAAAACAGTGTCCAACAATAAAAAGGACGTCCTTACTTACAGAATGTTTTGTAGTCATACAATATATGTTTTCAGCATGATACGGCTGCACTATTTTGTATTCTTACTACATTTACTTACTACAAAGGCATGACATATTGTGACGGTATCCCTATAGACTAAGACAGTCGCTTTAAACAGCAAACCACATACATGTAGCATGAAGATAGATGCGACTAGAACATATACCTGCACAAGCAGATATATAGTTTAAATGACTAGAGCAATAAACACTAGTGTTAATATACATAATTGTGTCCAGTAATTTTAGCACAGCAGCTGAGCAATATACATTTAGTGAAAACTGAATGAATTGATCGACGTCCAACATATTTAGAGTATGGCCAAATTTGTACGGTAGGTTTGTCAAGAAAATCACTCCGGTGGCGGTGATGCTGGTGGCGGTGATGCTGGTGGTGGCGTAACTGGTTCAGTTGAAAGTGAACGGCGTAGTTCTTCCTGGGCAGCCGAGCGCCTCTTTCGCCCACCATCCCGATCACTGGCCCCCCGCAGCTACTCCTTAATTACCACCTCCAGCTCGTGTTTGGTTGCATCCTTTGCCGGTGCATTCCACCGGAGACACTCTGAAATATAATAATCATGATATTGTGAAAGTGGTACATGTACCCAAGTTGAAATGGGCCTACACATTTTGGCATACAGTGAAAAACCAGAAAATGCATCATATCTGCACACGTAGGGCCATGTCGGCAATCATTTCCCATTTTGGGCTATAGATGAGTGCCATAGATCCGTCATCTGCAGTCTTTCCGCTTTCATGGCGGGAAGCTACAATCATTGTCAAGGTCATTACCAAGGTAAGGAATGATCGAGACAAATTGTCTCCCCTATTATCATATGAACCAAGTATACTTCAATTGTTATGACGTTATGCCCAATATAGCTTGATCTGACGAACGAAAAGTGGTAACAATGCAGTTGAAGTGTAAGGGATAGGCTAGAGTAGATACGTACACGTAGTCACTTAATCACTTATAGTGTACACTATATTACATGGGGAACACACAGGAATACATGGTACATTGATATGCGAACATCACTGTACTGCGCATGATACTATTCAATTACAAGATTGTAAGCCAATCGACTGTTATACTTTAACGCAACTTAAAAGCTATAGACGAATACACTCAGTATGTGGTATCTCAATGGTCCCGTAGTGGA